>JBAMBO010001573.1:600000-762220 GCA_037044535.1 Lordiphosa magnipectinata
CTTCCAATCCAATTCCTTTCTCAGTTTTAAGATTTCTTAATTTTATTTTTGTTTCAATTTATCAATTCTGAATTCCTTATTTACTTTGTTTTAAAATTGTTTTGCTCACAGAAAACGATCTTCAAAAGTCCATTGGTCCACAAAATGAACTAGTTCCCGGTTACAGAAAAAATGCAATTTCGAGCTTTCGCTCCACTGTGCCTAACGGAACTACCGTTACATTTGAAAGGGAAAAAAACCCAAAACCAAAATGTCGTCTCAGCAGCAGCAGCAAAGTGAAGAAGATATTTCTCCAACCAATCGTCGTCGTGGTCCGCCGCCTATGCCATCAGCTGACATGATGCGCAATTCCATAGCTCGTCATCTCACCCAGATTGTGGTCAATATGGCCAATGTGCAGTACCAACAACGTTGTCGGGAGCTGTTACAAGTGGAGGATCTGACACAGGGAGCACATATTAAAATTCTAGCAGCATTCGAGCAGATCGATGAGCAGCGCCCACCAGACAAACGAACATAAATTTATCAGTTCAACATTATTTTAATATTAATAAAGTACGCCCTCGTTATTACTTCTTCTGCTCCGCCTCCAAGAGCTCGGAAATTATGCCAACTTTTTTCAGCTCCTCAATTAGATCGCCGCTCTGATGCATTTGCAGTAAGATATCACAGCCGCCCACAAACTCGCCATTGATAAAGACCTGGGGGATGGTGGGCCAGTCGGTGTAGTCCTTGACGCCTGTAAAGCAGAGAAGAAGACCGTTACGCCACGTCGAGTGCCTGGATTTAGACTGAACTCACCCTGACGCAATGCCTCATTTTGGAGCACATCGTGGGCATCATATTGTACGCCATGCATACGCATTATCTGCACCACCGCATTACTGAAGCCGCAACGCGGCGCCTGTGGATTGCCCTTCATGAAGACGACCACCTTGTTGGTGCGCACCAATTTGTCCAGTGTTGATTTGTCCACAGCGGCCACATCGGCGCTAAACCAACGTGTTGTCGCCGACAAACGGCCATAGTTCTGACGCAACAAATTTTGGCAAATTCTGTTCATTTTGAAATAGTTTTTGTCTCTTTTGATATTGTTTGTTGTTTGTTGTATAATTCCATGAGCACTGTTATCGAGGGTGGCTCCATCTCTAAAAGTATCGATATACACAAACAGTAGGTGAGAAATGTTTTCGTACCAAAAGCTTGGGAGATGTACGCTCTTTCTCTCAATAAATTCGGAAGTTAGTTTTTATCGATGGACCGCGAATTATGAAAAATTTACTTGCAGACATCCATGGCAGTCCATGGTTCTTTTTTAATTGAGTTTATAGACGCTGCTAGGCATGAAAAAGAGCAAATTGCGGTTGAGAGGTAAAAACAATAACCAAAGCAGCATTAACTTGTTAAACTAATTTCAACAGCAAACAAGAAGTGGAACAGACAGATGCAACATCATGTTACTTTTAATCATTTCTGACTTTCGTCGCTTTACTAGAAAATTTTTTTAACATTTTTAAACCTTCTCTGCCCATGGCAACACCATTGACCCAGCAGTTGCATCTATTGCTTTTGAATTCGATAACATATCGATAGAAAATCTAGCCTTTTAGCGGAAAAGAGCTATATGTGGTGACAGGAACTAGATCATCCGGACAGTGTATTGATCATCCGTTTCTATTGATCTAGGGAATGCAAATTAATGTGCCTGTGTAACAAGGGCTTACTAACTAAGCCAGGATATAAATCAGAATTGTCACGATGAATTAAACTTCTGGAATGTTTTGAAAAAGCTTTTGGTTGTATTACAGAGTATTGATGATGTTAAATGTTGGTTAAATATCTGTACCTCTGGGTGCAACATTTTCTTGTTGTAAATATTTTTGCCATAGTTTGGTCTCTATCACTGAGAGAGAGAAGCGCCCGGCGTTTTTCTCCCCCGCAATTCAGTGCAAAGGGCTACAATTGCCGAAAAGTTCATATAATTTCGAGATAACTGTGTATTTTTTCTTGGTAGCGCGAACGGTCACACTGGTGACGGCGTCGCTTTAAATTTTCTTACTCTACGAAATTGTTGAATGAAAAACGTATTTTGCCAACCGGATACGGTGCGTAGCAAGTGCAAACCAATCCCAGACAGTTCGTAGTAAATCAAACAAACAAAAAATTACTGAATGCAACGCTAGTGAACGGTGTGTTTAGTGTAAACCGTAGGCAAGAGCAGCGCGTGGACACGAGTGTGGGGCCATGGAATTGTTTGATCAGGTACGAGCGGCACCGCCACCAGAACGCATTAGGGAGATCAAACCGGCGGAAGAATCAACAGAAGCGGATCCAGATGAAGCCTCTACGGTTGCCGACGAGGACGAGGAGTTGGAGAAGTTGCCTTCACCAGTGGCGGTTTCGCCAGCTTCCAGCATAGAGCCTAACAAGGGTAAGCGAGCGCGCGAGAGGGGCGGGCGTAAGAAGAAGAAGAAATAAAGTGCCGTTTCTTGTTTTCGTAGAAGCTGCTGCTATAGAAGAAGAAGAGGAAGAGGAAGAACTAGAAGAAGAGGCGCCAGCCAAACGCTTGAAATTCACAGAGGAGGACGATGAGGAGGTGGAGGAGGAGGAGGAGACGGCGGAACTGCCGTTGGAGCCGGAGACTTTAATGCAGGTGGATGAGTCGGATGATGATGATGATGATGATGATTTGCCACAACAGCCCGCACCGCCCAAGACCAAGGCACAGCAAAAAATGTTTGCCGATCTACCCGCCAGATCCACATTACCATCAACATCCTCGCTTAAATCCTGTCTGGTGCGCATTAAGCGCCTTACGCCCGCTGAAATAGCCCGGTACACCGCACCAGGAGCTCTGCGCAAACGTGGTAGGCCGCGCAAAAGTCAGGACAGCCAATCATCCCCCTCACCCTCCAAAAAAGCAAAGGCCGCCGCCCAACAAAAAGCCCCCCTGCAAAAGGTACACATCAAGGTGCCTTGGCTACAGAATGGCGCCAAGCATCGACAGCTACAAAAATTGGCACGAGCCCATACTCCGCCACCGGTCAGAAAGCCCAAGCCGCTGTCCAAGAAGATGGGCCGACTATTGCCCAAAACTAGCCAAGAGACGGCCTTAATCAAGCGCTATGGCTCACGTTTCTTTGGCTGCGTCGTTAAGATCAAGCGCATTGCCATGCCCTGGCCCGCCTGCAGTCCCTATCCCCAGCCCTTGAGCTCCGCGAAGCGACGCTCGCGAAAGTCCAATCTGTCGGTGTCGTTCAGCGAGGCCGTCGAGATTTTGGGCAGTTCGCGACGCTCAACCCTCGGCTCGCCGCGCACACCCAAGGGGCCATTGTCCACGGTACCGCTGCGTCTCACCCGTGTCGATCCCAGTGGGAATATACTGGAGGACATTGCTCTGAACTCGAATACCGTGTTGACTCCCAAAGCGGGACCAAAAAAGGGTAAACGCAGTGGCAGTGCAAGTTCGCCGGCTGTGGTCACTGCGGCAGCTGTTGCTGTCGTCTCCTCCTCGTCTGCGTCTAGCAACTGTAATGGTTCGTCGTCGTCGTCGTCGTCGGGCAAGAAGCTCGGCAACAAAAAGTCAGCTCAACGGGTGCCGGTTACGGGTTTGTCCACTTTGAGTCTCAGCGCGGAAGCACAGAAGGCACAAGATGAGGACGATGAGTATATAGGTGAGTGAGCGCATGAGGAAATCTGTCAAGAAAACTTGCTCAATTTGTTGTTTCCTGTTTTTCAGTGCCCAATGAACTGCCGGGCATACATCGAGCTGGCACACCCACACCCACTCCCATAAAACGAAAGAAAGCGTCCATTGTCACCACCATCAGTGATGATGATGAGGAAGACGCTGATGCTAAAGAAGAAGAAGAACGGAAGGCAAGGGAGAAGCAGGAAAAGAAAAGGCGGGAAAAGGAGAAAGAAAAGGAGAAGGAAAAGGAAAAGGCCAAGCTAAAGGAGAAGGAAAAGGCCAAGCTAAAGGAGAAGGAAAGAGCCAAGGAGAAGGAAAGGGAGAGGGAAAAGGCCAAGGAGAAGGAAAGGGAGAGGGAAAAGGCCAAGGAGAAGGAAAGGGAGCGGGAAAAGCAGCGGGAGAAGGAAAGGGAAAAGGAGAAAGCGAAGGAAAAGGCTAAAAGGAGAGCCGAGAAAGAAAAGGAAAAGGAACGCGAACGGGAGAAGCGTAGGAAAGCCGAGAAGGAAAAGGAAAGGGAAAAAAGAAAAGCCGAGGCCCAGGCCAGGGATAAAAGTGACAAAAAGAAATCCGACAGAGACTTGGAAAAGAGCAAAGATAAGGAAAGGGAGAGGGAAAAAAAGAAATCCGAGATTAAAGAGAACAAGGAAACAAAGAAACCCGAAGTAATCGAGCCCAACGAAGAGAAAAAGAAAAGCAAGTGGGCAGAGAAGAGCGAGGATAACAAAAAGGAGCTAGCAAACGATACAAACAACATTGATTTGACTGCGGAAGAGACGCCTCAAACAGAAAAAGAAACGACACCGGTCAAAGAAGCAGCCGGAAATGATCAGAAACCAGAACAAGATACGCAATCCGCCGCCACTGAATTAAATGACAGTGACGATGTCGATAATGATAGCGCTATGGAGCCATTGAGGGTCAGTCAAGTACAGGAACCCACAAACGAAGATTCAGCTGTCGTCGATAAACAAGAAGAGCAAACAGAAACAACGACGGCGGATATTGAGGATGCAGTGGAGAAGGAAACTGAGGACTCGGCCGAAAAGACAGCAGACGATGAACAAAACGAAATCGATGAAGATAGAAAGTCCCCTAGTAAAGATGATGACATTGAAGATGACGTTCTGGAGATACAAACCTCTTTGGAAGATGTGCGAGAATTACATACGCCCGCGTCGGCTCAAAGTTCACCACAACATAGCCAGGAGAAATCCAAATCACCGGCGCCGGCGGCGGCAGCGGCAGCTGAAGAGCGGCCTCGTTCACGTCTCGATTCGGTCGATACGGAGGCAAGTTTTAAGTCCGCCAATGATTTGAACACCCATAACGCGGACAAAGAGGAGCCGTCACTTCCACCAACCACACCTACGCCTGCAACTAATGACAGCACTGCTGATCCTGCTTCCATTGCTGCTGCACATGCTGTGATGACACCGCCTGCAGCCGATTCAACCAGCACTTTCAATGGCACCGAACCGCCTAGTGGTGTCAGCTCTAGCGCACCAGATCCGCCTTATTCGCCCATTGGTGTCCTGCCCACACTGGATGATGAGGTATTGGGCCAACTGGAGGGTGAGTGAAAGCGCAAAAGGATATGTTTGGCGGGTGAAACAAAAATTGGAAAGAGATGAGGTTAGAAATGACAGGGCAGGAGGAGGGTTTAATCCAAGTAATACTCATCTCATGCCTGAGGAAGCATACAAGTCCCGCGGGTTGAACCATTTTCCCGACAATTCGTTACCACAAGATTCGAAAGATAAATTATTCATTCAATTCTGGTGCTTGATTGCATTTCAAATATCCGACTCAGTTTGAGTTTTCCCTTATTGCGCATAAAAAGTGAAATATTCCCACTGAAGATGCACATAGATGTGTACTAATCCTTCTTGAAAGTGATACATTTGTTGCTTCATTCGTTTATTTACCCAGTTTTTAGCAACAAACATTTATAACAAACAGTTTTGTTGTCTTTTGTTTCGGTTTATGAGTTTAATGCAGAGATGGGCATACAGTCGGCCGCGGCAGAGGTCCTATGCACACGCTGCCTCGTGTGCACGTGTGAACGTCACGCCGCGCCCATCTCTGGTTTAATGCCTGATTTCAGTTGATTCCTGTTTCACCTGCTCAGAGTTAAATTTTGTGAAATTGCATTAATTAAATTCGTTTTGCACTCCCTCTTCAAAAAATATATAGAACCCGACTTTCAGTTAAATTCAGGCGGCCGCCATGCCATCTCTACAGGCACATTGGATGATATAATGACAGCGTTAGAATCTTAGAATGACTAAGATAAATCTATACTACAAGCAACACACACACACACAACACAGACACACATAGACACACATACAACACACTACACCGCAAGAGCAGCTTGAGGATGCTGATGCGGCTCGGAAAAGGTAAACAACTGACACTCTTTCTCTAGCTTATTTTGTTGTGCTATCTCACTCTTTTTCATTAGCATAATTTGATTCTGATTCTTAGTTAATTATTAGTTTGTTGTAGAACTAATTAAGGTATGCGGAATGAGTTACGAACAAACAATACATTTGATATCCGTTTGAAATTTATATTCTGGATATGTTTTTATACCCTTGCAAAGGGTATTATAATTTGGCCCAGAAGTTTGCAACGCATAGAAACATTAATTTCCGAACCCATAAACTATATACACACCTGATCATATTAATAGGTACACACACATCAACTCTGACTTTAAGGTAACAGAAAACAGTTTTATTCATTGTTTCAAACTTAAAATTTGTTCTCATTGGTTCTTAAACTATTTGTTTTTAATAAAATAAACTTAATTGTAGCATAGAATAATAATATAACATAAAAGAGATCATTTTGTGTTTCAGATACGTTTTCAGTGTGATCATAATAATAGGTACACTTCATGTGTTCCATTTTGTGTTCTTTGTTTAGGTAAATTAGTATTTCCTAACTTAGTCTAACTCCAGTGTATTCACCTCTATTTTTGGCCACTACTGCTATTCTTTTTGGCATACTTTTAATAAGAGCCTGGCAGGTCTCTACTGGTGTCTCATACCACACAGTTTTTGGACACCTTCCCATAATTTTTGTTTATTTGAAAATGAATGCTTTGCCAATTTCTTTTTTAAGTCTCCCCACAAGTTTTCAATGGGTTTAAGGTCGGGGGATTGGCTTGGCCACTTCAGAACGTCAACTTTTTGGTCCTCGAAAAATTTAGATAACAGCCTTGATGTGTGTTTTTGGATCATTATCTTGCTGAAATACCCAACGTAATGGCATATTTTCCTCAGCATAACTGTTTCCAATATGGATTTGTACTCTTCAGCATTCATTTTGTTCGTAGTCTGATAAATTGGACCTACGCCGTACCAGGAGAAGCAACCCCATACCAATATATTGCCATCTCCATGTTTGACTGTTTTTTTTGTAAACTGTGGATGGAATTCCTTTCCATTAGGACGTCGAACATTCCTTTCACAGTCATTCCCAAACAAATTAATCTTGGTTTCATCGCTCCATTATTTAATATATGTTTCTCCAATTTTTTCTCCCCGGTGCATCCCACCCAGTCTTTGTGGTCCCTTGCAAAAGTTTGCCTTATGGTGATATTTTTTTTGCGCATAAGTGGGACTTTTCTGGCAATTATTCCTGGTAGGTTGGCATCTTGTAGTCGTCTTCGGATAGTTGGAGCACTAACTGAATTCCCAATTTCGGCTGCAATAGCCTTCGATGACTTAAATGGGTCCTTTTTGCTCAAAGTTACTATGTAGTGGTCAAGGGTTTCTGTTGTTTTTTGTGGCCTTCCACGGGTTTCCTGTCTTTGTTTTCTTTCTAATGCATTTTTCACAAAATTATGAGACCTGTTCATTAATATGGCGATGGCTCGTAAAGATTTGCCTTCTTTTCTCAGACTAAGAACCTATCGAGCTTCTTCTTTAGTACAATGAGAATTTCGACCCATTTTTTCTGAAAAAAATAATTATTTAATTCTCTGTATTGATAGGAGCTATACTTAATTTACCTTTAGTTACCAAAAGATCACTGATTACAAAACTATTCACTTGATACTTGTGGGAAACGGAGACTGTACCTATTATTATGATCAGGCGAAATGTGTGGTGGACTCGCAATTTATAGAAAAACTTTGATATACGGGGCAGCCCCTCTTTGACAAGAACAAAAAACCAAAAACTAAAAAGTTGTCAACACTAAAAGTACGAAAAAACCATCTATAATTAAAAAATTCCGGTGTGTACCTTTTAATATGATCAGGTGTGTAGGAGATGAAAAATCGGCCCTTAATGAGTATGTGAAAAAAGTGTTTGGTCGTAAAGTGGAATTTTTTTTTACAGATTGGAAGAGTTATTCGTTAGGTATACTGGTATAAGCCTTTTTGATAAGATCAAGCGCTTGTTTTACTTATTCAGACCTTCGAAGAAATGAAATGGATGTACACTGCTCGCCACTTGAATAGGTCACCTCTAAAGTCGATTTTCTATAGTTAATTGCTGCTAAACCAAGCCATCTAGGAAAATAATTTTTGTTTTCTTATAAAGTTTATTTAAATGTAGTAATTAGACGAAAATTACAAAATTATTCAAAAGTTGTAAGTATACAAAAAACATTGTTGACCAATAAGTAACGAATTTTGGAGTCTTCATTTTGCACCACTTGAATAGGACACTTTATCTAAAAACCATTTAAGAATATTTCAATCCTTTTCAAATAACAATATTACTTAAATAAGAAATTACTAACATGTTTTTAAAACCAAAAAAGTTTTTAATAGTGTGTTGAGCCTCCTTTTTTCTCCAAAACCCCACACATTCGGTCTGGAAGGGATGCATACAATTTTCCCAAATAATTCAACGATATCGAGCCCCATGCTAATTTGATAGCTGCAATTAGTTCGGGAACGCTCGAATATTGCTGACCTGATCCATATACTTCACGTGTTAGCCATCCTCACACATTCTCAATGATATTCAAGTCCGGTGAATAGGGTGTCCACGTTTTGGCTCGCTATATACGATTTAACAATCCGGGCCGTATGTATAGGGGCATTATCATGTTGATAAATCCATTTAAGATTTGCAAAAATAGTTTGGAAGTGTGGAAAGGCCTCTTTCAATATACCATTATAACACAACGCATTCATGGTGGTTGGAATAAATTTAAGCTCACAGGTGCCATAATAGGAAATGGCCCCCCATACCATAATACCTCCAGCACTGCTGTGCAACTTATCAAGATGGTGTGGTTCTTTTCGAAGATCATGAAAATAGTAGCTGTAGCCATCGGGGCCCTCCAAATTAAACTTTTTTTCGTCCGAAAAGACAACACGTTGCCACTCCGAAGTCCAGGTGACATGTGCGCGCGCGAAATCAAGGCGTTGTAACTTCCGAGCCGGGTTAAGAGGTGGCTTCTTCTTGATTTTTAGTCTCTTCAGGTGTGTAGCATTATTAATAACACGACGCATGGTTGTCAAACTTGCTTTAACGTTGCATTTTTCCCTTATCTTGGCCAAAGGGTCGTGCGAATTGGAAGCTTCTCTTAATATAAGTCGCTTGTCCGCGATGGTAAGCACACTGTGGGTGCGGCCCTTCATGTTTTTACCATAATTAGCCTCATTATTTAAAAAATTTGTTATGGCGTGACGGCTCCTGTCGACTTTTTGTTGCTATTTTGGCAATAGAAAGGCCCGAATCCTTGTAAGCTTGGATTTTTCCTTTCTCCGACTCAGATAATGAAGTGCCACGCCCCATTTTAATTTTTTTTAATTTTATATACACTTCAATTAAAGCAAAAAGTTTAAGTAAACCAAAATTTGTGTGCACGTGTCAACGATACCGACCAAATAAAATGCATGTTCTATTCAAGTGGCGCAAAAATTCCATTGAATTTTTGCGATTGCTCACATAAAGTGCAAACAACTTTATAACGGTTCTATTCCAAAACTTGGAATATACCAGAAAGAGCGAAGAATGCTTGCACAAAGACAATATGCAAAAAATACCGTTATTCTACCATTTCGTTTTCGAGTTACGAGCAGTTTTAAAGAGAGCATACAGGGTGTCCTATTCAAGTGGCGAGCAGTGTATAATTTAACGATTTTGTGAAAGAGATATTGTTTATTTTATTAAATGCAAATATAACATAAATAAGGGAATACAATTTTTTTAGCTCATTTTTATTGAAAATGGCTCTTTTTTGCATTTTTTTTTTGGTGTAGTCTAATTTTGTCAAGTGGCAACCGTGCTTGTGAACTAAACGTAGAAAAGTAACTACTAATTTTAGTCATTAAATTGAACTAGTTTTTAATGATTTTAACCAACTGCTCTACTACCTCTTCTATGGCATGTTTCCCCAAATGAAGATTGTTCGGATTAATTTAATCACAAATATTTTTTTCCTATATTTGCAGATGTTCTCCATTCGAGTTGGCGACAAGATCATGGATGCGACAAAACTGGAGCCGTGTCTAAAATACCTTAAAGAGAAATTTCGTTCTTAAATTTAGTTTTCCTACCAAGAATCATAACTAGGGTATTTACTAGTCCTCCTAAAGTGGTTAATGGTAAACTTCAAACCTTTTTTGGCACAACAACAAAACACATGAGCATAAATTACGACTTTTTGAAAATTGTAAAGATTTTAAGTGTTCAAAGTGTTGTATATATATATATATAAATTTAGGTATAATCGTTGGCTAAGTGGATAGCCTTTTGAAATCCCCGGTACATGTTTCGGTTTTCACTAAAGTGAATTAGAATTTTTTCATTATTTTCATTTCTATTAAATAATTAAGAAAATGCGTATCCAACTGTTAATTTCTACTTTTTTATCCGATTATCCCAATTTAACAAATTCGAATACCAAATTTTTTGTCAAAAGTGAAAACCGGAACAGGCCGGTATATTCTTTTTTTTTGTTTTTTTTTGTAAACTAAAGCTGCCTTTATACTTTATCTTTAAATAGTCAATTGTCAAAATTCTCTAAAGAGAAACTCTTATCAAAAAGAACCTGTTTTATTTCATCTAATAGACTGATTCCACTTACACATAAATTTTTCTACCAATTTTCTACAATTTGAAAATATTTCGTTATTTGAATTATTATGAGTTTATTTTTCTAAAGGTACCAAACTTTTTGTTATTTTTTAATTTTACATTTCCAGTGGAATCAACAAATTATAAGTTTTTTTTTCTAAGGGTACCAAATTTTTTTTTTCTAAATGTACATTTCCATGTTTGAAAATGTACATATATGTGTCAGTGTAACTAGGCTATTAGAAGGCGTAAATTTTGTAATTATTTCAAGATATTTGATTTGCTATTTACACTATCGTCAGATATTCTAGAGGAGATATATGACAAGTGTAAAGGCAGCTTAAGGTTTTTCTTACACACAAACGATAATATGATAATCAGCTCATTCTCAGTTACTACAACAATATTTTTATACCACATGTGTGGTACGTTTGCCATTTACCATTTTACCGAGTACCTAGGGAATACCTTAAATAATATTAAAATTATATTTTCATTTTTTTTTGTATTGGTTAAGTGTGCTGTTTTTGATTCAAGTATGTAGATTCTATACATTACATGCATATAGTAAGTAGTCTAGAGTAGCGAGTTAAAGGGATACAGAATCAACATCAAACAACTGGACGGCACACCGCACTTGAGAAGAAGGGCCCCAGGCTTTTAAGCTACCACAAAAACAATCGGAAACAGTGATATATATATGCATATTTGTGAAGAAGTTATATGTATGTACATTGTTTGAGAAGGCGCTTAAACGAAATGTTATGTTAGTTATACGGCTGAAAAATACAGCGCGTTTTCTTTTTTTAGTTTAAATATTATTATAAAAACTCACGCAGACCACAAAAACTCATAACATTTGCCGAGAAAAAATCAGTTAATAAATTTAATTGTAAATTTAATTCAATGTATTAATTGTATAAAGAACAACACAAAAAAAACAATCCAAAAAAGTAAATCATTTTTTTTTAAATGTTGGGGGGGGGGGGGGGGGGGAGAGGCTTCCCCATGCGCGAAGCTGTGCGCGGCGCGTTAGGTCCGTCCGCTGCTGCCACCTCAGTCGACACTTTGACTTCGTGGCGTGCGGTTGTTGTTGGGTGTGTGGCTCTTCGCATTTTCCAATTTTTTTTTTGGCGCGTGTTTTGAAACCGAAAAATGTTGTTGCATAAAGTGATTGGCCCAAAGTGCACAAGTTCATAGTTTGTTGCCAAAATGCCATTAGCCAAGTCAGCCAACATCAATGACTATGATTCGCATGATGATGAGGCCAGCACCGAGCTGCTGGAGAAGCTCAAGCATTTGGATCGTCGAGTTGAGGCCGTGGAGAATGCCAATGGCTTATGTGGTCGCACTGCCGCCTGTTGGCAATCCCTGAAATGGAAATCGGCTTTAAATCACATTGGCTTGCTGGTCTCCCTGTCCATCTACTGCGGCGTGGGCGGTTTGGTAAATTTGAATACACAAAACATATACCCAATAAAAATTAGCTCAGAATTAAGACATAAAACTATTTTGTACAATTTAAGTGCTCGGGCAAACGGCGCTGCTAATTGCGCTGGGCGCTGGAAATTGAAATGGAATTGTCGAATTGCAGGCGGTGGGCCGTCGAATTGCATCCATGTGTGACCCACAGAATCTGTTTTGACTGTTGTCTGTGTACGTCGTCTAAATATTTACTTTTGAGAAGCGCACACACAAAAAACTAAACTAAATTAAATTGAATTAGGTTTGATGCCGCGCTCCTCCCTCCTCGTCCTTCTGGCCAGTGAGGGGCGTAGAGAGAAGGCATTAACTATCTGCTTGACATATGGCCAAGTGTCGTGTTTGGGCCATATTTATCAATATAGTTTTAAGTGCCATTCTAAATGCTTAGAGTGCGCGGATGGTTATGTTTTTGATGGTTCTGTGTGGGTAAGAAATTGCAAACTTTTTCAAAATCTTGGAAAACAAAAAGCGAAGAAATGATTTTACAATATTTTGACATATAACCGGCCAAACCGCTTAATGCGGAAAATGTTCGGAAAATTAGACATGTGATTTCCTAAAATTTTAAAATCCGCTCCAAGGTCGAAAAAGTGGGTCTGGGATGGATCAAAGGAAGAAACCAATTCGAGACCGAATTTTTCCTATATAAGAAAAAGAGGTTATTAAAATTGATTTTGAAGAATTTTTAAAGCTCGTCTTTTTTTTAACATTTTCGAGAGGTGAGTTTTTCCATTTCTGAATAGCTTTCAAGCAGCATAACCAATTTTAAAAGCTGGCGCCAATAGCTGGTGAAGTTAACCGGTTGTGTAAAAGTTTTTAAAGAAAATATCTTTTTATTAGTTGTTCCGAGGCGGGATAGAACTAGGGATGTCGAAAATATCGATATATCGAAATATCGATATTATTGCCCAAAATGACAAATATCATTATCGTATATTTTTCCGAGGCGATATATCGGAAATCGAATATTTTTTGGTGATATTTTTCGGTGATTTTTTGTTTTGTTGCGAATAACTATTTTTTGTCTCTGGACATGTAAAGCAAAATGTTTAAAAGTTATTTTATTAAAGTTGATGCACAGAAATCGCAATAAAGTCGCACTTAAAAGCAAAGCATATAGATGCTGGGCTGAAATGCAGCCCATCTTTAAAAAGGTAAATGCGAGTATAATTGATTTTGACTTCTGGGAATTTGTGCAAATTTTAATTTACCGTTGTCTACCCTGGATCGGGACCCCCATTAAGTTCTGGATGGAAGAGAAAGTCGCATTACCAGTGCTTTCTGACTTGGCATTGTCACATCTTAGGTTAGGTTAGGTTGCTATGGCTGAGAGCGACAAGTCGTTCTCCCATTTAGGCCGCAAGGGCCCGTTGCGATGCCATATATTCCCTGTTAACCCTTTATTCCATAGGGGGGTTAATACTGAACCATTGTGTGGACAGAATAAAATTAAGTAGAGCTGGGATCTCTAGCTCGGATGTCTCCGAGAGATTGGTTAAAAGGGGTTGACCCAGAATTCTAAGTCTAATCCTGCTCAGAGCAGGACAATGGCACAGGAGGTTCTGTACCGTTTCCTCCTCTTCCTCATATCTGCAACTTCTACAGAAATCGTGGTGTGTTACGCCTAGGCGTTCTGCGTGTCTGCCAATAAGACAGTGACCTGTCAGGGCACCCACCAGAAGGGCTATGTGTTCCCTTCTGTAACGCAAAAGTGTGTTAGTGCGTTTTAGGTTGAATTCTGGCCACGTGAGTCTTGCTACCGAGCACGAGGAAAGGTTTTTCCACCTATCCGTAGCAAGACGCAGTGTTTCGGCTTTTATGTGAAGCTTGTAGGTAGCCATAGCCATCCCTAGCGTGCTCTTCTCTGGAAGGAGCTCGATGGTTGTGCCTAGTCTGGCCAGTTTGTCCGCAGACTCATTTCCGTCTATATTCCGGTGTCCAGGCACCCATATTAGGTGTATACTTAAATGTCGTGCGATCTCGTTTAGAGATTGTCATATCTTATTACACCGGAAAGCTCCGTGTCATCGGAACGCTTGGATTCGGTTATAAACTGAGTGGTTTCTGACACCAAAAATATTGTAAATATATATTATTGATGAGCACATAACAAAAGGGGTCTTCCTAAAATGTCTTTCTAGCTATCATTGGTAAAATCAGAAGTTTTTCGTTTTCGTTTTGCATAAGTTTTTTTTATGCGTTGTAGTTCGAATGCACTATTTTGAAAGATGATGAATTTAAAAAGTAAACACTTCTTTCGGTCCATAAATATAAATGCATGAATAAGTTTGCAGAACTTCTTATGTAATAAATAAAATAAGAAATAAGTATCTTTGGTTAATTTAATAAATATATAATATATTAAATCTATATTTTTTAAGCGCAGTCAGAATTCATTTCATATTATGCGTCAAATGACGTCTTAATTACCTCAATAGACCTGTTCATTGTTAAGATCCGGGTTTTAATTGAAAAATATCGAAAATATCGATAAGATCGATAGTTTTACACCAAAATATTTATCTCGAAATGATACTTTTTCTATATCGTCAAAAATATCGATATAGATATTCGACAACCCTAGATAGAACCCACACCTCCTGCAGCAGCAGGCACACACACTACCGCTGCACCACATCCTGCCACATTAAAGTAAAAGTATCTACAAATTAGCCATTTACCTTATCTAAATTAATTTAATGGTTTGCGAGTTATTGAATTTTGCATTAAGATATTCAGTATTTTTTGATGAATTTTTTACGATATTTTGACTAAAAAATAAATATCGTCATATCTCTCGCAGTTTTATAGAGAGGTGGTTTGTACCTTTTAGCAGCATTATTCATCGATCTGCCGAAGAAATGGTAAATATCGATAGTCAAGTTATAAATTTTACGGAGCTCCGGTCCGCGATCCGAAAATTCAAGGTGCCCAGAGCCAAATTAAGGCGACGTAGACACCAAAACAAATAAAGACAATATTTCGTTTACAACAACAACCACAAGAAATTCAAAGAGAAACCCGTTTATTGCCTGGTAATGTGCGTGCGTGCTCGTGACCGAATCTTATTTCGGTTCCGGTTCTGGTACGTACCGAAACTTATGTTTTGATAAAATGTTCTGTTTTGGTTCTAATATTTCTTCCGTATTCGCCCAGTCGGACTTTGCAGAACGTGGTTCCCAAAGGAATGCCATTTTTCATACTGATTGTTACACGGAAAAAATCACTACGTATTTTTTTAGTATGATAGAAGTGTAAAATTCTGTTAGAAATTGTATCTACATTCTTTCCTCAAGTGCTTGGAAGACTAAAGTTCGCATAACATGAAACCGTGCCTTCTCTGGGTTGTGCTTTTGTCATGCGTATGTAACAAGAAAGAACGCAAACAAAAACCCGAACGATTTCCGATCGCTGTTTTTTTCTAACACGTTCTTTTCATGTGTTTGGAAGGCTAAAAGTAACCATAACATGAGACGTTGCCTTCTGTAGGCAGTGCTTTTGGCACCTATTAATGGGAAGAAGAAATGCGGAATGCAAAGACAAACGAGGCAAGAAGGCAAAATAAAGAGGACAAACGGGACAAAATAAACATTTCTGTGTCGTATTCTTTAATTTCCTTTGACTTTAATTTTCTAACAAGTTTTGCTTGCATTAAGAAGATGGCGTCAACAGCAACAGCAGCAATTGTGTGCCTTAAAAATTTTAAAAATCAAAGTTTTCTTTTATTGGAAATTAAACCGATGTGTGAATTATATGAATAATAATACATATAATGTAGTAGTTTCCACAGACTCAACTAAGCAATATATGGTGACTCTATATTTATATAAATCATCACGAAATACCTTATCTAAAATTTTTGTAAAATTCCACAGTGACTTAAGAAGGAAGGGCATTCGTTCGAAGATTACAGAAAGGCGTTTCAAAGAACCAAAAGTATACAAAGCGGTTACAGATGCAAAAAAACAGAACACAGCGATCATAACAATAACAACAATCAAATATAACTTTTAAAAGCCAATTTAAAAACTTATTGTGTTATTATATTATATCTTAAAATTTTTTTTAAAATTTTTTTTCGAGATTTGGATTAAGCAAAATGGAATAAACAATTTACAACTTCAATTAAATCTAAAAAATACACATTTTCAAATTTTTTTTTTGCCCCGTTCCAAAGTCACATCTTCAGTATGCTCTTTTTCATGCCATCCAAAATGGGTTCCAAAAGAAAGTGTTAATCATACATTCTTTGCGCAGCGAACGCCGCATGCATGGAATATTCCCTTCCAATGGATAGACTTCTGGAACTGTTCTTTGAGAAAGAGAAATTGGAAGGCAAACCATGCTAAAATACTAACCCAAAGATGCATTCTTTGACGGTTTCACGCCTTAATAAAAGCGAATGGAACTTTTCAGTTTTGGGAACTACTTCTTCGGTGAAAAAGAAGTAGTAAGGATGTGAATTTTTCATGGTGTAAGGTCCGACTGGAATGTCCATTTTTCAAGGTGTCAGGTCCGACTGGGCGGTTCGGTATTGGTACCTGGATTTTTATTTCAGTATACCGGTACTTACTGGTATGTACCGGTAAAATATAAGGAAAGAGCAATTTCTTAGCGAAGACATAATAATTACACCCCTGAAAATATTGAAGTACATCTTTGTTAGTTTGTAAACGCTCAAGCTCAGGAAAATTGATAATAAATGAGGCCTTTAAAGTTTAAACTGTTTTGTGAGAATACTAAAATAATCATATCGTGTCAGAGCTGTTTTTATGTTCAAAGGATAACCTGACATAATAATGAGGGTTTAAGAATATAAGATGCAATATTTTCAAAGTGACTGGTCTTGCGTTTTTCTATTTCACATTACAAAAGTTTTGCTAAGCCAGACTCTATTTTTTGGAAGCCCCCAAACTGCCAGCTTTGTAATCAAGTTGTTGCACTCAAAACCGAAACTGTACCGGTACAATGTTTTGGTACTTTTCGGTCCTAAAAATACCGGTACACAAAAAATTATAAGTATCGGTTCTGGTTCTAAGTATTAGATGGTTCTTTTCGCGGCTATGCGCAACAACGAATGCGCGTTGTGCGCAAAGGTCGTGGGTATCCATGCTCTACATCGTCATCTTCATCGTGACGATGCCAAACTCAGAATACTAATAATGGTTAAGCTTTGTAGTCTATAAAAAAATATTACACAAAACAACAAAATTATAATTTTTCAGTTCATTGAAGAACTTTTCTTATAGTTAAGAAATAGTAATTTATGATAATATTAAAAAAAGTAAAAACAAAAGTATGAGTGTCCCACATTACGCTTCTAAAATAGGTTAAAAAAATCAATTTTTTGCAACTTTAAGCATAAATTAGTAAAAATATCGACCTGATGCTCCATATCTGAAAACAGATTCGAATTCAGCAAACGAACATTATCTAGTATCACCAACAAACCTTCAATATACTGGATCTTTTTGCCTAGTGTTATCAACGTGTGTCAACCAACAATTCCGGTTCAAAATAGGTTCAGCCCAGCTATTTTTTTTTCTAGTATTCTACTGGAGGTAGAAAACACTAACTCACTAGTTTCTAATAAAGTTGGAACATTTACTAGTTGTGTAGCAAGTTTATGCATAATTTTTTACCACCAAAAGTGTCAGACTTTCAGTGAACGAATACAAAATTCTACCAAGCATGATGAAACAGAGTTGCGTCTTGTTTAGAGATTTGGATGGTTAACTGTTCAGTTGACACTGCTTAAAATGGCTTAAAAGTCCGGGACGGGCGGGAATGTCGGGATCATGAAGTTCTACGTTTCATAATTTGTAAACGACGTATTCGACATAGCAGAGACTTCACCTATACATCTCTTAGGTCTCTTAGTCACGAAGTACTACGTGCGTCCAACTCTTTTTGGAAAGAGGGGTTTAATTTAAGGAATCCAACCAAATCGGTATGTAGGTAACAAAAGTTTCTGTGAACGGGTCCATTTTGTAAACTTAAAACCAGAAAGATAGTCGGTCAAGCCCGACTATAACATACTATGTACCGTTAATGTCGCAGCTCGCATTTGCTCACGAGTTATATGCGCCCATCTCTAAGTTTCTCTCTCTCTCTCTCTTACTAAGATTGCCTCTGTTGAAAGCAATGCTGTGGTTATGGGTGGGGGGTGGTGGGTGTTAACTGGCCGTTTTTTGTTCATAACTTGAGTATCGTTCATCCGATCTTTATCATTCCTTCAGCAAATCGATAAATAATTTTGATTACTAGATATATCTAGTAGGTACGAACAATCTATCATCAAAACTGTGCGAGATATGACGTTTTTTCCTGCCTGCAAGTATAAGAAATATATGTCCCATACATGTCATACCTCTATCTCTTTCCATCTCTGAGATCTGTGCGTTCATACAGACGGACGGACGGACGGACAGACGGACATGGCTATATTGACTCGGCTGTTGATGCTGATCAAGAATATATATACTTCATGGGGTTAAAAACGATTCCTTCTCCCTGTTACATACTTTTTCACAAACTTAATATACTCTATGTACCTTCGGTACAGAGTATAATTATCTTCAAACAGCAAGGCACAAACATCAACAAAGGTAGAGAGAGCCGGCTGTCTGTATCGTCAGTATACTAAGCTTTAGGACTTCGATAGCCTTACCATACCGACCTACTTCTCTAGTTGCTGGTAACAAGAGAACTGCAAACGAACATGAATCTGTCCTAACATATTCCAAATGAACCAAGTGTAATTCGAGATAGCTCTTTGATTCTCCTTCAGAATAAGATTCATAGTTCATTGCAGACTTATTCCCCCTCTTGGCGCACTGTTGTATTCATTTAATCATTAAGTCCATTTAGTATTCACATATATATGATGTAAATGATTCATGACTGCCCATTTTTAGATACTTGTCTGGCCAATATCAAGCTGATTAGTCCGCATCCCCCCCCTCCACCGCACGCCTGTTGACCCTTTCAACACCTCAGTCTGATGTGTTTGCCATTTACGCAGATTTGCTCAATTCCGAATAACAAAAGTCTTTTGCATTAATCAACTGGCACATTCCCATTCCCCCCATCCCCATTTCATTTTGGCCACATGTTGGCCAATTATGCGCACTTCCCCCACCCACAAATAGCTCATCAAATTCACAAATTTTTCAAACATTTGCTTAATGTTAAATTAAAAAGAAAATTCCTCAAGCATTTGGACGTAATCTCCTTTTCGCATTTGCATGCTGCAGTTACTTAACCCGCCGGTGGTGCCATGTGCTCCCTGTTGCCCCCCATTCACTGAACAATAAAGTTCCTAATCGAAATGCCAGCTGCCAAATGGAACGGAAATGAATGGCATACACGAACACAGAAGCAAAAACAGCATATCAAATGTCATGGGGATTGGGTGAATCTGTTTGGTCAAAGTTTTTGCCCGGAAATCAAGTGGACTCGAGTGACCGAAGTGCAGATGGGAAAGCGGAGAGCGATAGAAAGTTTAAGGCAGTTAGGTTTGATTATTCTAAATGATATGCGGCGGAATACTGTTCCGGCTTCTAAAAATGATTCCTAAAGTCACCTCGACAGCTGGAGATTTAGCTGCAAAAGAAGTGAGTCAATAATATAAAGAGGAGAAAGAAAAAAGACTATGGGAAAATAGATAAAAGTCTGTAAAAGAAAACTTTCAAAAACTAAAATAGCGCTTAGTAAAAAATTAAAAAAAGAAGGAGGAAATATGGAGAGAAAATCAGAAGCAAAGTCTTATAACGGAAAAGACCCAGAAGAAAGGTACGAATATGTAGCATAAAGACAGAAAAGAAGTTTAAACATAAATAAACAACTTTTCAAGCGCTCTCAAATTCAGAATATACAAATCAGGGAATAAAATCGAAACCAATATCGGGTTCAGTTTTGATTACAGTTTCGGTTAAGCCTCATTTACACGACCTGATCACTGAGTTTTCGTCAGACCTAAACTCAACTGAGCAACTTTGTTTCGGTTTTACAGAACCATTGTTTCATCAGAATCATCTGGATCATATGAACATTGTGACAAGTGCGCGAAAAGTTTACTCAATATTTCAACGAACAAGGTTCAGTTCCCTGGCAGCAGAAGGCGATAAGGAAGTTTATTTTAAATTCAATTTATTTCATTTATGTATCCATTCTTAATAAAATATCTTTAACGTATACTAACATAATTAATTATTTTTAATATAATACATGTACACAATCATTTTTTGAAAGAAGACTTTCTGGCGCTCCTCTGGAACCGTGGCTGCTTGCGACTTAATAAATTCGCCAAAATAGTGGACTTTTGATGAATATTGGTTCGCAGGTGTGTTCAAAGCCAGTACGGCCTTCTCTAACACCTCGGCCCGCTTGTCGCTTGCGAAATTTTCGTCCATGTTGGCCCGTTTTGGATCTGGTGCTCCAAAAAAGAATCACGGCTGTACAACATACTGAATAGGTACACTCCGATGCTCGAGACTTAATAGAGCGGAAACGTCCAAAAAGCGACGACGGTGGAACCTCTTTTGCTGTTAGCTTTCTTTAATTTTCATTTGTGCTTATTGCTTATTTTCGTTTTTATGGCCACCCGTGATTTTCCCTTAAATTGTGCAGCAAATTTCTCCATTGTGGTAATCCTGTAGGATCTGCTCTTGTAGGTGGGATTGGAGGAGTCGTACAGAGCAGGCTCAGTCTCGTACATGTCAATCAGCCTCGTTACCTCATCCTTGGTCCACTCGGCAGATGTCTAAAAGCAATAGTTATACAAATTAAACACACTTACTTTCTTATTTGGTTGGGTCATGGCGATCGGCCATTTATTTGTTTAATTTTAATTGTGTTTCATGCCGTAGACCCATGCATGTAGATCTTTCCCCATTCGCAGAGAACCTCTTCTGCATCTGTCTTGTTTAATGTTTAAAAAAAATGACGAGCTCAGGTAGTTGTCTTCCACAACATTTTCTTTTAACTAAGTACTGATGTGTTTGCACCTAAATAAAAATGCTCTAAGGTCCAGTTTCCCATCTTCTAAAAAGCTAAAAAATATAATTCTTTAGTTTACTAATGAATAATTCAGTAAGTCCCAAAAACCATGCAGTGAACCGAACCAGCAGTTCAAAAACTGTGTGAACCACTGAACCGAACCAGTCCCTATTTTCGAGCGGTTTGCATCC
Source organism: Lordiphosa magnipectinata (assembly GCA_037044535.1). Lineage (NCBI taxonomy): Eukaryota > Metazoa > Arthropoda > Insecta > Diptera > Drosophilidae > Lordiphosa > Lordiphosa magnipectinata. Next base: position 621,417 of record JBAMBO010001573.1, read on the forward strand.
CTGATATAAGGTACAGATAGTTACACAAAATTTGGTAGAGCTTTGCAAAGTTGAATTTTCTTCACAATATTCTTTAGAGCAAAGTTTTTTTACGGACATTCGACTAGGGGACTAAAACTAGAAAAATTTTGTCTTTGCGACAGATTCTTTTGGGTACGCCTTGTCTTTAAATTTTGTATTTGTAACTTGACAGTGACTTGACATTGACTTGACAGTGACTTGACAGTGACTTGACAGTGACTTGACAATGAGTTAACAGTGAGTTGACAGTGACTTGAAAGTGAATTTTGACAGTAACCTGACAGTTAAATTTACAATTAGACTTCGCTCGTACAGGGAGTCCCATGACACCCACTCATTTTATACCCTTGTAGAGGGTATATTAAAATTGTTCAGATGTTTGTAACGCATAGAAGGAAGCATCTCCACAAAGTATATATATTTTTGATCAGCATGACGAGCTGAGTTGATATAGCCACGTCCGTCTGTCCCTCCGTTTGTCCGTCCGTCTGTTTCTATGATATCTCCTCCGTTAGTTTTAAAGCTATCTTAACCAAACTTTGCACGAAGCCTCTTGGTACATATACGCTACACATTTGTCGGAATCGGCCGGATCGGATGAACACATCATATAGCTGCCATAGTAACTATCGTTCGAAAAAGTAGTTTTAGTTAGAAAAACTTTTTTGTCTTCAAAGCAAACGTGCCAGAACACCCTATTTCTAAGTTTTCGATGCTTTCACATCATTCCACCAAGTTTTATGAAAATCGGCCAACTATATAGTATAGATGCCATACAAAAGATATGTCTGAAAAAAAGTCTTAGTAGGAAAATTTTTTGTGTTCAACGCTATCGCTCCCAAACTTGTTACTGATTAATATTATATGCTACCACACAATTCTGCCAAGTATGATCCAAATCGGATGACTATAGACTATAGCTACCGTAGGAACTATCGGTCGAAATAGTAGTTTTAGTTAGAAAAACTTTTTTGTCTTCAACGCAAACGTTTTAAAGCTCGTATTTCGAAGTTTTCTATGCTTTCACATAATTCCACCAAGTTCTATGAAAATCGGCCAACTATATAGGATAGCTGCCATACAAAAGATAAGTCTGAAAAAACTCTTAGTAGGAAAACCTTTTTTGTTTTCAACGCTATCGCTCCCAATCTTTTTACTGATCAATATTATATGCTACCACACAATTCTGCCAAGTTTCATTCAAATCGGATGACTATAGCATATAGCTGCCATAGGAACTATCGGTCGAAAAAGAAGTTCTAGTGAGAAAACCTTTTTTGTTTACCTTCCAGTTGTGAATATTATCAGTTTGGGGACTTTGGTCAAAATCGGATGAATATATCGTGTAGCTGCCATATAACAAACTGGCAAGCAAATGCTCAAAGTAATTGTCGAGCCCGATTTTCTTTTCTTTTGTGAGTTGCCTCACGAATACCCGCAATTACAAGGACACCACGATTAATTTCTACAGATCAAAGGCACTTACACTTAAATCATACCACAATGATTAGATTCCATCAAAAATATTTGATCAAAACTATTGTTTCTATTAATTTTTAACAATTGTAAATCGCAGCAGAAAAGTATGCTCTTAATTTTCACACAGAATTTGTATTTGCATTGCAGACATTAGCAGCTGTTGTACTAACAGGGGTCTGTTAAATCAACATTTCTGGTAATGTAAGATTGAAGATTGATGTATTTATTACTAATAACTAAAATATTAATAAAACTTTATGCCTAAAAAAATGGAAAAATTTCCTATAGTGCCTGGTGCTGGTTTTTAAGCATTCACCTGCCCAGAAATGTATGCTATATAAATCAAGAAAAGTCCATCAATTGTTAATTGAAAACAATTTGAAAAACACATTCACTTGATTTCACTTTTAATGACTTTGTCAACGACATTTATCTAAAGTTGATTTATTAATTAAGCCCCCCCCCCCCCAGCTTAGAGGAAGGATGATCCTCAGACTACAGCAACAGCCTCACATACGGCCAGGGATGGTGAGGATTGGTAATAAATCATTTTAATTAGGATTGTGGAGCGTTTGCTTAGCTTCTATCGATTGAGCAGTGAAAGTTCTGTCAAAAAGTTAAAGGACAAATGAATTAAGTTGTTGGAAGGCGATTAGTCAACCCAACCCAGTCAAACACATGTTCATGTGTGTGTGTGTGTGTGTGTGTGTGTGTGTGTGTGTTGTTTATCTGATTAACTGACACATCCAAGCTTAGCCACTGAACATGATTCTTTATTAAGGCCAATTTCTGGCGGAACTAGCAACTAGGCGGGGCTTCTCAACGGATGTTTGCGTTTTGATTTGCCACTAAAATGGGGGAAAAATATAAAATAAAGGAAAACCTTGAAAAGGAAATCACGCCAGCCACACATTAGGCAAGCTATCTAAGGGACTCCGCTGAGATACCACTTTATATATAAATTTTTATTCTCTCAACATTTTGTCACATTTCCACTTCGATTCGCTACGGTTTGACTCTTCATTGAAATGTTTGCAAATTCCAATCAGGTCACCAAAAATAAAACAAAAAGAAAATGCTTGCAAATCGCTCAACAATGACTCGAAAACAAAACTTTTGCCCAAATGTGTAAGTGTATTAAGTGACTGAGAGCGCCCATTGACCATGAGATAAAAGTTTCGCCACGCAGTGGGCATACAAATGAAGTGTTTTCCCCCATCCCCCATCCAACCGTTGAACCATCAAACATTTTCAATTTCTTGACACCCAAACACAAAAGAACACAAAAAGTCATCAAATCACTTGAGTGGGGAGAGGGTTAAGCAATCAAATACGCTCAAGTAATCTCGACACGCTTTACAAAATTATGAACAAATTATGCGACGACAGGCAGGTGACAAAATTCAGACGGATTTATTTTGTGCGAAATAAATTTATGGTCGAAATCATTTTGTGTGTCTTTTCGGCTATTGGTTGTCGCGTGGCGTTTTCTATAAATAACCAGAACGGACATGCGAATTAAGTTATTCGCGCAATGTGGGTGAAATGCATATCGTATGTGTGTGTATATATTAAAACAATATATATATATTTTGATTCAGGTCGCAAAGTGCTGTAGGCAGTTAACACAAAAGCTTTTTTTCCGCTTAATGACACCTTGTTGTTGTTGTTGTTGGTTCTTCTGAGGATTTATAAACAGAATTTTTACAAAAGTTCATTGAACTATTGTCACAACTGAACAAAAAGAAAACGAGCATAAATAAATAAAAAATTTCAATTTAACAGGAAGAGAATGGGAACAACAGCTTAACGGCACATTGAAATTTCGAAGTTCGATCATCTTATTAGCCGTAGCTGGTAAAGGTGACGGCTGTGTAGAAGCTAAATACTACCACTAGCTTAAAGTCCATTCGGCTTCACCTCCGCCGGCTTCGTAGGTAGATCAAGTAAAAATGGTATCAGCAAAGATTTATAGATATTATAGACAAGGCTGCAAACCTCGTAAGGTTCGGTTCGCGGACCGGTTCCTGAAACCCCTGAACCCAAGTTTTTGGTTCGAACCTCGGTTCGCTTGAACAAAAAATAAATAGTTTCAATTTATAATATTCTTTATTTTAATAATCACTCAGAGAAAAAACCAAGCCGATCGTGCTTGATATCAAGCAGTTTTGATGTCAAAAGTACGGTAAGACGGAATATTCTTGGATCCAAGCCGAAAATACTGAAATCAAGCATGGATTTTGGAGACTGAAATGCTTGGTTTTAAATTATCATATCAAGCATATATCTTCTTGGTTGTAAGCATGGAAAGGGTCGATATCAAGCATAGATCTTCTTGAAAATAAGCATGAAATATCTCGATATCAAGCATAGATCTTCTTGTTTGAAAACATGAAAAGTCCTGGTTTTTTTTTATAATATTTATTATAAATGAAAATTAAATTAAATTATACTTAATTCTTAAAACAGTTTTATTAATTGTAACATATCAAGATGGAAAGTCTTTCTTTCACCGTAATTTTTATCCATCATTTGTTCAATGCGTCGCTTGTAATCATTAAGGGACGATAGTTGGATTCGCAGACTTCTTGCCGCTTTCACTGTGAAATCTTGTCGTCGGCCATAAAATTGCGTTGAGCAGGATAAGACAAATATAATCCTGAGCATCTGCCAAAAAATAGAAAGTTAGTCAGTTAGTTAGTTAGAATTTGCTGTTTTATATGAAATCTAATAACAACAGTTATTAATAATAAAATAGGTTTCAAGTGTAATAACACAAGGCAACAACACATTTTTCACTTATACTCATAAAAAAAGAATTTTTATCGTGTTGCCTTGTGTAATTTCATTGATAGTCTAAGAGCTGATGTCTTATCTTCTAGAGATCAGTTACAGTTGTTGACAGTTAGTCTGTCACATAAAAAAACAAATAACAGAGTAAATTTTTAAATAAATAACAAAATCCACACTGTAAATTCATCCAGATTGTCGGACCATTAATAGGTTTACAATATAATCTTGTGTTGAGCCAAATATAAAATAAATATAATTCTGAATCATTTCTTATTAAAAGCCGTGTATACTTTAAAGGGCATTAATCACAATAAATTTTGTGTGTATAAACGTAGTATGTGTCTACTAAATTATATAAATCATACAAGCTACAAGGGTATAAAAACTTCGGTCGATCCGAAGTTAGCTTTCCTCTATTTTTTTTAGGTAAATTAGTATTTCCTAACTTAGTATCCAGTGTATCCACCGCTATTTTTGGCCACTACTGCTATTCTTTTTGGCATACTTTTAATAAGAGCCTGGCAGGTCTCTACTGGTGTCTCATACCACAAGTTTTTGGACACCTTCCCATAATTTTTGTTTATTTGAAAATGAATGCTTTGACAAGTTTTCAATGGGGTTAGGGTCGGGGGATTGGCTTGGTCCTCGAAAAATTTAGATAACAGCCTTGATGTGTGTTTAGGATCATTTTCTTGCTGAAATACCCAACGTAATGGCATATTTTCCTCAGCATACGGTACCATAACTGTTTCCAATATAGATTTGTACTCTTCAGCATTCATTTGGTTCGTAGTCTGATAAATTGGACCTACGCCGTACCAGGAGAAGCAACCCCATACCATTATATTGCCACCTCCATGTTTGACTGTTTTTATTGTAAACCGTGGATGGAATTCCTTTCCATTAGTCAAGGGTTTCTGTTGTTTTTTGTGGCCTTCCACGGGTTTCCTGTCTTGGTTTTCTTTCTAATGCATTTTTAACAAAATTATGAGACCTGTTCATTAATTTGGCGATGGCTCGTAAAGATTTGCCTTCTTTTCTCAGACTAAGAACCAATCGAGCTTCTTCTTAAGTACAATGAGAATTTCGACCCATTTTTTCTGAAAAAAATAATTATTTAATTCTCTGTATTGACAGGAGCTATACTTAATTTACCTTTAGTTACCAAAAGATCACTGATTACAAAATTATTCACTTGATATTTGTGAGAAACGGAGACTGTACCTATTATTATGATCAGGCGAAATGTGTGGTGGACTTGCAATTTATATAAAAGCTTTGATATACGGGGCAGCCCCTCTTTCAACTCTGTGTCACAGTGTGGCCAGACATTGACAACAACAAAAAACCAAAAATTAAAAAGTTGTCAACACTAAAAGTACGAAAAAACCATCTATAATTAAAAAATTCCGATGTGTACCTATTAATATGATCAGGTGTGTATGTATTTCACTAACACACATTTGCGTTCGGCGCCAAAATTTGTGTGGTGATGGGGCGCTTAAGGCATGATTTTTCTTGCATAATTTAAATTTCACATGGAAAATAACTTCATATATTCATATGCATACATATATACATATACATTTACATATTCATATACATATGCATATGCTACTTTTTAATGCTGACGCTGAATTTTCATTCTGAGATTTCATTCAAACGGTATCTTTTCAAATGATCTAGTAACCTTTTTACATAAAAAGTCATCCAAGCTTAGTTCAAAGCGCAATCGTTTATACTAAAATCTCTAGAGATTTCCAATATTTCCCTGTACGTGTCTTTGAAAACACCATTCAATTTGGTGAACCGAAGCTATTTTTTCGAAAAAGTGGTCCGCGGAGTCAAAAATATAGAGCGCCTGGTTCATGGTCCGGTTCGCGAACCCCAAAGAACCCGAACCCCACCGGTTCTCAGGGGTTTGGTTCCGGACCGGCTTGCAGCCTTGATTATAGATGACGCATGTGAAACAAAAAAGCATCGAAATCATGACAAATTTCCCATGACAACTCTGAATACGAAGTATAGCGAGAGCGTTCTACCTATGTATATACTTGTTGGCTTTTGAAATGCATGATGAGCGCCGCTAGAATGTTTTTTTCTTCTCTCTCTCTGCTATGTCTGTGACACGCATCACCTTACCTTTGCGTCAACTGTCAAACTGTCATTTGGTCTATGCACCCCAATTGAAGCTGCGTTCAGATTCAGTTGCTTTCGACTCCTGGTCTAGTAAGGACCTCTTCAACTTTAATACTTTTTCTTAATTTATTTTTATTTTTACCCATATCGTTATCCATATCCTTATCAATGATTGGTTGTTTCTTTTTGCCACTTTGAAGTTGCCTATGGTATTTGGACTCTTTTTTTCTTACACTTTTGATAACCTCTAGCCTTTTGTCAAGCCTCTTCGCATCAATTAGTTGCTTTCATAAACCATTGCAATAACTCTAGATTATCTTGAGAATGTCATTATCAGTCTTTCGACGGTATAGTCAGTCATTTCTTTTTGAAATTTATGTTTTTTTTTTATCATGATTGAAAAATTACCCCTCCTTTGAACCGCAAAAAGCTGTCGGTCAATTTTTAAGTTTGAACGTTGTATCAAACAATGCAATAAGAACAACATTACTTGGTACAGGGTATTTCGAAGTCGGGGCACTTGTTAAGCAGCGTCAGAACCGTACTTCTTTTACGCTGTTACACTGAGGTCGTACGACGCTTTTTGGTATTTTTTGCGTGTCTCCAAAAAGCTGTTCTGTTACAGACACAACGAACAAAATAGACGAAAGCTAACTTCGGCTCGACCAATTTAGCTCGTATAATTTATTTAAATGACCCCCCCAAGCATTTGGAAGATCATTAGGTGATTCCTCAACTTAGTGAACCTTTTTCGAGATGAATAAAAAGAGATTAGTGTTATGTGCGATTTAAGGAAGACTCGAAAATTACTCGTGCATTTGCTCAAAATCTGATTCATTAAAAAAGACTCGAAAAAGACACGCAAATGACTCGAAAATGAGTCGAAACTGATTAGAAAAACGGGTTAAAAACGACTCTTCATGAAGAGTCGCGGCTAGGGTACCATTTTCTCCCGACAAAAGTATCATTTATGATCAAAAGACGAGCGCATCTATGACTATTTTAATCAGACTGACGACTCGAGTGTGATCAGAAATTTCTTAAAATGCTTGCTGGAAAGGTTTTAAATAATTTACAATTTCAATAACTCTAGAATAATCCCATGGTATTTGAATTTTTGATGTGAAACATCTTTAATTTCGGTAAGGAAGATTTTCGTAGGAGTAAAATTTGATTTCAGCGTCACATGACGCTGACTTAACCGTTCATGCACCAAACTAGCACAAGTCATTTAGCATTTTCTCTTTTTTCTCTGTCTCTTATTCATAAAAAACATCTTTAATTACACTGTGACTCATTTTTGAACTCAAAAAGTTGATAGCGTCGAGACCAAAGAATTCTGAAAGGGTATGATGGTAGTATAAAAACCCTGTCTGGGTTTAGTCTGATTAGCTACCGTTTTACGATTCCATATCTCGGAAACCATTTTGAATTTTGCTTTTATACCTTTGGCAAAGTTGTTACTCTTGGTTTGGCCTACAAAGCATTTCTTTGTAGCTTAGCCAATTGGTACCAAAAATTGTCCTTTTTCGAGTTTTGATTACAATTCTACATGCTTAAGGGCCCGTAACTATATGAAGGACCAATCGAAAGAAGCTGGTATGTTCCAATCGTTTGTTTATTCAAGTCTTAGCTACGTTTTTGTGCTGTATTGCTTATTCAAATTCGTTCCAGTTTTCAAGACAATGTTGAAAAACAGTACAAATGAGGGGAAAACATGTTGATTTTACGACATTTTTGTAATTTTGAGTATATAGATGGGACTTTTTTGACTTGCTACTTAAAAATGTTTTTTAAGCCAAACCAAAAGCAACAACTTCATCTAAGACGTCAAAGCGAAGTTCCAAATAGTTTACGAGATATGGAGTTGCAAGTCCCAATCAGAAGCTGAAAACTTTTAAGTTAAAAAAAAAAAAACGGCAGCTAACCGGACAAATCCCAGCGAATGTTTTTGTACTACCATCATACCCTTTCAGAATGTTTTGGTCTCGACTCGATCAACTTTTTAGTGTTGCACAGTGTTATCTGTACTGTACAATAATTTTATCCAGTCATAATATTGAGAAAGTTATAAAAGATCTTAAGAAATTGACTTGAGTGATTGCTTGAACCGAACCTTTTTTTGTATTCTCACAATTCTTTCCACAGTAATGTGAAGTTTCTGTTTAGTCTGGGCTTTAAAAATATCATAGGCAATGCGGGCGGAAGTGGGCTTGCCGAGCCAATACCGATACTATGCCGAGACGATGCCGAGCCAATGTCGATAGTATCGGCTCCGCATAGTATCGGCATATTATCGACATCGGTGTGGGAGGAGTGTTAGAAGAGTGTGGGAAGAGTGTGGAAAAAGTATGGGAAGAGTATGGAAAGAATGTGGAAAGAGTGTGGAAGCAGTGTGAGAACAGTGTCTGAAGATTGTGCGAACAGTGTAGGAAGAGTGTGGAAGATGGATGATGGAGATTATTTTTTCTTCCTGTTATTCCCTTGCCACTGTAGTTGTTTTCATTTTTCTTTGGAGCAGCACAATAAATAAGGGTTACAGAAAAAAAGAAAGGACACAGCAGCAAGTGATCTTGTAGTTGGTATTTCTACTCCCTGTTAGTTTTTTGCTTTTCAAAGATTGCCATTGCTGATTTATATACAATCATGTCTCACATCAAAGCCTCGTGGGTGTTAAAGACACCTTTAGCCTTATGTCAAGCCTTCGGCATGATTAGCTTGCATATAGCCGAGGGTCTCTGTAACTAGCGCATAATTCTTAAGCTAGACTTGGTTTTGTAAACTTGTCTCACTGTAAATAATAATAAAAATTTTGAAAATTGTTTTCTTAAATTTAGGCTGAATCGCCTTAGGACTGATTTTATGGTCGTATTTCAAATTTTCTGGTCGAATTTTGGCAATTTTTTTGTAAGTGGTAAGATGTGAGTTGCTTGCTGGGCCAGTCCTGTACGCCAATTTACGATATACTATATTCTAATGTCTCAGCAGCCCGTTGTACAGATGAATGCTTGCCGCTGGGTCCTTTCCATCAGCTTTAGGTTTGTGGACTTCACCGTAGATTGCCAGCATACCAGCTGTATCGGTCGTATTACTGAGATGAAGAGACTTTGTGCTGCTTAGCACCTTCCTTTTCTTTTTTTGACCCCATTTTCCTCGTAAATCACAATGCGAGAAAGGGGGTTGTGCACCCTCGTCACTTCATGACCTTGGGAATGAAACGCTGTCTTAATGACTTCCATCGGGGTGGTGTTTGCAAGGTTTCGCACAAACACTCGGTACGGCTTATCTTTACGTAGTTGGTATGTATAATGAGGGGTACCATGATCTCGAAGAAAGCGAACCAGCTTACGGTATGAATTGGAGTCTTCAGTGTAGACTGCTACAGAGCCATTACGTCTCACTTTGATGGAGTAATTTTGGGAACCAATCAAGGAGTCGAGCTGCTGTTCCATGGAGTATACATTTGGAACATCCTCCATATTAATGGGTGTTGGCTTATGCTTTTTACGAGATGTTTCTGCGATTTCCGTGGCCTGGGCAGTATCCATCTGCTTGCACTACCTCAGCTTCTGTTGGGTTATCCTCTTCCCCATCGAATTGGGGAACGCCAGAATTGCGTAAAGATTAGTCGAGTTGAATGGCTCACTGTTATCAATAGATAGATGTCCGTTTGGGTTGGGAGTTTGACCGCTTTTTCTTTTTGTTGGAAGTAACTTGCGAACGCAGGGGCGGTGGCACGCGCTTACGCTTTTCTGATTGCCCAGCAACTGAAGGTAGCATAGGAAATGCCTCCTGATAAACTTGTTTCATGGCTGCTGAGTCAGACATGCGGTGATTAGCAGAGGCACTGACTGAGTCCAAAGATAATGCCACTCTACACTGCAAAGAGGCAGTAGAGGTCGTTGTTATCGATGATATTGTAGTTGGACAGTTTCCGTTTTCTTCAATTCCGGTAGTAGCTGTAGATATGCATGAAGATTTCCAACTAATATTATTTTTGGAAACGCGCACTTCTGAATTTCCACCCTTTGGTAATACGTATTAAGACGAGAATGTCCTATAGCTCATGGAACGTGTGACAGGCCGGCTCGGAATACTCGCAGTGGAACTTGAAGCCGAAAAAGGGGTCCGACCATGAAGCATATTTATTACTAATTGACTCCCTTATAACTTTGGTCTTTTCTGTTTCATTATATTTTTCTTCAGATCTTTGGAAGATTTTGATTCTGCTATTGAAGAGCAATCCCTGATCAGGGAATTTTGAGAATCATCTGAGTCTGATACTAAATGTACAGACATATTCGAGTCGAAGGCACTCATTCCGCTTAAATCCATCTTTAGCTTAAAAGGCACTGGCAAGCAGCCAGCGCTTCCCTACAAATCGTGTAGCAACTCAATATGAGGGTAAATCAAAACTGTCCAAAAGACGCGATATATAATCGAATGGATTGGTTTAAAAGTTATTTTTTACGAGAAAAATATATATACTAACTTAGCAACTACCTCCCATTCAAGAAACTTGACACCAAACATATTTTATATCATCACAATACAACTCGCTCATAATCAGACACATTACACCTGCAATCAAACTTACATAAACAGATAAGTTAAGAGAATATCTACACAAACTAAATTAAGTTGCCAAATTTACACAAGGTGACAGAAAATTTAGAAAACAAAATAAATAATAAAAAAAAAAAAATGCATTAAGTGCATTGATTGCCTTTTCCACCCTTTCCTTGATATTAAGTCTCTGGAACAGTTTAGTTGCGTTTACTTCTCCAAAATATTTTACACTGTTCTTTGGAGTTGATGTTACATTTATCTTAGGTGGAGTCCTTGTGTCTCTTTGTGAAGAGAATGGGCAGCGTCTTCTTTGTCTCTCTTTAGGAGTAGAGTCCACAATCGAGCCGAAAGTCGATGATAATTATGCTTATGCCGTCGGCATATGGGGTTATCTAGGCAGCTTTTCTGCGAGGTGACACTTCAGGTGAACTTCAATACAAATACGCAATTTGTATGTTCTCAGTCAAATCGAAACTAACAAGTTTAATTTGTCTCTAAATCGTAAAAATTATTTTCTAAATTTGTTTGCCAATTTGTTTGCTTTTTACTGTCTTGCCTGTTTGGCTGTTGGCCCACGCGTCTGACTGAACCAGACGACGTCATGGTTTATGGGTTGTTGGTCGGTATATAGTGATCACATCGAACTTGACAACACAGTCGATTGATCAGATTGTACCTAAGAATAAGAATATATATATTGTACATATACAGTTCAGTGTTTTACCTTTGTGGAAATGTTTGCCTCACGCATCCATTCGCACATCATTTTTTTTGTTTCGCTTTTGCTTGGGCCGATGCGGCGTATGAGTAATATAAAATGTTCTCTTGTTTTTGGAAGCAAACAAATAATGTATAATTATTTAGCGTAGCAAATAAATTTGAAGAATTTTCGCACAGATGTGTTTGTATTTAAGAATAATTTGTAAACTATTTATTTGTTGCTGTTTGCAGTTGTTGTTGTTGTTGTTGTTGTTGTTGTTGCTGTTGTTGTATGTCTGCCAAAATAAACTATGCACAGTTCGCATTAATAATTTCTACAAATTATTAGGCAAAATTAAAATAATAAACTAATGAAAATTTCATGTTCGATTTGTTTATTTTGATTTATGCTTGTGGATGGTTTTTATGCAGAGTTTGTGGCGTGTCAAGGTTGCCACTTTGCAGCAGGAAGTGTCTCATAACAAAACGTTCGACTTGTATTAGCATAATTGAAATGGCCCAAAAAAGGCCAGCAACTAGCAACGAATTACTTTTTCGAAATGTAGGTGAACAGTTGAAATGCTCTTTTAGGAAATAAACTACATCTAATTAAATATTCATTCAGGATCAAAACTAGATTAAGAAAATCTTACCGTAACATTTCTGACCTATAGTTTACCTTCTTGGTCTATGCTTAAGCTATGACGTTTGGATTAGCTTAAGAATTTTATGGACTGAGGGACATTTTAAACCTTTTTTTATGTATTCACTTTATGAGTTTGATAAAAGATCTTTAAGGACTTGCATAAAAATCACTTCAGACTATTCCGACCTAGCATATTATTGGCACCATTTGTACTTAATTCAAGTACAAAACACTTGATTTTGTGTTTAAAAGTAAAGTAAATGCAAAAGCCTCTGTGTGTGAGAGGAATAGTAACTGTTAAACTGATTTGAGATTAACTCAAGCACTTAATGCGCACACTTTTCCAACTACCCCAGAATGTACTCTTACACTTTCCCTTCAGGCCACATTAAACACTTTCCACCAAAAAGTAAACCGCAGCAATTACCAAAAAAAAAAAAAAACCCCAAACACACACACACACACACAAATACAATGGAAATTAAATCAAAACAAGAAAGCAGAAAAGTAAACTAGAACTCGGTCAGCTTTTTGCTTGGCCATCTTGGCGCCTTGCGTGCTGCACGTGCAATATGTAAAGTCTGCCCCCGCTCCAGCCACAGCCACTTCGGGCAATTTACATGCCTTGACGCAGCTTTGATTGTTTCGGCAGGTTGCTCCCGCTCCACTCCCGACAATTTTTGACAGTCGGGCCACAGGAGGCGACACGCAAAGCCAACAAAAGGCAGCAACTTAATTTTTAAAGAAACTTTCTGTGAGGGTACCCTCAAAGCAAAAAGGTAGATTCAGTACTTAGGATCATTATGAGCATAGAGAGTTCCAACTTGGCACCAATACTTATTTTGCTATGAACGAGATTAACCTAACCACTTTGGTGAAATGCTAACAGAATCAAGGCTGCGAACCGGTCCAGAACCAAATTCCTTTGAACCGCTATGATTGTGGCTTTTTTGGTACGTTGAACCGGATCAATAAACGAATATCAAAATGGAAATGGAAAAAATGTATGTATGTGGTCCATTCGACTATTGTTTGTATTGATTTGGATACGTCCTCCTCAATAAATGCTGAAACTATGCTGAAATGCTTCAACCATTTTAAAAGTTTCGAGCCCAGGCACAAACCAAAATCTTAAGTTCAATCAATTCCACAAACGGGTCCAGAACCAAACGGGTTTGTTGAGTCCTTCGATCTGGACCATGAACTGAATCTTATAAACTTATGACCTCCCGAACCGGACCTTATCATTAGGGAAAGGGTTCGTCTCAAAAAATGACTTCTTTAACTTTTATAGGAACTAATATAATTTTCCGTGCTTTTTAAGGGAAGATGGGTTTTTTAATTTAATTTTAAGTTTAAGAATTTGAGTATTGCCGGCTCTAGGTCAAGTAAAACACACAAATATGTATGATGTTTTCCAATATATTTCGGTTGCTCCTCGGCAACCATCTTCAGGGACACTACAAAAACAATTTACCAATTACAGTTTAACATTGATTCAATCAAAACAAAAAAGAGATTTTTAACATACATTATTTCGCGAATTGGGCGGAAGATCGTTTGGACGAAGATGGTGAATTTCACCGAAAAATCATCTTTTCGGATGAAGCACATTTCCACCTCGGTGGTAATGTTATGTATAAGAACTATTTTTACTGCCCCTATCTGAACCTGAACAGGAGCAAAATATACCCAAAAGTGTTCTGTAACCAATCAGACTCCAGACTTTATTGTGATGTGTTGTTGTTGCGCAGCTGTTGTAACTATAACTGAATGCTGCTTATGCCTTTGTCAATGCACAGCTGAATTTGCTTCTCCCAATATAATGAAACAACCTCCCAGAGTCTATATTCTATGACACGAATGAGCCTTCAAATTGACAGTCCACAGTATCCGCCGATTCACCCTCGCTAGTTAATGTAAAATAGTTTTAAAGTGTCGTTTTTAGTTCTTTCCTGCTGATTGTTGTATTCACCTGACGCGCATCTGTATGTAGCCTCTGCGATGATTGATTCTTCCTTGATTCTTGTTGAAAAATTTGTATATACATAGTGAAAACTGAGCTCCGAGCACAACTGTTTGGGTTCCATTCTTCACATCGGGAACACTCTTGAGCTGATGGGCATGAATGAGTACGAGTGTCGTTTAGATTGATTTTGTTTATCGCCACTGATGATGTCTTTCCAATGGTGTCCTGTAAATACCTTTCAAATTTTAAGAGCTTAATGAAGCTCCCTGAAAGATGAACTGACGGCTGACCATGATATTTTAGTACGTCAGCAAGCCGAAATAAACAAACATGCTTGATTAATTCCGCAAAGCTGAGCTTACAACTGAATTCTGGAGATCAAACCAGTGCTTGTTGTCCATACTTGCATACACGGAGCTTGGTTATTTGTCAAGATTAGCCTTAAGTTCTGCCGTCAGTTCATCTTTCAGTCAGCATGTGTGCGCTCGCCCTTAAGGCATTCCTTTCGCTTGCAAGCTTAACACAAGGCAACAAAATTTGACTTTTTCCGGTGGTCGGTGGTGATTCTAAATGATTTTCGTGTGCTGTTTTCAGAAATGGTCCATCACGTAGAGATTTTTAGTAATTTGAGCTTAAAGATACTAAAAATGCTCAATTTGACTCTTTTTCTACGAGTTTTGTAAAGAACCTATACTTTTGTTTTGACTTTCTTTGATATTATCGATAAGAACTACTCCTTAACTTTAAAATAATTTATCACAAACAATTCTACGATTTTTTCCAATGAAGTAATGGATTTTCGCGAACTCAATGCCCATTCGATCCCAGACGCCTACCCACTGCCCCGGATCACACATATTTTACAAGATCATGTGGGAAACCTGTAAGCTGTCTTCCACCGCTTTCGAGAAGCAAATTTACGACTTAATCAAAAGAAGTGCAAGTTTTTCCAACGCAGCCTCGTTTATCTGAACCATGTGATTGGCGAAGTCGGGATTCACATTGACCCTCAGAAGATAGCTGCAGTAAGAGAACTACAACCGCCAACCTCATGCAAGGAGCTCCGTAGGTGTCTAGGGATTGCGTCGTGGTATAGAGAAGTTCACATTACAGACAGACGCTAGCAATTATGGCTTGGGGGCAGTGCCTGACGCAAAGGATCCAGGGGGAGGAACGAGTCATGACCTACGCTAGTCGACGACTACCGAAGAGAACTACTCGGCTACCGAGAAGGAGTGTCTGGCAATTGGAAATTAAGATGCTATGTGAAAGGATATCGCTTCGATGTGGTTGGTTGTACGCGAAGGTCCTGTAAACAAATTCTTTTGTTGGCTATGGTGTCACCTGGGGCGAAGCGGACGTTGGGGAGGCTAAAGGCATAGAAATGGGCGCTGTTGTGGTTGCAGTTGCACGTGTGAGGTGCTTGGTACTTTAGCATGTGGATTTGCGTATGAAAAGTACTTTAGAATGTGGCGTATGAAAAGCACTTTAAAATGTGGATTTGCGTATGAAAAGTTTTTAGTAATTGTAGTCAACAGCACCGTACCCACACACTTCACAAATAATTCTAACACCCTGTTAGATGTCTTCTTTGTCAGCGATCCCAGCAAAATTATAATTATGATCAGGTCTCAGCACCAGCTTTTGTGAAGCACGATCTTATCTTTCTGACTTATGACTTAGCCCTAGATCATATTGACCATTCCCATGAATATAGAAACCTAAAAAATATTGATTATGCGAAACTAGCGCTTGAATTTAGTAAATCTGATTGGACTCCCATCTACAACCTTACTACTCCTGACTCGCAACTTGCAGTATTTCACTCTAATTTTGACTTTCTACTCAATACATGCGCACCACTTAAAACAAAAATATTTAAGCCATCCCAAGATCCGTGGTTTAATAATTATATTAAACGCCATATTGAACTGCGTGATGCTGCCTACAACAGGTGGAAACGCTATAAATTACCCGATTTACGGTTAGAATTTAAAAAACTTAAGAGTTCTGTTTCCAAAATGATCAGCTGTGCAAAAAGTGCGTATTACCACACGAAACTAACACAGAGCAGGAGCATCTGGTCAAATTTGAAAGGAGCTTAAGAAGCTAGGAATTAACAAAACCAGTCCCCAAGCTGGACGTGATCTGGATGTGGATCAACTAAATTGCAGACAAATGTACCTGCTTCTACCCATAATATGTACGTAAGACTTAGACATCACTGTGATAATAGTTTTAGCTTTATGTGTGTCCGTTCTTGCGATGTTCTAGAAAATATATTAAATGTTAAATCTGATGCAGAAGGTCTGAAAAAACTAAACCCAAAATTTTTAAAAATTCTATTGCCAATGCTTATTGAACCCATCACCCATATATTTAACAATGCTCTTACCACATCCATTTTCCCAAACAGGTGGAAAGCCGCGAAAGTAATTCCAACACCCAAGTCGAATGGTGATTTCAGACCTATTTCCATCCTTCCGTTCCTGTCAAAGGCCCTCGAGCAAATAATTGCCAAGCAAATGCAAGCATTTCTGGATTCTAACTCTCTCATGAGTCAACTGCCATGTCATGTACAACTGCCATCGTAAATATAGTCGAAGATATCCGTAAGCAAACTGACGTAAGCCATGTAACATTCCTGACTTTATTAGATTATAGTAAAGCTTTTGACAATGTGGACCACAACATTTTATGTACTAAGCTAAGCTATCTATTCAACTTTTCCTCCTCAGCTTCGAATATGATTAAGTCATATCTTTCCTTTAGACAGCAAGCCGTTGACTCGGGCAGTCGCATGTCACAATTGCTTCCAACAACAAGGGGTGTCCCTCAAGGTTCTGTTCTTGGTCCACTTTTGTTTTCTATGTGTATAAATGACCTACCTGATAAATTGAGGAATTGTGCAGTCTATATGTATGCTGACGATGTTCAATTGTATGTTAGTCGTCCGCAGGGTGAAATCGTTGATGGTGTCAGAGTATGCAATGAAAACTTAGTCAAACTATGCACATGGGCAAAGAAGAATTGTTTGGAATTAAGCCCGTCAAAATCTAAGTGTCTAATCGTGTACAAAAAGCACATTGATATAACACAGCTGCCTAGACTTATTATTGATGATATTGCTCTTGAATATGTAAATCAAATCAGCAACCTTGGAATACACTTCAATGCAACTCTCTCCTGGAGTAACCACATAGCAAAAGCTTCTGGGAAAACTTATGGTTCTCTCAGGCAACTATATGGCTCAAAATCTCTCATACCGCAGAACATTAAAATGCTCATAGCAAGATCGTGTTTAGTCCCAATGTTATTCTACGGTATAGAACGCCAATAGTATGCAACGACTCCGTGTAACTTTACACTCTATTGCAAGATATGTCTTTGACCGTAAGCCCTCGGAGCATATAACCACATTTGCCAACCAAATATTCGACCTGTCTCTTGATTCCTGGATTAAACTTAGAACTCTAATTTTTGTCCATAAAATCATTGTTACTCGTGAGCCTCAGTATTTATATGAAAAATTAGAATTCGCCTCATCCGCGAGAACTAATAATTTAATTTGCCCAAGATTAAACCTGGCCAGTTCAGAAAAACATTTCTATGTCTTTGCTGCTCGCTGTTGGAATCAGCTCCCACACCATCTTAAAACTATTAGGAACGCAACACTTTTCAAAACCAACCTTACCGTCTATCTTAAAAATCTAATCGTTTGAAATGATCTAATCATATTACTTTTATTAAAATAATCTGCACTGTAAACTTAAATTTAATTAATATCTACCCTATTAGTTATTAAGCTAAGATACATTTTATTTTTACCAACCTTCCCGAATTACATTTTGTGACCAATACTATAATTATCAAGACAAGCTCTTGTTATATTGGGAAATAATTAAACAAACAAACTGCCACAGTATGCAATGGGTTTTGTTGAAAATTTTCATTGAAATTCTATACAAATTACTAGCTGGTTGTACTGTTTCTGCAAGGCATAATTTTGTGCAGCAGACAGTTTTGTTAATTTATTATTATCAAGAAGTTAAAAAAAAGTAATATACTATAATATCGAAAAAAAGGCAAATCAAAAGTATAGGTTCCCCACAAATGGGCAAAAATAAGCACTTTTTGTATGTTTAAGTTCAAATTACTAAAAATCTCCACGCGATGGACCATTTCTGAAAACAGATTCGTGTTCAGCACACAAAAATAATCTAAAATCACAACCCTAAAATGATTCTTCTACAGCTTTTGCTTATGCTAACGACTATTAAGAGCAACTTAGTTACTTATAGGGTAATCGTTTGGTCTTACACCGTAAAATCAAAAGAATTCGCAAATGGCGTGTACAAGTTTTGCATGTCAAAATGGCGTTGATGGATGGCAGTTTGGTAAATGTATGTGTACGAATGTGTGTTTGTGAGTGTATGGATGCACATAATGCGCATACGCAACGTGTGACAAGTAAGAGGCGGCGAGGGCGTCAAAAGTAAAAGCATGACGTTGACGCTTTGTTTGTCGCTTGACTTAACATATTTTCCATCAAGCAGTAAGCAACAACAAACTTATAAACTTACAAAGTCACACAAATTTACTTACATACGCACATGCTGAGGCAGCAAAGTGCATTTCTTTTGCGCGGAAACCCATAAATCAATTTCCCCAGTTGAAAGTTAACTTATTGAAATGTTGGCATAAATCTGCATCGACAAGTTTTACAAATTGGAAGCCGCATTAAGGCAATTGATAACGCTTCCAATGCTGATGATGATCCAACTCATCCGGCAGCTGGGCACAACATAGTGTCAATCAGTTGTCTGAATCCATTTTGGCCAACTGCCAGCTGCTGCTACTGCTGTGTGTGTGTGAGCACATAATTGAAAAACTATTCGAGATTGAAAGCTGTCTAGGAATGTTTTGGTATCGTTCTTCAATTTCACTGAAAACACTGAAAACACTGAGCAATAATTAATAATTGGCGGCTCATTAAAAATGTTGAGCACAAACACCTGAGACCCAAAAATCTTGTGCACCTTCATTATCCGACAGCTGCCATGTTTGGCTCACACATATCACAAATTGTAGAAAAAAAAAACGCAAATCTGATTTGTTTTTCCGGTTTTATATGTAGGTTGACCTGTTTTGGCCCAGGCTATGTATTAATTCGCTCTTCAGCGCATTTTATCGCCTTCTTTTCACTTCCTAATTAGATTTCTTTCCCTCGTGCCGAATATGCTTGACACGCAAGGGGGAAAGGACAATCTTCGATTGCTTAAATGTTTGCTTAAAAACTTTAAGAAAAGTTTTCTAAGTGATCGTGTTTGTTTTTTGGGCAATGCTTTTAAGTGTGGCGTGTTTTGGGCGACAAGTGAGTTCAGAAAAATCAGCTAGTACGGTCAGTTTGAAAGTACTTAATCTAAGTTCTCAAATTATGTAAATTTTTACACCCGTTGTTCGTAGCGTAAAAAAGGATATACTCAGTTCGTACAGATGGATTCAATAGGCAGAAGAAAGCATTTCCAATATTATAAAGTATTTATATGCTTGATTAGCATCAAAAGTGGAGTTCATATAGTCATGTCCTTCCGTCAGTATGAACACATAAATAGGAAATAGACTATTAATACCTTAAATATTTATTTCATTCAAATTTTCAACACGATTTTAATCCGTGTTTTCCCTAAAACACCTCTAATCCAATGAAGGTAATGAAGGTAAGTTGGGAATTTTTGTAGTACATTTGTATAAAAACCTTTGTGTCGTTCGAATTGAAACTCTATTTTGTACACTAAGCAATTCTGTACTTGAGCCAGCGAATAAACTATTAACTTTTATAAATGTTAAATTTCTCAACAAAAGACATCTGTATTCTTTCTTGTTTTATTTGTGATGACTTTTGACTTCTTTCATCTTAAGCTAATTAAGAACATAAGTACCAATTCAATGTGGATTTAGCAACATAGCAATTGCGTACAATTGACAGTGATTAATGAGAGAGTAATAGATAGCGATAGCAATTACAGTGGCACTTATAATGGAAATTCAACTCTTGTATACAATTTTACACTTTTAATGAGAACGGTTGTAGTTTTAGATTTGTACTGACTCACTTTCGAGAGCGCACTTGCTTTTCTCTTAAGACAATCTTTGGGTTTTCCACTAAATGTAGGCATTTTTGTAGTTGGTGCAGTTGGTAGAGGTGGCCATGGTTTCACTACGTTTGATTCTTCTACACTGAAAAAAAAATAAATCTAAAACCAAGATTATAATCTCGAAACGGTGTCGACAGAGACGAGATAATCTTAACCCAAGATTATATTCTCAATTTAAATCTTAATCCAACAATATTGAATTAAGAATGTTTATAATCGACTTTAAGATGAAACAATTTCATTTTTTAATATGAAAAAAAATGACAAAAATGGTGATGGGTGGTGGGTGGGTGAGTGTGTGATTTTTTTGGTTTAGTTAGCTGTTTTAGTTTTAAGTTAGTTAACATTTTCTCCTTTCTGAAAAACATAAATAAATTGCAAATTATTAATCCGCCGATACTGGGACTTGAGCCCAGTACCTTCTACGCTATGAAACACTGACACCACCGCTTTACCATCGAGCGTCAACTGCTAGGCCCAACCAGTTGCAGAATAAGAGCATAGATTTTCGCAGCCTGAGTTCTAGTACTGCAACTGGCTGCGCTTAACAATTGACCTCCTACGGCAAAACAGTTTTTCAATCTTGTTTTTATAAGATTGCAAGATTCTTGAAAACGAGATTTTGTCCTGCAAGGCGTGACCTTCAAACTTGTTTCCTCATAAGGCTTGACTTGCTCCTTGGTTATGTCGAATATTCCAATACCCACTTCACGGTCTTCGATAAACCAAAAAATAAGTAGCGCTTACAACAATTTTTCACATCCGCAAAGTGAGCGAAATTACTAATTTAGCGAAACGAAATTAATATCTTCCATCGCAATCTGTTTTTTTTCGTATAAAATCAATATAAAAATTAAAACAAAAGTTTTTAATACAATTTTTTTTTTCAAAATTTCAAAAAGATTGCCCATTTTTTTTTAAAGTTGGAATTTTTAGTAATATTTTTGTATAATTTTTAAGTTTAAGCTAAAGTTTTTTGAAATTTTTTCGGTAGGTACACTTACATTTTGAGCCAAATCTCGAGTAAGAAACGTCAGATGGAGTCAAGCAAGGTATGAATCGAAAGGTTATTTTGTAAAAAAATGTAAAATTGGCTCAAACAGCACCTCCAGGATGGCCAGGGCCAAGCTTCTCTCAATCTCTTGGCGTGTGTGCTTATAATTTTTCGCACAAGAGAAAGGGACGTACAGTTTAATGCCGAATCCGAGCGGCAATAGTTAGAGAATGTTTGCTTTTTCATGGCTAGTTACTTCTTCACAGCTGGCGCCAGTAGCTGGTGAAGGTGATCGGGTGTGTAAAAACTTTTTCTATTAGATGGTCCGAGGCGGGATCGAACCCACAACCTTCCGCACCAGCAGCCATACATACAACTGGTAGGCCACACCCGGTTATAGAATTTCCAATAACCGCGCAAAACATTGTTTGAATACCAATAGCAAACATATTTGAAAAACAAATTTTTTCAAATACAAACGATCGAGATTTCTTTTTTAAACATCTAGAAATATAAATAAAAAATAGAACAAAATTATTTTTATATTTTCTTCTTAAGAATCGCACTTTTTTGATGAAAATAAGGTATTAATAAAGAAAATCTATGGATAAACACCGAATTGATATTCGATGATCGCAATACATCATGGAAGAATATCGGCGTCTTGAACAAGCCCATTGGTAAAATCTCGCAGTTTTTTTTTCAGATTTCAATACGGTCCAGCTTACTGAAGTAGGACTGTATCAAAAAATAGTTTTCCAAAGCCAAAAAATTCTTTGTGGGGATATCTTCGTTGAGCCAAACTAAAAAAAGCTTTTGTTTTGATGCTGACATTGCGCCTGAAAAGTCTAACAAATGCAAGGGTAGCACATATTAGCAGGTGATCTTGGAAATTTTCAAACAACAAGGACTCACACTGACAAAAAAATTAAAGGCGACTTGGACATTTGTGAACATTTTTAGTTTTGCTCCACGAAAGACAGGTGTAGGCTACTAAGTTCAGGTTGTTAATACGCGTTACTTTCACTACGTCTTACAAGTAATACATATATGGACGGGTCACTTACATTGATTTTTTGCTTAATACATACCTTTATATTAATATATAACCAAGCTTTTTTGTAAAACCACGAGAACTTTATATTTCACAGCTATATTAACAAGAACTGCAAAAATTCAGGAATTAATGGAAAAGCACTTCCCAAACATATGTTGTGTTTGATAGCTCACAGCTGATATATATCGGAATGCTTTGAGATAAACTTTTTTAAGCTAATCGAACTATTGGTAGTCGATAAGTAAATAAAAATTAGCGCTTTTTCAAACATGAAAAATTGAATTTCGACGCGCTAGGATGGCCGTTTCGCCCAACTGTGATCCGGATCGAAGGACCCAAAAGTGTTTAACTCTATGGAGCTAATATACACAGAGAAAAAAAGCTACAGGAAAATGTAGGATTTTCAACCCATAACGTTTCGTGTAGCTTTTCAACACGTGGCGTATACCTTTTCTGAACGCCGCCTTTAGATATTGTAGTTTCGTGTAGCTTTTCAACAAGTCGCGTGTAGCTTTCTCATTTCAACACGTTACGTGTAGCATTTCTGCACGCCGCGTTTAGCTTTCTCATTTCTAAGAGAACAGCTACACGCGACGTGTTGAAAAGCTACACTAAACGTAATGGGTTGAAAATCCTACATTTTCGTGTAGCTTTTGCATTTTTTTATTCTCTGTGTACCTAATGGATACTCAAAAGTATGGAAATGTAGTATAATGAATCAAATGATAAACAAAGTAGAAAATAAAAGGCTTCAGTTCGAATAACCAATTGCTCTGGATTTTTTGAACTCACTTTAAACAAAATAGTATATCTATTAGATCTAATGTGCCTAATGTAATGCACAATAACCGTATTAAGCCTATGATATATTTTTAGTTTTATGTGTGTTAATCGAATTAAAGTTCTAAAATCGATTCTGAAAATCAATTCAAATGCTACAGACTTTGATGGTATTAATTCAAATTTTGAAAAAAGTTCTACAACTCCCCTATAAAATCCGTCCGTAAGCTTAGTACTAAGACAAATTAAATCGTCCGACAGCGGAATTGACAGCTTATTCCGCACAGTGCGCTTCAGCAGTATTTAGGTTTGTCTAAAATGACGTTAAAAACTTTAAAAGCAGGTTTTTTAGGACTTTTTTGGGACATAAAACTGTTTGCAGTAAAATCATAGCTGCTAGTGTAACTAATTCGATGATATCTGATGGGTTATTAAATTAGCATAATTCCAAATTTTCATCTCAATCAACCTTCATTTAAAAAAGTGCATAAAATCCGATGTCTAGTTATATGTCTATATGTAGATGATAAATTCTATATTGAATCAAGTAGAATTTTCACAGTTCCCGCACTAATTTTCAGTGGGAATCTAGTTTTCCTCCCATAAAGTGAAATATGTATTTTCGTCTTAAGCAGGCTGTAACTTTGCCAAATAAACTGATGTTAGAACCGACTACTATAAAATCAGTGAAACATCTCATCTTTCTCTTCTAAGAAAGACGAAGTTAGTTTGGCATTTTTGGACTTCCCCCCCCGCTTGGAATTCTCAACTATTTCTCGAAATTGCGACACATGAAGTAGCTGTCAAATTAAGTAAAGGAATTGCCCCTCCAAAAGATAGAAAATAGATATTGAGTATTTATGAACGCAGCCGTCACAATGCATAATAGTAAAAATAAATTGATATTATTTATTGAAAATTAGTTCTAGGTCGTTGCCCTTGGCCATTCCCAAGTCGAGCGCCACCAGCCCATCGACCTTCCGTCATCGAGTTGAGGAGTCTGCCAAAACGGAAGCTCTGTGTAAAGGCGCAAATTGCCACGCGGCGTCCAATGGGCGCCAAAGGGGGGGAAAGGAGAGCAAATGTTTTCTCTATTTTCATTTGCCTTAAACATTAAATATTGCTCCAGTTTTAATGATGTTTATGAGCTGTTGCTGTCGCTGTTGTTGTTGTTGTTGTTTGTTTCAAATCGACGCGTTTTTCATGTACTTGAACTTTGATTTTGTTGATTTTATGAGTTTATGATTGGATAGCCAGAACACATTAGACATAAATCGCTGGCAGATCGTTAAATTGAATATCCGGAATTATCATAGCCAGCTGCTTAAGTGAAGCACATGTCAAAGTATTCGCTCACCCCCCTCGAGAACTATCCACATAAATATGGAACATTTATTTCATTTTATTGCCATCAGCGCCCAAAAATGGGGCCACCCATGGAGCAGCATTTCGTTGGCACTTTTGCACTTGACATATTTATGTGTAATTATTATTATGGCCAAGGTCGAGCGTAGCCGGACACACAACAACAATTGAAAGAAAAATCAAATTAAAATTTCACACAAAATAAGGTAAATAAGATAATAATAATGCCTGTACATACATAATTATAAGGTGAGAGTGCCCCACCTGTGTTAATTAACCAATTTGGGAAAGAAACAAAAAGCCTAATGAAGCAGCTGAAGCATTGCAAGTGCCCTTCCCGTCCATTTGGATGTTTATTTTATGCTAATTCTCCCTCCCTCACTCTCCACCAAAAGCTTGACCCAAATGTCCAAACAAAATGGAGCTGCTGCTGCTGCTAGCCAAATGAACAATTTGTATGCCAAACAAAGAGAAAAACAGCAGGAGTAGAGAACAGCAGAGATTATCAGGATAATCAGTTGGAGACAATAGCTTGAAACTTGTCATTGTAGCACGTGTTGAATGGGAGGAGGTTTATGAGATGTATTTGGTCAAATTGCCATTGATTGGAGCGATAAAAACCGCTTGATAAACGCTACAAAAAAGCGCGAAAACACAAATTGGAAAAATTTGAAAGGAACATTTTGTAAATAAACTTTGGATCTACTTTTTTGTCACAAAATACAAAGAAAGTTTGTAAAAAAATTAATATGAGGTTAGTTATTAAAAATAAAATCTTCTCCCAAAATATCATGCTACGGTTCGGCTTCAGGTTGGCTAGGTCAACAATTTGACCAAGGAGCCCTAAAACCGCGAAACAAACCGGTTCCAAAATGTTTGGAAAACATTTAAATCGCTACGGTCCATGCTGATTACTAATTATAATTAACAACATTTAATTAACAAACAATTCTTGCTCAATTATTCAATAACACTAGTTTACAGCCAACAAGACACATTTCTACTGAAATTATTTTTAAGTCTAGTTTGGATTGGAGATCTCAAAAATTTTTTCATGGTTAATTTCCTCAACATATACATTCGTTTCACAGACAGACTCTTCACTGAAATTCCTTTCCGCCAGCCATTTGCTTAAATTTGGAAAATTATAATAGTCACAAAGGTCTTAGTCCGTAGATTATGGTGAGTGCGAAACTCAATTGGCCCATTCGTAGCCCAAGGCATAAAATTTTGATGTCAGTCTCGCAAGGTTGTTTGATATTAACCAAATATGAATTTGGGAGAAATTATTTGACTCTAGTACTGCCTGAATGTTATTGTACATTTGCTTGACAATTAATGTAAGGTCTATGTTAGATCACGTAGTCTTTTAATATTTCCTATACAAATTTTATGTATCAATCTAGTTGTCCTGCCATAAATTTTAATTCATTTTTTCGGGATTAACCTGCTGTAACTTTGTCCATCCAGCTGATTTGAATGCCACAAAATTTGTGAAAATAGAAGAGCCCTTAGGCTACATGCTGAAGTGGTTGTAATTAAAATCCAACCACCGCAATGGCTTGTACACAACGATTAAGTTTGAAAAATTTGCCATAATGTGATGAAAATTACTCTTCAATGGCCTATTTCGACGCTTTTGGGTTTGCAGATGCTGCTCCTATGATTTTTTTTAGGCTGCATTAATATGTATACTGTCGCATACAACTCATAAATACAAATATTTTTTCTCGGTGCAACCTACATAATTTTTTAAAAGCCAAAAATACAGCAAAATGAATTTTTCGCGATATCTTGAAAATAAGAGCTGATGGCGAAAAACCGAAACCAGTTTTGGAATCAGTGCACAAAACTGGAACATAATTTAATACAAAGAATTCTGGACCTCACAAAAGTGGTAATTTTGTTGGCCTGTGCTATCGAAGTAATATTAAAAGTACACTGAGAAAAAATAATGTTCGAGACGTTCTTGCAATCTTATAAAAACAATGTTGAAAAAGCTTGAAATGGGCTAAGAAATCTCAAAAAAAGCATTAATCATTTCGCAATTTTTCAAACCTCCTACAGTTTTGCGTAAAGCTTCAGTTGAAAAATCTACTCTCTATATATAAAACAGTTTGTCCTGACTGACTGAATGATTCACTGATTCACTGACTGATTGGCAATCAACGCAGACCGCAAACGGTAAGAGATATAAGGCTGAAATTTGGACAGGAGTTTCCATTAGTGTTGAAAGTGCGTACTAAGACGGGGTTTTGGAAAATTCCAACCGGAAAAGCCGGAAAAGCGTCAGAAAAAATTTTTTTTTTCATTCGATTGACTTGAAGTTGGGTTTGTAAGCAAAGTTCGCGAAATAATTCGACACGGGTTTTCCCGATTTTGGAAAATCCTCCCACGCGGAAAATGGTCGGAAAATTCTGAGTGCAAAAAACTATTTTTCACCCAATTGACTTAAAACTCGGTATGTAAGGATAGAATACGAAATAATTTGAAATGTCAATTTCCAATGTCGGACCTTGGTCCTTTGGTTTTTACTCTTTTTATTAATGACCTACTCACAATACTATCTTATTCTCGGATACTTATGTATGCCGATGACGTTAAACTTATTTTATCTTTCAATGACCCGACACATT
The DNA here is from genome assembly GCA_037044535.1 of Lordiphosa magnipectinata. Classification (NCBI taxonomy): domain Eukaryota; kingdom Metazoa; phylum Arthropoda; class Insecta; order Diptera; family Drosophilidae; genus Lordiphosa; species Lordiphosa magnipectinata. The sequence goes on from JBAMBO010001573.1 coordinate 648,722, forward strand.
CCATTAGATTGAAAGATGATTTAAACTCCTTGCAGTCTTGGTGCTTGGTTAATCATTTACACCTTAATTGCTCTAAGTGCATGTTTATGACTTTCCATCGTTGCAAACCTTCGCTGGCTATTTATACGATTGGCAATGAACCCCTGCAACGAATATCTACAGTCGTTGATCTTGGTATTCTTTTTGACCCCAAATTGAGTTTCAATCCTCATATCTCCTCTATTGTTAATAGGGCGAATGGTGTAACGTTGGTCGAAGGAATTTAATGATCCATACACCACAAAGCTCCTGTACACTGCTATAGTCCGTCCTGTACTCGAATACTGCTCGTCCGTCTGGTGTCCGCAATATAAAACGCATATCGATCGTATTGAGTCAGTACAAAAGCAATTCTTGCTTTTTGCTCTTCGTGGACTAAATTGGGACCCTCACCTTCGTCTGCCATCGTACTCCAGCAGACTCTTGCTTATTAACCTTCCTTCGTTAGCTAATCGTAGAACAGTCCTAGGCGTTTCTTTTCTTCATAAGTTAATCATTAGTGAGGTAGACTCTACCGAACTCTTAGATCGCCTTAACTTTTCCGTTCCTTCTAGGCCAACTAGAAACTATTTACCTTTAATCTTGCCCAGATGCACAACTGATTATGCCCAGCACAATCGTTTCCGGGTCTTATGTCAAAATTACAATGATCTCTATCACCTGCTCTCAACAGACCTCTCTCTCTTCTCTCTAAAAACGTCTCTTTATAATTATCTCCGGGGAATTCTCTGACCACTCCCAGCTGTGAGTAGGGGCATAGATTGCCGGACTGGCTAAAAAATCCTCCCCCACCGGGTCAGTTATTTTAGGGTTATTTAGTTTTAAGTTTTACGTATACATTTTTTATTTTTAAAGTTTACTTTTAGATATTTTTGTCTCCATCTCAGTTTTATTTTAATTTATTATATTATATTATCTTAGTTTTTCCCTTGTTCCTGCATTTTTTTCTCTTTCTCTCTCTCCATCTTCTCGATCTCTATACTATGTTTGTTAGCGTCTCTGACTACAATTGGCTGTGAATAGGGGCATAGCTGGCCGGACGGGCAAATCAAATTCCCCCACCGTGTCGGAGTCGTTATTAGCTTATTTTGTAATTTTATTAGATTTTCTTCGATAGGCTTCATTAGCTTATAAAAATTTTTGTAACGCATATGAATTTTTGTTGACAGCCTTTTTGTGTCAACTCTAAATAAATAAATAAATAACTAAATGATATATGAAGATCAAGCAGCAGCGACGTTCCATCCCTAACGCACCATCCCTAACGCAACAGCAGCACGACATCCAGTTTCTGGCGGTTGGCGAACAACAATTTGCTTGTTGTTTATGCACGCACTTTCGGACCGTTTTCATGAAATGATTTAGCATAAACAAAGAAAAAGTGAGCTTTGATTCGAACTCATACATATTTTTGAATAATATCACGAGACTTAAGAAAACTTAATTTTGAAATGGATATACTAGCTGATTATTTGCTATGAATGAATGAGCCAGTGTAATCAGCGTATAGTCTAGACTCAATCGTATGTAACGGAGGTTGGTGGTGAAATTTTCAATTAAATTAATATCGTTGGCGAAATATGGGCATTTCCAAACTGACGTGACGTTACGTTCGTACGAAAAGATCTTTTTGAAAAATATGAAAATTTTGGATTTTTAAAAAGATTGTTCTATATTTCGGTAGCAATTAAGTAGCACTATAATTAGCAAAAACAATGACATCAATCGATCATAAAGAGTTAAAGATATACGCAATCATATATGCTGGCGTGACGTTACATAAAACGGAAGTGGGTTTTGACTTGTTTTAGAAAAACGCAAAATTCTGCGAATTGGGCAAAGCTTTTTGTATAAAATTTTTCTTATAATGATTTGAAATAATACAAGTTTATTTTCCAGGTTATCTTATTCAAAAATGTTTGCCCAATTTTTTATACTCTGTACCAAAGGTACATAGAGTATATTAAGTTTGTGCAAAAGTATGTAACAGGGAGAAGGAATCGTTTCCGACCCTATAAAGTATATATATTCTTGATCAGCATCAACAGCCGAGTCGATATAGCCATGTCCGTCTGTCCGTCTGTCCGTCCGTCCGTCTGTCCGTCCGTCCGTCCGTCCGTATGAACGAAGAGATCTCAGAGATGGTAAGAGATAGAGGTTTGACATGTATGGGACATATATTTCTTATACTTGCAGTCAGATCAAGTTTATTTTCAATTTTTGCCACGCCCCCTCCCGCCCCCGCAATTTGAAAAAAAACTTCATATCTCCTACAGTTTTGAAGATAGATCGTTCGTACCTTCTAGAGATACCTTGTAAACAATTATTTATCGATTTGCTGAAGGAATGATAAAGATCGTATGAACGATACTCAAGTTATGAGCAAAAAACGGCCAGTAAACACCCACCACCCCCCCACCCATCACCACAGCATTCTATTGAACGGCAATCTTAGTGAGAGAGAGAGAAAGAGAGAGAGAGAGTGAAACTTAGAGATGAGCGAGTATAACTCGTGAGCAAATGCGAGCTGCGACGTTAAGGGTACAGAGTATGTTATAGTCGGGCTTGACCGACTTTCTTTCTTGTTTTTTATTTGCATAAGTATCTGACGTGACGTTACCTGACGTTACGTTACTTAAATTTCTTCATTATATTTATGTTGTTTTCGTTATAATATAAAGCAGAAACTTACAGTTAATTGCAATCAGATAGTTTCTTATGGTGTCTTCTGCATTATTTTTTAACTCTTTGTACCCTTAGAAATAGTTTAGAGACCAAAAATCAATGCAATCTAAAGGCATTTTTATGACAACAAAACGTATCCAAATGACAAAAATGGCGCTTGGGCGACTTTGCATTCAAAAGTCTCGAAATGGATTATGAATATATTTAAAATTGGCTCATATTAGTTCATTTTGATTATTTCCTCATGAAAAAATTATACAAAATAGTGCAATTTTTTGGTCTCGGTGGACTTTTCTGTGGAAATGCCCATATCTCAAAATTAAAAGGTTAAAAATTCAAGCTTTAATCAACACTTAAGAGGTGACTTGAAATTGAACTGACTATTCAGTACGGGAGTTGCATCTAGCGCTCCCAGCATGACCTTATGGCTTATCGCAAAAGCTCTGACACGGAAATTTAAAAGGGGTTGCTCCCAAAGGGGTTTCTTGTGTTTTTGTATTTTGCCAGAGGCACTTTTGAAAAAGTTAAAAATTTAAATTACCCAAAAAATCAGTGCTTCATGCAAATGTTTAACTAAATTCAATTATTGTTTTGCTCCCTCAACTCACATTTTTAGGGGTGAATGGGGGCTTAAAGCACTTGTCACTTTGTTACACCATTTTGCACGCCATAAATCAAACTCACACACACACACACACACACACGGCTGGTTCCAGTTTTCATGTGGGACAATTACCGCACGACATATGGAAATATATGAGTTGGTACTCCTTCGCACCTATGTCAGCTTAGTGAAGCGTCGCTTCAGGCTACTTAAAGCAACGAAATTGTGCACAACTGCATAAGCCAGATGGACATAACACGCACAATGAGTATTACTGTGTATTAATTTCCATTACCAAAACAAATATGTAGAAATTTTTCATGTTTATTTTTTTAATAACAATTTTTCTTTATTTAACTTGCGGCTAACGGTTAGGCGTAATAATGATGTGCGCGCCCATTTCGCGGGGTGATAATTCATTTCCGTTTGTAAGCCAAACGCGACCAAAGAGCGCAAAAAAGCAGGCTATGGTCAGACAGTAAACAAACCGATGGCCGACCGACCAAGGACAAACCAAGCACACAGATTGATTCTACTCGTGTGTGTGTGTGTGTGAGTGTGAGTGTGTGTAAGTGGTTGCTTACATTTGGCAAATGGAAAAGAAAAATAGCGTTATGATTTAGGTGGCAAACACATAACTCAGGATCTTTTAGGGCTGAACCAATTTTGGTTCATGGCTAATGGAAAGGAGCGAATTTTTGTATATATTTTGAATTGATTTTCCCAGCGTTAGTAAAGAGAAAACTTAGATTCGTTTAATGCAACTTAGTCCTTAAGAACTCCGATCAATTTTCTTGCTTCCTTTGTGGTGTTTTTTCTTCAATCTTGTCCCTCAACCTTCAACCCAAGTACATGCTGGCAATAATATTGAAAAATATGAGAACAAAATTCGAAAAAAAAACCATAAAAAAGAAATATATTTATACAATTATCTATTAAGCACATAAAAACGCAAAGAATCCCTCAATTACTTTGAATTTTTTAGATTTTTTTGATGTTCACTTTTTTCGTTTGAAGAAAAACACCACAAAAAAAAAACAAAATCAATTTCTCACACATCATCACAATAAATTTGCGTTTGTTGGTATTGTTATAAAAATAGTTTGAACAAATTGCAGATGGAAAAAAAAATTCAATTGAAATGTGTCAGCAATTTTTCTGGCTTCTTAACTCACTTCTGAAATTTTGAATGTAGTTTTGTGAGTTGCATTGTGCTTAACACTTGGCTAATTAGTTTTGCAGTCAACGACATACACCCACACTTTTTTGTTGTTGTTGTCTGAACACTTAAAGGCGACAAGTGGTCCAACTTCAAATGGTGTCACAACCTACCCTCGGTATACGCAGTGTATATATGTACATATAGAGTTGGAGAGGAAGCGTGAGATCTGTAATTTGGCCTGGCAACCGCCAACTGTGTACCAGACAAGCGTTAAATCAAACTTTTGTCCACTGGCCAGTTCGTACAACGCGACGTATGCGCCATGTTCTGTGTGCCGGCGCATAAATTATAATTATTATAGGGACAGGACAGACTTTTGCTTTCGCTTCTTTTCCCACTTGGTGATGAATACTTGGCATATTCCTCTTGTTGACTTGCGGGCTGCAAGTCTCTTAATTTCCCCTTTTAATTAAATGCTAATGCAATTTTCTTTTCAGATCTTTCGCCACTTGGAAAGACCAGCTGAGGTGGCACGTCTATCCCATTTAAAGGAAGTGGTAAAGACACACAGGGAACGCTTTATGAGCACCATTTTAAATAACACCGAAGTGAATAATCTTAATGAGCTGTTAACCTTTGAGCTGGCCAAATATGAGGCGGTAATTGCAATTTGAATTCATTTGGTTGTTTTCTGTTTTTGTTTGAATAATACCTTTAGCTTCCATTATGTTGTACTCTTTTAGGCTGTTCAACTGGCAGCCGAGGGTGGGCTACTCATTGTGGCCGATAAAGACTTTCCAGAGCCCTACGAGCGCTGGAGCATACTGCAAGCTGTGTTCTTCTCATCAACTGTGTTAACCACTATAGGTAGGTATCGAGTTAAAGAGATTTGTTGAATGATTGGGGAGGGTTAAGTTATGTTGGCTTGCATAACTGGTCGTCTATACAAGACTATCTTCACTATACTTAGCCCAACGACAAAAGCTGCCTTCTAATGTAAGAACTACCAAAGAACGAAAGTTAGCGAAGGTAACCAATTTTATCATGAAATAGAAGGAGTAAACATTCAAAGTTTCTTGCCACCTTCACTGACGGCCATCGTGGCCACAAACTGCAACGGCGGTGTGTGTTTATGTTACGCCTTTGCGCTGGAATATTGCCATAAATCAAGCGAAGTGTACTGAGGATGGATAAGTGCCCCGGAGTTTCCATAGACGACCAATTACTAGCCCACCATTTGGAAGTGTACCTCGACAGGCGGTACACACATAAACCAGCACACAAAGTCACTCTATGCAAGAGCTACTAAGCTGTGGTGTCTGCCAAACGGCCTCAACAAAATGTCCCTAATATACAAGGTGCACGTACAAAGCAATCGGCTTTATATACCCTTGCAGTCTACTTTGTTAGGCCAGTTTGTTATATGGCAGCTAAACGATGTGTTGTGACATGATGGCAGCTAAATTGTGTTCAAACAGATAATATTAAAACATTTAGGAGTGTAGCAGTCGAGTGTCCCGACTGCAAAATTCCTTGTACCAAGTAATGTTGATTTCCTAAGTTAATATTGAGTTAACTTCTTTGGCTGAATATATTTGAGTGTAGCTTTAAATTTACCAGGGACCGTAATCATTATAGGTTTTAAAATAAAACTTACTCCTTAATGATTATTTTTGATTTTTTTCAATTGCTCACACAATGACGATTACAGTTTACAAAAAAAAAAAATTAATTGACCCATTTCTACTGAAACTATTTTTAAGTGTAGTTTGGATTGGTGATCTCAAAAATCGATTTCAAAAATTTTTTCATGGCAACGTTTTTAAATGTGAATTTTTTCCATATTTTCTGTAGGTGCACTTACATTTTATGCCATATCTCAATTCATAATGGTCAGATGGTATCAAGCAAGATACGAATCGAAAGGTAATTAAATAGTCAATAATAGCGTAGATCATTGTTTTCAAATCGGTTTAGAAGTTTGAATACAATGACCAAAAATATTTCACAACAAACAGAATTTGCTCGAAAATGCAAGAAATTTAATTTTTAATCGCCTGGGAAAAATATAAAAAAATCAAAAAAAAATTATTATTATTCTTTCGACTTGAGAATCGTACTTCTATAAAGATAATAAGGTATTGATGAAGAAAATCTATGAATAATTATTGTAGCTGGATCAATTTAAGTGAAGGAACACAGTAAAATTTGAGTATTTTAAGTGTTTAGATAATTTTTTTCTATATTCTTCGTTTTTGGTCAATATTAGAAGTGGGCGAATAACTACATCAGAAAAAAAATTCCAGAACAGAACAAAAGTCGAAGCAAATGAAAATTTAATTTTAAAAAATCTCAAAAATTACACTTTTTTCTGCATTTAATTGCTCCCAGCTCTTGTATTTAGTTATAAATTTGTTCATCGATATCTTATTTTCTTCGCAGAAGTGCGATTCTTACGTAAAAAAATTTAAAATAGTTTTCTTGAATTTTTACACATTTTTCCTATGCGTTTGGAAACGAAATTTGTTGCGTTTTCGAGCAAAAAATCGTTTTTTTTTTAAATATTTTTTATTATTGTATTCAAACTACTTAACCGATTCGAAAATAGTGTTTTGTGCGATTATTGACAATTCAATTGCCTTTCGATTCATATCTTGCTTGACTCAATTTGACGATTTTGAATTGAGATATGGCATAAAATGTAGGTGCATCCAACGTAGCCATGAAAAAATTTTTGAAATCGATTTTTGAGATCACCAATCCAAACAACACTTAAAAATAGTTTCAGTAGAAATGGGTCTTTTTGGCTGTAAACTAGTGTTATTTTTAAGTAATATTTTTAAAACTTAACAATAATGATTATTTTTTGAGCAAAAAAACTTAACAAGAAATTACGACTTACTCATAAGGAATTTTGGAAAAAATGGATGTATATTCTTAATAAACAAACCAAGACGAACGCATAAATTGCAATTTTGAGCTAAAAATTTTTTTTTTTAAATTTTGTTATGGAAAAATGTTTTTAATCAGAGATTAAAATAGTTACCGAAAATGTATTTTTTAACCGAAATTATCAGTTTAAACTTTAAAGTATGTAACCAAAACCGTAAACGTATTCGACAAAAATTTTGTATCTAGCGGGTTTGGCTTATTTTTAAAAGTGTCACTTTCAAATGCCAAAGGTGTTTAGAAGTATTTATTTTGGTAAAAACCAGTGGTGCAAACCGGTTCTGAACCAAACCGATCCGTTTTTTGCACTCGTGAACAGAACCGTAAACTAAACCGGTGTGTTTAAATAAATGCTAATCCGAAACCAAAAATAAAATGGCTCCCAAATTAGTCATAATCTAGTTCCACATCGGCTTCGGTAGTAAATGCAGAGGAGTTGCATGACAAAAATACATACTCCCTCATGATACACATGCAACGCACATGCTTCCTTGATTCTATTGAGGTTGCTTCGAGGGACAAACAGGAAAATGACGGGAAGAATGAAAAAATTTAAATAGCTTAGCGCGAAATCGATAATTATAATTACAAAGCAATTGATACTAATATAAACATTATGGAGTACTGGGAGCCCAAGAAGTTTCAGTACCCAAATTTGTATCAACTAGCCAACGTTGTTCGTTCGGTTCCTGCAATGCAAGTGAGTGTGGAACGTTCGTTTTCAGCCCTAAAATTGGTGTTGACGGATCTGAGAAGCAACATTAGAACTGAGTCTCTGCAAAAATTACTTCTTGTTAAACTAAACAAATAAATAATAAAAAAAGGAAAATTAAATTAACTCAAATGTTATGTCATTGTCAAATGTCATTATGTGTTCGTCTTGGTTCATTTGTTAAGAATATACATCAATCTTTCCAAAATTCTTTATGATAAAGTCGTAATTTCTTGTTGAGTTTTATTTTTAAGCAAAAAAAAATAGAGGAAAGCTAAGCTTGGTTTGGTCTGATTAGCTGCCGTTTTCTTTTTATTGCACTTTGAACTTTTAGCTTTAGAGTAGGACTAACGATTCCATATCTCGTAAACTATTTTGAATTTTGCTTTAAAATCTTTAACAAAGTTTTTGCTCTTGGCTTGGCCTACACAACTTTTCTTTGTAGCAAATCAAAAAAAATTATATCTTCATACTCAAAAATACAAAAGTTGGCCAAAAAAGCCAAGTTTTGACCACTTTTCCACAGTTTTTTAACTTCAGTTGAAACCCGTTTCAGATTTGGCCAAGTAATTCAGCACAAAGTAGTAGCTTAGACCAAAATAAAAAAACCGTAAGAACGAACCAACTTCATTTAGTTACTCTTTCAAATACTTATAGGCCCACAAGCACGTACAACTGTCACAAAAACTCGAAAAAAAGAGCATTTTCGGTAAAAAAGTAAAAATTATGAAACTTTTTTAATTGCAGTTTTTAAGTTATGTTCTGTTACTATTTGCTTGATTTAATACAAAACAATCGAAATTTTTGACTGTGTCAGCCAATTGGTACCAAAAATGGCCATTTTTCGAGTTTTGGTTCCAATTCTACCTGCTTAAGGGCCCGTAACTATATGAAAGACCAATCGAATGAAGTTGATATATTCCAATCCTTTGTTTGTGTCCTGCATTGCTTGGTCAAATTCATTACAGTTTTCAAGACAAAGTTGAAAAATAGTACAAATTGAGTGGAAAACACGATGATTTTAAGATATTTTTGTAATTTTGAGTATAAAGATGTGACTTTTTTGACTTGCTACTTAAGAATGTTTTGTAAGCTTAGCCAAAAGCAACAACTTCCTCCAAGACGTCAAAGCGAAGTTCCAAATAGTTTACGAGATATGAAGTTGCGAGTCCCAATCAGAATGCTATAAATGCTATAAAAAGAAAATGGCAGCTAACCAGACCAAACCCAGCAAAGGTTTTTGTACTACCATCATACCCTTTCAGAATTTTTTGGTCTCGACTCTATCAACTTTTTAGTGTTGCACAGTGTAATGTATCTGTATATATTAGAATTTATTTGATCGAAAAATTTTGTTTATTTGTTTTATTTCAAAATAAAATATGATTCGATACTTGACATTGCGAACGCGACACTTTTTTCCATTATTTTATTTATGTGGATTCTGTATAATGCGAAGCAAAAACTTACGATTAATTGCAATCACATAGTTTCTCATGGTTTGGTAAGGTTTTTTTTTTATAAACCTTTGTACTCTCAGAAAGATTTTAGATAGCTAAAGTAAGTGCAATCTATAGGCACTTTTATAAAATAAAATGTGCAATATTTATGTCCAAATTATAAAATTCGCGCTAGCGCAGCCGCGAAACCGAATATTTCGAAGTGAGTTATGATTAAATGTAAGATTGGCTTACATTAGTTCAATTTAATTGTTTCCCCTTGAAAATTTAATATAACAGAGTGTTTTTAAGCACTTTTAATGTTTTGGTCTTGGTGGACCTACATATATTCAATTATTTAATTTACTTGATTAAAAACTTGTTCTATTATTTTCAGGTTATGGCAACATTGTGCCCGTTACCATCGGTGGTCGTGTTTTTTGCATTTGCTTTGCCCTCATTGGAATACCTTTCACATTGACCGTGATTGCCGATTGGGGTAGACTTTTTGCCACCGCTGTCTCCATGTTTGGCCAGCATATGCCTAGTGAGTTGATAGTAAACCATATACATATATGAATCTATACAAATCAATCCAATTTTATTTCATTCCCACAGCCAAACCCAAGTTTACCAATTTTATGGGTAAGACCTGGTTCTATGCCATTTTGGCTGTTGGTTTTTTGGGTGTCTATTTGGCTGCCGGAGCGGGTTTGCTGTTACTTTGGGAGGATGATTGGACCTTTTTTGATGGTTTCTATTTTTGTTTTATAACAATGACGACCATTGGATTTGGTGATCTGGTGCCCAGTGAGTAAACACAGATATTCTCCAAAAGCTATATTTGGTTTTATATTTCTCTTATTTCTTCTAAAAGAAAAACCCAATTATATGCTGCTCTGTACCTTGTATATATTAATTGGTCTGGCGTTGACCTCGACTATTATAGAGCTAGTGCGTCGTCAATATGCCACCAGTTGGGCCAAATTGCAGGTAAGTCGAGTGACTCATTCACACCGTTAAAGGCTGGTGCTAAAGATATACTTTTTTAAGGAACTTTCTGGTCCCATGGCCGAGACATTAAGGCGTCTGGGCGAGACAGCAGGCACTGGCTTGGACTATACAGCGCTACAGAAAGTCTTGACCGTAAGTCGGGTATATCACTTAAAGAATGACACTAAACCGACTTCTTTCTTTTATGCAGGTATCCATGCCCAAGTGGAATAGTAATAAGAAGAATCAGCATAGTCCGGATATTGCCGCTTTGGAGGCCATTACGAATGCCATACTCAAGGAGGTGAAAGAGGCGCAAAATAATAAGCCCAAAGTACTGCAAATTGTCATCTATGAGTCGTCGGTCTAGAAATGTCTACAAAAAATATCATATATAAATATCATTATTAATGTTTTTTTTTTTAATTATTGCTGCCTGACTTCCATAAGTTAATCGTAAACTAGCTATACGTACACATACATACATACTCGTAGATACATACACATATAAATAGTTAAATGTCTAGGCAATAATATTGCTCATACGTACTGAGGTCAAAATACAAATTCATCTGTACTTACATATGTTGTAGGAAATTGTAATCCAAATGCCATCTACATTAACAATTTAGCAACTAGCTTAAGTTATCAATGAAATCTTGTCCATACCAACGCCTGAATGTCATCCAAAATAAATACATTACAAAAGACCAACAAGATTATTGAGTGTGCAATAAATAAATGAATCAAGAATGGATGACTAATATCCTGTGAACCTGATTTCCAACTTTAAGTGTGACTTTGCGTTGAACTCGCAATTAAGTGAAGTGATGTGCAAGTCGAATAACGCATCTATTAGATGTTTGGAGTCGACTTGTGACAGCTATGCAGCATGTAGAGCATTCAGGTACCCCACACCTAAATTGTAAGCAACGGTCGGCTCATGTAAAAAGCTTGCAACGTACCGTACAAAGTACCATAGCCCCCTATAAGATCAGACGCGTGTTACCGAACGATCCTTATGAATATTACCAATATCGATGAATGTCAAAGGGATATTAGAACCCGCTAGGCTCAAACCTTGGATGCATTGCTGTAGAAAAACTATTGAATCCTGTTGAGATCGAGGTCGATCTGATTGTCAAGTTGGCGCAATGTAGTTTCGGCAATTGTAAATGTATCGATAAGTATTTTGGTGTCATGATGTTTTAAGACAGAAACGATGGTCACACTGGATGGATGACGCTAGCAGATGACGTCCCAAACGAATACGAGACGTGTATTTATTTTATGGATAGAGACAACCTTTAGTGATAGTGTAAATAGTAACCCTTTTGTGCATATAGAAACCTGCGTAAAGCTGAGTTCACACAAGCAAATAATTTGACCAGTTTTTAGGAAATGTTGATAAAAGTTTGGCTAAATGTCATGTTTGCAGATTTTGCAGGACTTAAAGCATAAAATATGGTTCCATTCACTAATAATTTCATCAAATATGGGGAAGAAGTTTCCCAATTTGGCCAATTTAGCCAAATTTTCATCAAAATTTCCTAAAAATTTCTTAAATTACACTAGAGAACAAGGTCTAGTATATTGAAGGGTTGGTGATTCTAAATGATTTTCGTGTGCTGAACACGAATCTGTTTTCAGAAATGGTCCATCAAATGCAAGAGTTGCTAGTTAGAGTGCTATAGCTTGAAACATTTAATAGTACGGGCATATATAAGATCATTTTCAACAACTTCAAAATAAAGGCTCTGATGTACGCAGATGACATTGTCGTTATGGCGGAGTCTCCAAGTTCGCTTCAAAATATGATCAACGCAATTGTAATTTATGGGCTTTGTCAATTAACATATCGAAGTCGAAAGTGTTAATATATAAAAAGCATTGAAGAAGATTTGCCAGAAATGAAAAATGGTTCCTAGGATGAGAACGGCTAGAAGTAGTCAAGGGATACAAATATTTGGGAGTGCTTATAACATACAATGTCAACTACAAAAAACACCTTGAAGAAAGACTAACGCAGACGAAGGTGGCAATAAGCAGCACATGGAAGTCCTTCTTATGCAGGAAAGATGTAAAACACAGCTTAAAGTACAATCTTTTCCAGGCCACTGAGAGAGCTGTAAAGTAATATGAAAGCCAAGTTTGTGGGGACGTAGAATACGAGGAGGTTGAAAAACTCTTACGTTTTTTCCGACTCCCACAATATATCCCTAATCGTATCTTGATGCTGGAAACTGGACTGTCACCGCTCTATACATACACACTTAATACAAATGTCAATTTGATTATAAAAGCGCTCAACATGCCAAGCTACCGCATTCCAAATATAGTCGCTACGCTTCTATTAAGCCAGCGAAAACAGTGCTTTGAGAGCTGGACTGCATTAGCAATAGGGCACAACGAAACGCTAGACTTATCACACACCCACGGAATTGGTGAATGGAGAGGCAGAATTATGAATAAAATTGATCAATCGCATAGAAACAAATGGAGAGCTGAAATGGAAGCAAGTACGTCAAGGTTGATATACAAAGAACTGGAGCTCAACTTATCAAGTCTTAACTATTTTAATGATACCTACAATCAGGAGACTATAAAAAATATAATGCTAGTCAGAAGAGAATGTATCAGACAACACTTTATACCTCACATCTCGGAGCAGGAAACAAACTGTACAATTTGTAACAGTAGGGAAAAGGAGGATGTGTACCACTTTTTGGGAAGGTGTCCCATGCTAAAAGAAATAAGATCCGACCTTATTGGAAGAGAAGAGGAGCAATATCGAGATAATAGAGATTCTGAACGGAAAAACATGGGAATTCATCAGTGCATACTTCTATTGTACCGAACGGAAGTTGTGTAGCATAGAATACTTGCTTTTAAACGGAATTATGAGGCACTATTTTGCAATACAACACAAAAGTAGCAAAATAGCTAAAAAAAATAGCTGATAGCATTTTCCAAAAATTAATAGCATTTCCACTTTCAAAATTGGTAGATCTAGCAACAAAATAGCTAAAATTGCAACACTGGTCAAAACTTAATTTCTCCCACAGTTTTGTAGATAGATGGTTTGTATCTTCTAGAGATATTTAGCAATCAAGATTATTTTTCGATTTGCCAAAGGAATGGTTAAAGTCGAATAAACGATCGTAAAGTTATAACTTATAAGCAAAACAAATTTCGCTGTCGCAGCGCAGCAGCTCCGTTGCGTTCTGGTGCTACTGCAGCAGCAAAATACACACTGAGCATACTTCTTTGCGAGTACAGAGCAGATTACAGTCGGTCTTGACCGATATCACTAGTTTACAGCCAAAAAGACCCATTTCTACTGAAACTATTTTTAAGTGTAGTTTGGATTAGAGATCTCAAAAATCGATTTCAAAAATTTTTTCATGGCTCCGTTTTTTAAATATGAATTTTTTCATTTTTTTGGTAGGTGCACTTTCATTTTAAGTCATATCTCACTTTATAATAGTCAGATAGAGCCAAGCAAGATATGAATCGAAAGGTAATTGAATGGTCAATAATCGCACAGAACATTATTTTTCGGTTGAGTAGTTTCTATACAATAATAAAAAATATTTTAAAAAAATCGATTTTTTCTCGAAAACGCAATAAATTTCGTTTCCAATCGGCTAGGAAAAATATTAAAAAATTCAAAAAAACTATTTGTATTTTTCTACTTAAGAACCGCACTTCTTCGAAGAAAATAAGATATCGTTAATCAAATTCTATAAATAAATACAGGAGCTGTGAGCAATTGAGTACTGAAAAAGAAGGGGTGTTTTTGAGATTTTTTAAAAAAAAATTTTAGTTTGCTTCGACTTTTGTTCTGTTCTGGAATTTTTTTTCTGATGTAGCTATTCGCCCGCCCACTTCTAATATTGACCAAAAAATAAAGAAAATAGAAAAAAAAAATTTCTAAACACTTAAAATACTCAAATTTGTCTATTAGTTCCTTCACTTAAATTGATACCTCCAAACCCCACATACATTTAAATTGATTCAGCTACAATATTTATTCATAGATTTTCTCCAACAATACCAACAACTCTTATCTTTGTAAAACTGCGATTCTTAAGTCAAAAAAATCAAAATAGTTTTTTTTTATTTTTTTTATATTTTTCCTAGGAGATTAAAAATGAAATTTCTTGCATTTTCGAGCAAAAAATCGATTTTTTTTTAAATATTTTTGGTAATTGTATTCAAACTTCTAAACCGATTTGAAAAAAATGTTCTACGTTATTATTGACAATTTAATTCATATCTTGGTTGACACCATCTGACGATTATGAATTAAGATATGACTTAAAATGTAAGTGCGCCTACCGAAAAAATGAAAAAAATTCATATTTAAAAAACGGAGCCATGAAAAAATTTTTGAAATCGATTTTTGAGATCACCAATCCAAACTACAATTAAAAATAGTTTCAATAGAAATGGGTCATTTACTTGATTTTTTTCGAAAAAATAAACAAAAACGAGAAGGTCAAGCTAACTTCGTCTGTGCCGAAGTTTTTATACCCTTGCAAATGCTGTTTTTGAAATGTCAGAGTTTAAGAACGCTTACATAAAAATCTAAAAAAATTTTAACTAAAACTCATTTTCCGACAGATAAACATCGGATTTCGACCAAATTTTGCGAATCTTTTTGAAAACATATCAAATTAACAATCGCGGAGATTAAGAAAGATAAAATTGAAAACAGAAAAGTTTTTCTCACTAAGAATCATTTTCTGACCGATCGGTCCTATGGCAACCATAAGATATAGTCTCCCGATGTCGATCAACTTTTTCAAATTAGTTTGAAAGCGTTGAATATTAAGAATCACCGACTTTAAGAACGATTTACTTGAAAACAAACAAGTTTTTTTCACTAAGACCCATTTTCCGACCGATCGGTCCTATGGCAGCTATAAGATATAGTCATCCGATTTTGACAAAAATTTGCAAATCTGTTTGAAAGCATATAATATTTATTATCGCCGAGTTTTATGACGCTAGCATTAAAAACAAAAAAGTTTTTCTTACTAAGACCCATTTTCCGACCTATTGTTCCTATGACAGCTATAAGATATAGTCATCCGATTTTGACCAAAATTTGCAAATCTGTTTGAAAGCATATAATATTAACAGTGGCCGAGTTTAAGGCCGCTAACATTGAAAACAAAAAAGTTTTTCTCACTAAGACCCATTTTTTGACCGATGGTTCCTATGGCAGCTATAAGATATAGTCATCCGATCCGGTCGGTTCCGACATATTAGCAGCGTGCAATAAAAAGAAGACTCTGTGCAAAATTTCAGCTCGATAGCTTTAAAACTGAGAGACTAGTTTGCGTAGAAACAGACGGACAGACAGACAGACGGACAGACAGACGGACAGACAGACGGACAGACAGACGGACAGACAGACGGACAGACAGACGGACAGACAGACGGACGGACAAAGCTCAATCGACTCAGCTCGTCGCCCTGATCAAGAATATATATAGTTTATGGGGTCGGAAATGAATATTTCTATGCGTTGCAAACTTCTGGGCAAAATTATAATACCCTTTGCAAGGGTATAAAAATTATAAAATACACTGTTGCCGTCTGCAACAATACTAAATATTTCAAAGTCGCGCACAAATGCGCAAAATGTACTAATTACATCATATCATCTACATATTAATTAACATAATTGCATCTTTTACTCCACGAAACCCCTGACATTAAGGTTAGGTTCGCCTAAAAAATACCACAGCAATTACACATAAAAACAAACACACACCACAAATAAGCAAAAACTTTTCTTTATTTAATGAAATTAACATACCTTGTGCTACATTTTACATTTTAAAGCATTAATTATGTTATATATTTGTAGATGTTTTTATTATTTAAAAATACACGTGGTGCAGTGGCAAAAGAGCAATGAAATTTCTGCACCAAAAAACTTGCGTGGCAAAACTCTAGGGATGCACAAAAAAAATGTTTGAGCTAGTAATTAGGGTTCATGGTTTTATATTCTTTTAGAGCAATTTAATTTTATTCCGATATTCAAACATTTATTTTTTGAGTTTATCGCATTGGTGAGATAACGGCCGAAATGCTGGAAAAAGTATGCCAGAATTGAAATGAAATAATCTTTAAAAAGTAAATGACAGGCATTGATGTATCGCTCCAAAGAAATATTTCATTCACTACGTGTATTGCAAAGTTTCTGTTTCTTTTTTTTTACCCTTGTATAGGGAATATTAAAATGGTCCAGATGTTTGTAACGCATAGAAGGAAGCATCTCCGACCACATAAAGTATATATATTCTTGATCAGCATAACGAGCTGAGTTGTCAGTCTGTTTCTATGCTATATCCTCCGATTTGATCCAAATCGGATGACTATAGCATATAGCTGCCATAGGAACGATCGGTCAGAAAAGTAGTTCTAGTGAGAAAAACTTTTTTGTTGGCAATGGAAGCGTCTTTATACCTTCTATTTGTGAATATTATCAGTTTCCACACAATTTTGGGGAGTTTGGTCAAAATCGGATGAATATATCGTATAGCTGCCATATAACAAACTGGCAAACAAATGGTCAAATGGTAGAGGCGTCATCTTATTGCTGCGTTTGGGAAATAACTCAGCTAAGAATGCTCGACGAAAATCAATTAATTCCTTAATTTATATAAATTATACAAGCTACATAGGTATATAAACTTCGGTCGAGCCGAAGCTTTAGCTTTCCTCTATTTTTATTATTTAATTTTCAAAACGCTTAAAAAATCACCCATTACTAGAACTCTGATGTATAATCTTGCATCATGTGGAGGAAGGCTTTAAGCTTTCTCTACAACGTGATAAACTTTCAAGTCCTCTGTAAATAAGCTCGTCGGTTAATGCGCAAGTTAACCGCCAAAGCTTTTAAGCTCAGCTTTTGGTTAGCTTTAGCACGCGCTTAATTCAAAACTAAGTAGTGTGACGGTTACCTCCTGTCTCCCTCTCGCTTTTTCTTCCGCCAGAGGAGGCGAAGGCAGAGGAACTACATCGTCGTTGTCCACCTTGTTGGCTATAAAAGTCGTTCGCTGTATTGGCGTCCGACTAGTCCACAGCGCGAAACGTGAAACGTGCGACGTTGGTTCCATCATTTGTCTGTCCATTTTATTTATTAGTATTACTATTTTTTTCTGCACTCTCCGTGTGTGTGTATGTGTGTGTGTGTGTATGTGGGTGGATTATCTTTTATATTATTATTATTGTTGTTCTGTGTAACATTGCTTTGCGAGCGCAACGTTCAGTCGAGCGCTGGACGAACAGCGACCAACATCCGTCGAGATCCGTCTAGATCCTCCCGCATGGAAATCAACTACTAAAAGCGCGAGTTGTGCGTGCCGTGCCGTGTGTGAGCGAGAGAGACGGAGTGAGCCTTGTGTGTGTGACAATTTTTTTTTTTTACTGTGAATTTTACCGAATGGAGGTGCTGAAGAAAGAGGCGTCTCTGGGTTCCCCCAGCAGCGTATTCTATATACTGCTGCTGCCCACGTTGGTGCTGTGGTACATCTATTGGCGTCTATCGCGTGCCCATCTATATAGATTGGCCGGCAGGCTGCCGGGACCGCGAGGTCTGCCCATAGTGGGCCATTTGTTCGATGTGATTGGACCAGCTTCGTGTAGGTGTTGATATGTCAGCTCTTGTATTCTCAACTAAAACCCTTCAATTTGCAGCTGTTTTCAAAACAGTCATACGCAAGAGTGCACCCTTTGAGCATATAGCCAAAATGTGGATTGGTCCCAAGCTGGTTGTATTCATCTATGATCCGCGTGATGTGGAACTGCTACTTAGCAGTCATGTCTATATAGATAAGGCCTCTGAATACAAGTTCTTCAAGCCTTGGTTAGGCGATGGACTGCTGATCAGTACAGGTAAAAGTGACATCGCTTTTCGTACACTCAGAGAAAAAAAAGAAGGAGAGTGACGAAGGCTTAAAAAAGCTTATTCGAACAATGCTGTCTGAATTCATTCACAATCTGGCCTTTTTTCTGAGTGTACCCACATCCCTTTATTAAACTCCAACTCTCTCTCACTCTGATTCGCAGGTCAAAAATGGCGCTCGCATCGCAAACTAATCGCACCCACATTCCATTTGAATGTCTTAAAGAGTTTCATTGAATTGTTCAACGAGAACTCGCTTAATGTGGTACGGAAGCTGCGTGCAGAGGATGGACGCACATTTGATTGTCATGATTACATGAGTGAGGCCACTGTGGAGATTCTATTGGGTAAGTGACACGCACGCAGCACCAGCCAGCACTCAAATCTGTGTATGTATGTACATTGTACATCCATTTTTTTCATTTTGTACTTTTTGCATTTCGCTCAATTGAGCACAGACCCATTTCCCTATATCAAACAAAATTTCTGTGTTTTGTTGTCCATTTAGCCGCTTTTGTTGTGCTAGACAATGGGAACCTAACCGAATTATGTCGTCGCCGCCGCCGCCATCTTTTCCCCTTAAAAAAAAAAAAAACATCTAAATCTAAATCAAAATCTTAATTTAGATCCCCGAATAATGAGCCAAACTGACATAAACTGGCTTTGGTCTCTCCCTCTCTTCATTCCTCTCTCTCTCTCTGATCTTTAGTCTAAAATTCATGCTAATTGACAAGGTAGTTTAAATGATTTGAAATTCTCAGAACAGAGTCGCATTAATTTTTATTTGCATAAGAAATAAACATTTTGAAGGGAAAAACCCATTTAATATTTCGATTCGATGATGAAAGCCCAGCCCTTTTTCGGAATACCGTCTTCGCTTTCGTTGCACTTTAAAATTGAAAATTGAAAATGGTTTAAAAGTGATTAAAATAAGATTAAGCAAACGTGAAACGAAATGGTGTCAAATTAAACCTCATTTCAAGGTTAAATCGTTTCTGTATAAACGTCATTTAAACTGCAACTTTTGATTTACGAATTAATTATAAGCTTATTATCCTCTTCGACTTTCTTAAAGTCTGTTCTTAAAGAACACATTCCGGATCTTTCTTAAATCATAAAAAGATACAACATTCTGAAAGAATGCTAAGTCTTTATATAAGTGAAACTGATTTTTAAATTTGAGAGGGCGCGTGTGCGCTCGCGTGTGTGTGTGTGTACGCGCGAGTGTGTGTGTGTGTTTTTGTATATGCGTCTCAATTGTACAGGGTATTTTGTAGACGGGAAACTCGACTACAGCGCTCTAACTTGTTTTATTCTGGGTCTTATAGGCCAGGGAATTGGGCCAGTTGGGGATTATAGTCATGTATCAAGAAGTTCGGGCTAAAAAGTTCGCTCTTGGATCAAGAATTTCCATTCCTACCGTACTTCTGACATCAAAAATTCCTGCTCCAAGTATGAAATGAGACCTAATAATTTTTTTCAAGTTTTAAACTGGTATAGCCTTGTTCCACTGCCAAATATTCATCCACACTCTCGAATGTGAATGGCTTCTTGTTCCACTGATGAGTGTTCATCGCGGCTAACAGCTGATAGGTTTGTTTTCGTTTGCAAATGTAAAGCAAAGTTTGAGCTCAATATCAATATTACATTGATTTGATCCCAAAAAGATGATAACTTTCTTTTCTTTGTTCCTCCATATGGGTCATTCTTTTATAAAAAACTAACCATTTTTGATTTTAATTAAAAAAAAATCCGAAATTAGATCTCGACATGCCCACCAAAACGTAATTTGCGGTTTTGCATAAAAAATTTTTGTTAATTTTATAAACAATTTCAAAAATCGTCAAAAACGGAAAAATGGAAAACGAGAAGGCCAAGCTAACTTCGTCTGTGCCGAAGTTTTTATACCCTTGCAAATGCTGTTTTTGAAATGTCAGAGTTTAAGAACGCTTACATAAAAATCTAAAAAATTTGCAAATCTGTTTGAAAGCGAGTTTTATGACGTTAGCATTGAAAACAAAGAAGTTTTTTTTACTAAGAACCATTTTCTGGCCTATTGTTCCTATGACAGCTATAAGATATAGTCATCCGATCTTGACCAAAATTTGCAAATCTGTGTGAAAGCTCATAATATTCGTAATAGCCGAGCTTGGGAACGCTAACATTCAAAACAAAAAAGTTTTTCTCACTAAGACCCATTTTTTGACCGATGGTTCCTATGGCAGCTATTAGGTATAGTCATCCGATCCGGTCGGTTCCGACATATCAGCAGCGTGCAGTAAAAAGAAGACTCTGTGCAAAATTTCAGCTCGATAGCTTTAAAACTGAGAGACTAGTTTGCATAAAAACAGACGGACAGACAGACGGACAGACAGACAGACAGAGAGACAGACAGACGGACGGACAAAGCTCAATCGACTCAGCTCGTCGCCCTGATCAAGAATATATATAGTTTATGGGGTCGGAAATGAATATTTCTATGCGTTGGAAACTTCTGGGCAAAATTATAATACCCTTTGCAAGGGTATAAAAAGGGATTTGTAAAAACTGGATTTCTTAGGTTTGGTTTATCGGACAGGTCTCGTGTTGATATTGCTGAATAGTATTTTAATGTATCTACTAAAATAATAATTTAATATTATTACAAAATTAGCACGCAATTACAAATTGAGTGTAACTTAAAGAGTTAAGCTATAGCGACTAAGGCCTTAAGCTTACAGTGTATGTACATGAATTTTAATGGTAGTTTAGTTTTTGCTTATAATATATTGAGAAGGATATATCTAATGTGTAGTGCTTTAGTTGTAGTGGTTTTTGTTTTTACGTATTTCTTAATTTACTTTATTTTAGTGTTTGTATATTTATAGGATTATATGGAGTGATAAATATTAGACGATTTAAGAAATTCTATTGTTTGTTGTGCATTGTTATGTGATAATGTTTCATGTATTGTTGGTTTGAGGAATTTAGTAAGGACGTGAGTTATGGTAAGGGTTGTGTTGCAACTTGTGCAGATCGGTGGGGGTGTTTTGTTTAAGATAAAGCAGTGGGTTACATTGGTGCGGCCCAATCGAAGTCTTAGGAATTTAAGTGAGTCATTTCGTGAGAAGATTGTGTGTGGGAGATTTTGAATAGAGTTTTAGTTTGCGTTAATTTGTTTATAGTGTGGTGAGGTGTTATTCCAAACAGCCTCCTTAAGTTTTTGAACAGTATTTCTTATTCTTTTATAATTTTAACGGGAATTTTAGTGCATTCTTTGCTGCTTCATCTGCTAGTTCATTTCCAGGTATATTGCAGTGTCCGGGGACCCATAGTAGGAACAGTTTAACTTTTCCTTGACATGAGTATTTTCCTATTGGAGGTAGTGTAGAAATTTTGGTTATTGGTGTTTTGTATTGATTCTAACGAGGAAAGGGAGTCGGTGCATATGGTGAATTTTTCTATATGTTTGTTAGCGTAGTCACAGGCTGTTAGAATGGCTGCAATTACGGCAGTATAGATAGATGTGTAATGGGGGAGTAACTGGTGTGTGATTGTGTCTGTTCTGTTGTAACACTGTTAGATACCCCGTTAGAGGATTTGGAGCCATCAGTGTATAAAAATTTGCGGTTGTTTAGGGTGTTCTTGATTTCTCTAAATTTCTGCTGGTATATTATGGGGGGGGTGTCTGACTTCAGTGAGGTGTGGAGGGATATATTTATGTATGTATTATCAAACAGCCAGGGAGGAGCTGTTTCTTTTATGGATTGTATAGGAGATATATTGATTTTTAAAATTTTGAATTCATCTATTGTGTTATAAAGGCAGAAGGGAATTTTGGGGTTTCTTTTAGATTTGTCTATTCTGTTGTATATCTGTTCAATCGGGGAGTGCTTTGAGTTCATTATAATTTTAAAGTTCTTAAGGGTGGTGTGGGCTGTTCTGTGTTCGATAGGCAGGATACTGGCTTCGAATAGTAGGTTGTGGATTGGTGTGGTGGGGAATGCTCCGAATGCAAGTCTAATTGAGGAGTGGTAGATTGTTATACCCTTGCAAAGGGTATTATAATTTTGCCCAGAAGTTTGCAACGCATAGAAATATTCATTTCCGACCCCATAAACTACATATATTCTTGATCAGGGGGACGAGCTGAGTCGATTGAGCTTTGTCCGTCCGTCTGTCTGTCTGTCGGTCCGTCTGTCTGTCTGTCTGTCTGTCTGTCTGTCCGTCTGTCTGTCTGTCTGTCCGTCTGTTTCTACGCAAACTAGTCTCTCAGTTTTAAAGCTATCGAGCTGAAAATTTGCACAGAGTCTTCTTTTTACTGCACGCTGCTAATATGTCGGAACCGACCGGATCGGATCACTATATCTTATAGCTGCCATAGGAACCATTATATACTTTCAAACAGATTTGAAAATTTTGTTCAAAATCGGATGACTATATCTTATAGCTGCCATAGGAACCATAGGTCGAAAAAGGGGCTTTAGTGAGAAAAACTTTTTTGTTTCCAAATGTTAACGTGATTAAATTCGGTCATTAATAATATTATATACTTTCAAACAGATTTAAAAATTTTGTTCAAAATCGGATGACTATATCTTATAGCTGCCATAGGAACCATAGGTCGAAAAATGGGTTTTAGTGAGAAAAACTTTTTTGTTTTCAATGTTAACGTGATTAAACTCGGTTATTAATAATATTATATGCTTTCAAACAGATTTGCATATTTTGGTCAAAATCGGATGACTATATCTTATAGCTGCCATAGGACCGATCGGTCGGAAAATGGGTCTTAGTGAAAAAAAACTTTTTTGTTTTTAAGTAAATCGTTCTTAAGGTCGGTGATTATTAATATTAAACGATTTTAAACTAAGTTGAAAAAGATGATCGACATCGGGTGACTATATCTATCTTATGGTTGACATAGGACCGATCGGTCGAACATGAGTCTTGGTAAAAAATTTTTTTGTTTAGTTTTATTAGCGTCCTTAAACTCGCTGATGACTTATTTTATATGCTTTCAAATAGATTCGCAAAATTGGGCCGAAATCGGATGACTATATCTTAAGGCTGCCATAGGGCCGATCGGTCGGAAATTGAGTCTTAGTGAGAAAAACTTTTTTTAGACGTTTATCTGTCGGAAAATAGGTTTGAGTTACAAAATTTTTTGATTTTTATGTAAGCGTTCTTAAACTGTGACATTTGCATTTGCAAGGGTATAAAAACTTCGGCACAGTCGAAGTTAGCTTGGCCTTCTCGTTTTTAATTTGCTTAGAGTAGATTTAGGCGCTTGTGTCGCAGCTAAATTCTGTTTGAGAAGCATTTTATTATGTAAAGTCTTTTTGCGAGTTGTGTAGTGAGGTTTTTAATGTGTTTGTTCCATCTGTATTTTTTTTTTTTTTATTGTGAATCCTAGAATTTTTAGTGATTCAACATTTTGGAGGGAAAAATTCGTAGATTGAATATGTTTACATTTAGGTACCCTTAGCATACCCTTAAAGAAATATGTCTCACGCAGTCAGTTTTAAAGCTATTTGATTGAATTTTAGCACGCGTCGCTTATATTTATCAAGCTTTTAAAAAATGTCAACATCATGCGGATCGGACGTCTATTTCATATAGCTGCCATAGGGATGCTGAATTTGGTGGTGGTACAATTTACTGCAAAATTCAACTAATCATAGCATTCGTATGGCAGCTATATGATATAGCTGTCCGATCTGCCTGAATCGGACATTTTTGAAAAGCTTGATAAATATAAAGCTTAATTGCCAAGCTTTAGTCACACAGCTTTAAAACTAACATCATGGCAAGGCTTTATTTAAGGCCATATTTTTATTTGTTTATAACTTCAAAAATTAATATCTTTTAAACAATAAAAGTCTCCATCTTTTTGAAAACACCACAATTTAAGGTTTGTTTAGGGCAATAAAATGTATATTCTTAGAAGCTATATCATGGTGGTTAACACTGAGAAAAAATTATATATAAAATTTAGCAACAATTACTTAATATTATTCAATAATTTAAAATGTTATTGAATTATTATTTTAGTAGATACATTAAAATACTATTCAGCAATCAACACGATAGATCTGTCGGATAAACCAAACCTGAGAAATCCAGTTTTTAAAAAAACCCTTTTTTTCCATTTTTCCGTTTTTGACGATTTTTGAAATTGTTTATAAAATTAACAAAAAATTTTTATGCTAAACCGCAAATTACGTTTTGGTGGACATGTCGAGATCTAGTTTCGGATTTTTTTTTATTGAAATCAAAAATGGTTAGTTTTTTAACTGTTCGGTTTATAAAAGAATGAAGAACCCATATACCGTTGGACATCCTTATACACTTCACGAGCCACACCAGTTTTTATACTCTGTACCGAAGGTACATAGAGTATATTAAGTTCGTGCAAAAGTATGTAACAGGGAGAAGGAATCGTTTCCTATAAAGTATATATATTCTTGGGGGTGTTGACTGGCCGTTTGACTCGTGAGCAAATGCGAGTGTAAGGGTACAGAGTATGTTATAGTCGGGCTTGACCGACTTTCTTTCTTGTTTTGGATTAGTCCGGCCTGAGAGGAATGGAATGGCTACTCATTGCACAACACCATCGCACATGATTATTGCCACATGTCTAACATGCTACTCATAAATTCTACTCATTATTTATTTTTCCGCTCTCGTTCCCCAATTAATGAACAAGTGATCTCGAAAGGGATTGAAATAAGGCACCAAGCCTTAAATGATTGAATTGTGTAGAATATTTTGTAACTCGAGATAGATTTTAAATTGATAAGATTGAATTTATCACACCGTTTTTTTTTTAGTTCGACTGTTCTAGAAGGCTTGGCCTTTGTTATATTTTCAATGTGAATTGCTTGTCAATTAAAATGGTCAATTCATGATGACATGTCGATCAAAACTTTTGGTTTGAAGTGAGTGAGTATCAGCCGGAAGCACTTTTGCAAAAATTTGGCCATTTAAAAGCAGTTTTTAAAGATCAAAATGAGTCCCAAAATCGCAGAAATATGTCAACAGTTAAAAACCTTAACAAACACAGGCATTTACCGCATGCACTTGGCCTTGAACTTTAGATACCACTTTAAGAGGTTTTTTTTTGCCGAAACTAAACACTATTTATACACAATTTTCGCAATTGATTCTTTTTTGCCATTTATTGGGTCTTTTTCTTTAACTTTTTGACCACAACTTTTGAGCAAAACAACATGACATGCAATGTGAACGGTATTGTTGTGTGTCAATTTTAAAACGATAGTTTTTTGTATCGTCATGTCTTATGCATGGAACAGAGGAATCCCTGGCTTTACATTTCGGATCACTTCAATAATATCAACCATTATCATAAATCATCGTATATATAAGAAATATGCTAGATATAGTTTTATTTGGCTTCTTCGGAGCTTACGAGCTCGTGAAAGCCAATACAATTGTACAAAAATACAAAAAAGCAGGAACAACTACAAAAATAGAAAGAGAAACCCGATTTTTTTTTGTTTGTGTTAGTGTGTGTGTGGGGATTTTGATGTCTCAAGCAACATTGATGTTGCTTTTTAATTTGCCAGAGACATAGGAGAGAGAGAGAAGAGAGTCGCATATGATGTTGTTGCAGGTCTGCACGCACCAACAACAAAACCTTCGTTCGGAAAGAAAGAGAGGAGAGCTCGCATATGAAATTTGTAAATGGCCGCGTTTTTCGTATGCGCGCGGGCTATGCCTTAGCGCAAAGCAAAAACAAATGCGTGGCTTGCGGAATAGGCTTGGCCCTGCTATAAGATATACATTACCAAATTTTTGCAGAGGTTTCAAGAGTGTAAGTTATCAATCACGGGCACGTTGGTTAGCTGTTTTTCTGCAAACCTGCTAAAATTTCAGAGCTGGAAAAGTATTAAAACGGATAATGGATTTAATATTCCTAATGTATGGCCTATTAAGAATATTTAATTAAAATCACGTTTTGATTACATTAAAATTTTAAATTTATGTTAAAAATTTAAAATCTGGCCCAATGTGGATAATGAGAGTTGAAATGGTACATACATTCTTCGACCGTTTCCTATATAATCCTTCTATGCGTTACAAACATCTGGACAATTTATTATATACCCTCTACAAGGGTATAAAAATTGATGCTTGCAATTTTTTCAAAACATCGACACATTGCTAAAAACATCGATGTTTTGAAAACAAATTTATTGTTTTTATTTATTCCTGCTCTCGCGAGCAGGGAAATGAAACAGATCTCGTTCGCCAGAGGTTTTGAAGCTACTAAACACGTCGATTTTAAATATTTTTCTTGCACGTCAAGTTTTTGAGAAATCAATGGTCCAAGTTGTTAAAAATAACTTATCTTTATGCGACAACCGTAAAGACCATTTCTTCTGTCAATCTTTTATAATGGCGCTTGTCAACTAAGGTTGAGGGGCTTATTTGGTTTTGATTTGGATATATTTTATTCAGTCCTTAACCGAAACCTGGGTTATTGGGTCCCTCGAACCGAACGAAGAGGTTCAGTTTAATTCATCACTTTTAACTTTACTAATATAATCAAGGGGGGGAAATTATATTCAAAATCGCATATTGCGACTTCGAGCAGGACATAAATTCAAGTTTAAAAATGGACAAAACTTATCTCGATGGTAAGGCTACTTTCCAAATTGTAAAGACCAGACACTTTTAAAAGCCGTTGTAGAGGACGTATGATGACTACAGATTGACGATTTAAAGAGCTTGGTAAACTGGAAATGGGCATTTCCACAGAAAAGTCCACCGAGACCAAAAAATGAAAAGTACTGAAAAGCACTATTTTTTATAATTTTTTCATGGGGAAATAATCAAAATTAACTAATATGAGCCAATTTTAAACATGTTCATAACCCATTTCGAGATTTTCGCATGCAAAGTCGCCCAAGCGCCATTTTTGTCATTTGGCTACCTTTTGTTGTCATAAAAATGCCTTTAGATTGCATTGATTTTTGCTCTCTAAACTATTTCTAAGGGTACAAAGAGTTAAAAAATAAGGCAGATGACACCATAAGAAAC
Organism: Lordiphosa magnipectinata; assembly: GCA_037044535.1. Classification (NCBI taxonomy): domain Eukaryota; kingdom Metazoa; phylum Arthropoda; class Insecta; order Diptera; family Drosophilidae; genus Lordiphosa; species Lordiphosa magnipectinata. The sequence continues at coordinate 676,274 of JBAMBO010001573.1, forward strand.
TATCTGATTGCAATTAACTGTAAGTTTCTGCTTTATATTATAACAAAAACAACATAAATATAATGAGGAAATTTAAGTAACGTCACGTCAGATACTTATGCAAATTCAAAAAAATTGGGCAAACATTTTTGAATAAGATAACATGCAAAATAAACTTGTATTATTTCAAATCATACTACAAAAATTTTTATACAAAAAGCTTTGCCCAATTCGCAGAGTTTTGCATTTTTCTAAAACAAGTCAAGACCCACTTCCGTTTTATGTAACGTCACGCTAGCATATATTTTTGCTTATATCTTTAACTCCTTATGATCGATTGATGTAATTGTTTTTGCTGATTATAGTGCGTCTTAATTGCTACACAAATATAGAACAATCTTTTAAAAAAAAACAAGATTTTCATATTTTTTAAAAACATCTTTTCGTACGAACGTAACGTCACGTCAGTTTGGAAATGCCCATATGTTCTTCTGAACAAAAATATGTTACAATTTTTTTCAGAAATATGGTCAACAAAAATTAAAGTCGTTCAAGCCCGACTATAATATACTCTGTTCCCCTCTAAAGTTTGTATATATCTGATCAATTTGAGGGGGGATTCTCCATATCGAGGCTGTTTTTTGACCTTTTGTAAAAAAAAATGTTATTGGAAAACGCAAAGACTTTTTATAATTCTATTTTTTTTATTGTGTTAAAATCAGAATAAAGTAAACAAAAAAATTTGTCTGCTTCGATATAAGTGCTGTTCAGAAAGTTCTCGGCCGTCAAAGTGGGGGGTCCAAATAAAAAGGTATAGTGCTGGCGGCCGAGATTTCTCGTCTCCAGGTTGTCGGAAATGAAAAGTAAATGCGGGGCTACTGATTAAGTATAGATGTCATTCTGGTCTGAACTTCGAAAAATATGGCGGCCATTGAAAAATGAAAAAGAGTAAAAAAAATTTTAAAATTATGATTGAGGGTCAGACCAGAGTGGTGACAATTCTGCGTAGTTTCATAAAAATCGGTTTAGTGTAACTGGAGATATCATAGCCGCCAGTTCGAAAAACGTGGTTTCGAGATAAATGCGTTTAAAGTTTGAAGTAATTTTTTTGCAAAAAAAATATAATAAATCAAAAATTGTACAAATGCAGAATGGTAACAATTCTGCGTCGATTGCATTTTGTTTCATCAAAATCGGTTTAGTAGAACTGGAGAAAAGCGGCTTGGCAGTCCGAAAAAGTTGTTTTGAAAGTAACCAAAAATATTACAGATATTAGTCGGTGATGCCAGCTGCATACATCATACCTTCCACATCTTCAAAAAAACTGTTTTCAGCAGTGTTGCCAACGCCTCTACACAAAAAAAGGTCGGTTGAACCCAGAAAAAAAGACAGAAAACGGACAGATTTTTTTTTAAAGGCTAAAAAACCAGGACAAGCTATGTTTCCTTATTAATATAATAAAGATTTAATGAATATCAAAAGTTGATAGCTGGCGACCTTTCTAAATTGTAGAATATTGAGCTTAGCCGGCTCGAGGTCAAATGAAACACACAGATGTATATGCTGTTATTTCGGTTATATCTTCAGGTATACAATTTTTTACACGTCTGTGCCGTCTGACGTGGAGTTTCGAATATCTTTATTTTCGTCTAATTTATATTGAGAGTGGCATTATCAGTATCAAATTTGATAATTTTGGCCACATGTTGAGCACCAATCATTGCTAGTGCCGCCTCCTGAGTACAAGCGATGTTGAAAGTCGCTGAAAAGTCATTTTGTTTTCCTTGTGCGAAGGGCACAAGTGCGCCCTGTTAGTGGCCATGTGCGCGGACCTGGTCAATCTTTGGATTTAAACTGCAATTGCAGTATTTGCAGTATGCCTCCGGATCCGGATTCTTGGTATTCCAAGGACATCCAATTCTTTAATTCAGGTTCTCTTAACCAAGATTCGAGAAATTATTTATTGTAAACGTCTTTCGGCATGTTGAAACTTTAAAGCGCAGTGAACCGATATTCGATTCTTCTGATTTTGATTACACACAAATGCATCGCTTTGAAAAATGCTTATCGAAGGCGGAAAATCAATATGAAAGCGATGTCACATACTTGTAATTGATAAACTGTATGAGCGCCTTAGAACAATTAAAAAAGGATGAATAAAGGATAAAATAAAATAAAATGGACATTTTTTCCGGATAGGGGATGTTATAAAATTTTTCCGGAAATCGCAGTTTCATAAAGGACAGATCTATCCGCAAAAAGGACAAATTGGCAACACTGGTTTTCAGCAGCAGCTCTCTCTCTCTGCTCTGCGTGCCATTCTGCCTTCTTTAGATGCGGCCGCAGCTCTAGTTTCTGAGCGGTTTAGTCGGAATTGTGTAGAATAGCCTTCGATAATTATCGTTTAATAATCGATATCGATCTGAGGCGATAATATGTTACCATTCAAGTTCAAGAACCAGCCGTTATTACTCAGCTTTATTTATTCGAAATTTATTTACTCATAAATGACTCGTTTTAGCGAAGACATTGTTCGACAAAAAAGGCTATATCTTCTAAAGTATTTCAAAAAATCTTTTTAGGGCGATATCCAAGCTATAAAAAAATGCAAAAAAAAAATCGAAAAAAAAATTTGGGTTATGGAGAATCCCCCCTTAAGTTAGAAGCCACACAAAGTGTCAAAAAACGCATTAAGTGTGTGAAGTGCTGCCCAATGCAGTTGCGGCCGGTGCTACCCATCATTATAGTTTATTTTCCCTATAATTCGACTATCGTTCATTCGATCTTTATCATTCCTTCGGCAAATCGATAAATAATACTGATTACTAAATATGTTTAGAAGATGCGAATCATTTATCCACAAAACTGTAAATAAAAATTACTTATTTCCAAATTGCGGGGGCGGTAGGAAACGTGGCAAAAATTTAAAATAAACTTAATATGCCTGCAAGTATAAGAAGCTTATGTCCTATACATTTAAAAACTCTATCTCTTACCATCTCTGAGATCTCTTCGTTCATACGGAACAGACAGACGAACGGCTGTTGATGCTGATCGACAATATATATACTTTATGGCGTCTGAAATGATTCTTTCTCTCTGTTACTCTCTGTACTTATCTAAGAATCTATAAACCACGACTCGAACCAAAACTTTACAAGGAACCAAACCTTCAGTCAAATTTAACAGATTTGCTGCCTTAAGTAAAACAATTCCACAAAAATATTGTTGTTTATTTTCAAAACTCTATAACGAATCAAAATTGTTAGGAAGAGACTGCTGTGCCACCAAAAATGGGTTTTGGGTTGGACATTGATTGGAAGGAGTTTCCACAGTATCTCTGATAGCGATCATATTTGTTAAGTGTCTCGACGATTACGGTTATATTATGGGAAACGGTGATAGGTTGCTTGTCCGTTTTCTAAATAATATTAGGTAAATTCCTTGACCGAAACCAAAATTCTTTTTGTTTTTAATCCTAATAATTTTTGCATGTTGCCCTTAATTTGAGTTGCTTTAATTTTACATCATTTTCTTCCGCCTTGTGAAGCGATCTTCAACTATTTAAAAATAAAAAAAAACGATTGCGCAAGTATGTTGGTGCAGGTTTTTCCACAAACTCTTTTCATTTTCATTTTCACTTTGGCCTACTGGTCCACCTATTCGTCTCTTTCTCCCTCTTTCACTGTGTCCATCTTTCTCTGGGGCAGCTGCTGCAGCATCTGGATTAACTGGTTTATCACAAAAGAGGAGGAATTATGCAATGACATTTGGGTTTTCCTTCCATATTTCAGCCCAAATGGAAATGTATGTTTTGCAGTGTGTTCCCGCGTGTGTGAGTCTCACTATTATTTTGAGTCTTAATTGCTAATTGCCCGTTTGCGTCAGTCGCTGCAATTCGGTCGGTGCATTCAAATTTTCCTGATTAAATGCTTTAATGGCAATGCGACGTGGTTGTAATTGCAGCTTGGCTGCATTTCAATTCGCTGTCCAGGATGAGGGGTAGGGCAACGCGGATAGCGAGACTTTTCTGGGTGTGTGTGTGTGTGTGTGTGTCTTCTTTTCAGTTTCTTTGCATTATGCAATTGGCCTAGAAATTCAAACGAAATCGGGTCTCAGACAATGTCATTAACAGACCCGACGACGCAACGGCTCCCGGGCAACGAGCCAATGAGTTGGCCCACCCCGTTAAGCGGTTTCACTTGGGGATTTGGTTTTTATTTGATAAAATACTTGTAGGAACGTGTTTGGATTTAAGCGTATGGCCTGGCTATAACTATGACAATTACATATACACACATCTAGTATATACATATAGATGGTCAATTGAAGTGAAAGTATATTTAGATATTTTATGGCCTTACAATATTTGGTATATAATTTGACATAATTTTTTAAACATTCATCAATTAGGGTTCGGTGCTACGATTCAGTGGAAATTGGGCAGACATAGGGCCGATTTCTCATGTTCCTGTTTTTGCTCAAATCGAAATCCACCTAGATTTTGAAACTAGGTGGCTGGAAAGGTGTAATAGTAGGTTGGCAGCACCTCTGCACTCGGCTGATTATTGTTTTGTTTATTGCGCTCCAATTTTACAAATTAAAGCAAGAATTTTACAGAGAAGGAGAAGGTTTTTCTTTTGGATCGACTTGTTACTAAGATGAAAGATTAAGCAATAGGTCGAAAGCTAAGTTCACACAGGCAAATAATTTAGACAAATAGGCAAATAATTATGCCAAATTGTGGAACTTTCCGGCCATATTTGATAAAATTATTTGCGTATGGAACCATAGTTTAAGTTATTAATCCTGTAAAATCTTTAATCATGGCTATTTTTATCAAAATTTAACCAAATTATTTGGATGTGTTAACTTAGCTTAAGCAATAAACTCGTGGAATTGGCATGTGCATCTGTATTTTCAGCAATGTCTGCAGGTGTTCTTGTATTTTAAACGCACATACAATATTTTCCATTTTTGGTTTACTTACTAACAATTCAGACTTTACTGTTTTTAGCAGCAGTTAAAAATACTTAGTATGGTTTGACATGTACATTGTTTTCAAATCAATGAGGATGAAGTACATTGCTACAAAAACCACCTAGATGGTAAGCCTTGAACATGAGCAAAGCAAATGCAGCAAATCCACCTAGATTTACAAAAACAGCAACATGAGAAAACGGCCCTTAGTTGCAAATTTTATCCTTTATGTATGAGCCTGCACATAGCCGTAGGCATACCAAAAATGTCTTAGTCGGTAAATTAGTTGGTTGTAGTGCCAAAAACTTTTATCGTACTTACTTTTTGCGCCGTTGCAATGGACGAAGCATGGATTCTTTACAACACACCAAAGACCTTGGCACAGTTTGGGGCCCATTTTTTAATGCCTCGCTAAAAATTGAATTACACAAAAATTATTATTGATATTGGCAAAGGGTTTTCTTTTTTGAATAGATGACAAATGAAATTAACTAAAAATGTTTTTATTGTTGTTGTTGCCGTTGCGGTTGTTGTTGTTGTTGTTGTAGCGTACTACAAAGAAGGGCAAAAAAAAGGTTAGTTCAATGGTTCCTGATTTTTCTCGGCAACGGTTCATCAGAAATGGATAAAATAAAAAAGAATATGAATATGAGAATCAGAATTGATGTGGTTATCGCATCTGCCTTCACATTTGGGAAAAGTTGAAAAAAAACCGGAGCTGTAGGGTTGCAAAGTCAAAATTTCGAAAATTTACTTAATATTCTGCGTTAACTCGGTTCGCTATTCTTGGAATTACCGGGTTCCTTGCTGGTGCGAGAATGGTGGGTGCGAATGTGAAATCATTCAATATTTACTACATATTTTTTCCGAAAACAGTTCAAAACGAGAAGGCCAAGCTTACTTCGTGTGTGCCTAAGTTTTAATACCCTTGCAAATGATGTTTTTTAAATGAGTTTAAGAACGCTTACATAAAATCAACAAATTTTTCACTAACACCCATTTTCCGACAGATAATTATCTGAATTCGTCCAAATTTCGCAAATCTTTTTGAAAACTTATCAAATTAGTAATCAGCGAGTTTAAGGACGCTTACGTTTAAAACAAAAACAAGTGAGAAAGTCGGTCAAGCCCGACTATATCATACTCTGTACCAGTTCATTTGCCCCCGGCTATAATATTATAATACATTCAAGGAGTCACGCGTTTATCGTGCAAAATTTTTATTATACGCTCATCTCTAAGGTTCTCTCTCTCTCACTATGATTGCCTTTCTTCAATGGGCAGCTGTATTGATGGGTGGGGGAGTGCGGGGTGTTAACTGGCAGGTTTTTGCTCATAACTTGTGTATCGTTCATCCGATCTTTATCATTTCTTCAGCAAATCGATAAATAATTTGGATTACACATACTACATATCTCTAGAAGGTACGAACCATCTACCATCAAAACTGTAGGAGATATGACGTTTTTTCCAAATTGCGGTGGCGGGAGGGGTTGGCAAAAATTTAAAATAAACTTGATCTGCCTGCAAGTATTGGAAATATATGCCCCATACATGTCAAACCTCTATCTCTTACCATCTCTGAGATCTGTGCGTTCATACAGACGAACAGACAGACTATATGACTATATCGAATCGGCTGTTGACGCTGATCAAGAATATATATACTTTATAGGGTCGGAAATGATTCCTTCTCCCTGTTACATACTTTTGCACAAACTTAATATACTCTGTGTACCTTTGGTACAGAGTATAAAAATTTCTTACTTAGACCTATTTTCGACCCATCCATCCTATGACAACCATAAAATATAGTCACCCGATGTCGATCAACTTTTTTAAATCAGTTTAAAAGCGTCTTATATAAATAATCACCGAACTTAAGAACGATTTCCTTGAAAACAAAGAAGTTTTTCTCACTAAGACCCATTTTCCGTCCGATGGTTCCTATAACAGCTATAAGATATAGTCATCCGATCTTGACCCAAATTTGAAAATCAGTTTGAAAGCATATAAAGGCCGAGTTTAAGGACGCTAACATTGAAAACAAAAAAGTTTTTCCCACTAAGACCCATGGCAGCTATAAGATATGGTCATCCGATCCGGTCGGTTCCAACATATTAGCAGACTGCAGTAAAAAGAAGACTCTATGCAAAATTTTAACTCTATAGCTTTAAAACTGAGAGACTAGTTTGCGTAGAAACAGACAGACGGACGGACAAAGCTCAATCTGTTCAGCTCGTCGCCCTGATCAAGAATATATATAGTTTATGGGATCGGAATAGAATATTTCTATGCATTGCAAACTTCTGGGCAAAATTTGCAAGGGTATACAAAGTGGTTTCGAGACAATAACGTTTGGTTTCTATTTTTGACCAACTCAAATTTTATTATAATATTTTTTATAAAGCTTACATTTTATCAGACAGGAAAAAATCTTTATCCAAATCGGTTGATTGGTTCCCGAGAAATTTGGATTAAAGTGCGTCAAGACACGGTAAAAAAAAAATTTCCAAAATTTGTATGCAACATTTTTTTTTAAAAAGGAAATTATTTTTAAAAATTACAAATATTTTATAACTTTTTTAAAGTTTTGTGATGTAAATAAAGGAAAGCTACCTTTGGGTCGACCGAACTTTATTTACCCTTGCAGCTTGTATAATTTATATAAATTAAGGTTTTAATCGATTTTTGTCGAACGTTCTTAGCGGAGTTATTTCCCAAACTCAGCAATAGATTTGTAAAATTTGTATAACATAATTTGTATGAGTAAAAAGCTACAGAATTCAAACAAAAAACCATAGCCAAAATTCGGGCTGCGAATTTACAACATTGTAATTCCTATGTCTTAATACGCTGATTGAAAGAGGTTCAAATACGAACTGGTATGTTTGTTTGAAGTGTTGAACAGCAAAAACAAGTCCGCTGATGAGAGAATTTGGTTATTCTCAAAACAGCGATCGTTGTACGAACATACCCAATTGCTATTCCAAAATGTTGTAATTAATATCTGTTGATTTGTGTTGTTTATAAAGAATTATACTCAACCATAGACCTTGAGCTAGCCAGATGTAACTTTGGTAATCAAATAATTAAAATGGCATGTGATAGATAATTGTCCAACCTATGAAATAAGTGCTTCTTCTATGCTTACTTAGTTTACCTTCTAGGTGCTTACTTATGGGTTTTCAAAGCTGCAATTTGTTGACGGCATGAAAAAGTCATGTTTATGTTAACCAAATGTTAAAATTTGTTTTTTTTTATATTTGGGTAATAATTTTAAACCATAAAAACATAAAATCCTTAAAATGGTTAAAAAAAACATTAACATGAACATGATTTTTTCATTTGTAAACCTTTAAAAAATGAGACCTGAAACTTTACATTTTAAAACAAAAAGTCTGCACTTTTGATTTGAAAAAAAAATAATTAAATAAAAGGCACTTGTTTGCGATTTGCTAGTTAGCTTAACTACTTTGTTATTCTGAAAAACAACGAATTTATCAAATTTATATTGTCCAGTTGATAGTTAGCGACCTTTCTAAATTGTAGAATTTGAGTATTGCCGGCTCTAGGTCAAGTAAAACACATAAATATGTATGATGTTTCCAATATATTTCGGTTGCTCCTCGGCAACCATCTCCAGGGACAATTATTTTACACGTCTCTTGGAAAACATCATACATATTTGTTAGTTTTACTTGACCTAGAGCCGGCAATACTCAAAATTTATTTTGTCCATTATTGACTTCAACAACTTTATATTATCAACTCTGTTTATTTTTGGTATTCGAAATAATTTTAAATTAAATCAACGGCTGCTATTTACAAATGAAACAAATCTATGAAAATTGGCAACAAGACGTATGTATGAGTGATTGACAAAAAACTTTAGAGCCTCAGCGCGTCAGTTAAAAATCGACTTTCTTACTTTTGGTTTTGATTACGCTTGTGACGCACCAGAAAGCAACAGATTGGAGGGTGAGACTTCAAAAAATTACATACTTAGAAGGTCCGCTTTAGTGTACATAATAAATTACGTATACGACATGTACGTCTAATCGAAATTTCGTGAACTTACTTTAAAACTTCACTTTAAAAGTTAACAAATTTGAAATAATTTCCGATCAATAAATAAATTTGGATTTATTTATGACGAGGCGAGCCTGTATCCATAATTTTCAAGCTTTTCCATTTCGGAAAGTACGAATGTGGCTCGCATGTGGAATGTGGCTCGCATGGTACCTATTTGTCACATTTTATAATTGTAATCAAGTCTACGCCAACTACTTAAAAACTAAAAAAGGTAAGCAAGGGCAACACTACGTATGAGTGATAAATAGACATCGGATTTTGCATATTTGCATATTTTGAACCGCATGTCCGACTTAAGTTCTGATTGCACACATCTTATTTTTATTGATCCGCTAAAAACAATTTAGCATAAATTGCATATTTGCATAAAAAATATGCAAAATATGGTGAATATGCAAAAAATATGCAAAAAACCCGATTGTATGAAATTACATAATGTTTCAGTTCTAACAATTTTCCGATTTTGTTGCAAATCTGTTTGAACTTGTAAATCAACGTCACCAATTCAACTTGTAATCAATTTAAATGCCGAAAATTAGTGATAAACACACATTTATATTCAAAAATGGCTAAGAGATTTGCCATCAAACTGTTTGTTCAAACTTGAACATGATATTCAACTCGGCCCACACGTAGTATTAATCTCGTATTTAAATATGTAACCTACGTCGCCATGTGTGTCATAAACATGTCACGTTATGTAACATTAATAGCCGCAGTGACGAGGATCAGCCCAGCCCAGCAGACAAACCACTTAAAAAGGTCATCCGCACTTAATATGCTTCGTGGGAGGCAATGTGTAGTCCTTCCACGAATGCATTTTTATATTTATACACACGCAGCTATCTTACAAATACTGCCTTAGTTAAGAATAAAAAATAAGGGATGAGAAATTCTGAATAAAAGGAACCTCGCTCAGACTGAACAGGTTAGTACAATTGAATCCTGCAACGAGCGTGCTCTTTAAAAGTGTATTAGTATATACACTGTTTTTCAATACATATTTACATATCAAGCACCCGGAGTGCGTTGCTGCGCTCCCTTTAGAATTTTAAACACAATACGAAGAAGTGAAGCTTAATAGACAATGACCATCTATCAAATCTTCATGATAATCTAAACTCGTTAAGTTTTTTTTTCTAATTTCACGATTTTTTGGTTCGTATGATCTTTACCTCCTATTTACCCGTCGATATACCCGTCTTCGTGTCAATCTAAACTCATAAAAGAATTTTGTAAATGTTAAAATTTCCTCCTCCTATTTACCCGTCTTTGATTGTCAACTATTAAATCTTCATAATAATCTGAACTAAACATAAAATTTTGTATATATCCGGATTTTTGGTCCGCTTGATCTTGACCCGTCAGTTTACCTGTCTACATTATAAATTTCGCAACTTTTTGGACCGTTGGATTTAACTATTTACGCGTCCAAAATTGCCATTTATCACATCTTAATGATTCCCAAAACTCATACAGTTTTGCAAATTTCGCAAAAAATCAAAACTCAAATAATAATTTTGAAAATTTCCCGATTTTTTTAACAGTTTGATCTGCTTTTCCTATATTTACCGTCTATTAAGTCTTCATATAATCTTTGGTCATATGAAATATTGGCAAATTTTGACCTGTCCAATCCACGCCTCTTATTTACCAACGCCTGAGCTTTCGTAAATACTCAAATGAAATTTTGACAAATTTCTCGGTTTTTGGTCTAAGCCTCTTATATACGCGTCTCCAATTGCCATCTATCCAACCTTCATAGTTATCTTAGGTCCTTTGAAAATTTGGCGAATTTTGAAATTTCGCGATTTTTTTGACCATTTGTTCCACATCTCCTTTAGCCGCTCTAACCGTCCAGAAAATCTTCATAAAAATCAGAAATTAATAAACAATTTAGAAATTTCCCAATATTTTAGAACTTTCAAGGTACAGCGTTCATTTGCTCGGTCTACAACTTCCATTTAACCGTCTATATATGCCATCTATATATTCTTTATAACAATCTAAGCTCAAGAATGATAATTTTTGTAAATTTCGCCATTTTTATACATTTTTTATACAATTACATATTTTGCATATTTGTTTGCATATTATCCATATGCAAAATATGCAAAATTTGCATATATTGAATATGCAGTTTCAAATGGAAAGTGGGTTATTAAATTAGCATAATTCCAAATTTTCACCTCAATCAACCTTCATTTAAAAAAGTGCAAAAAATCCGATGTCTAGTGATAAACTTTGAATACATTGCGCAGACATCAGCACCTGAGATGAGAGTATGACCTTACTATTTTTCATACATCAAATGTCTGCTCTAGTGTGCATGCATACACGGAACAAGTATCAAATTTTTCACTTAATAAAATCAATATTTTCATATCAATGGGATACTATTTCGTTCCAAATATATGGACTCAATCTTATCTTCTTGATACTTTATGCAGATGAAGGCCGTTTCGTTACTCAAAATATGTTACTAAATATCGTGATATTTTTTTTTCTGTGTACATTCGGATAGCAAATGAATCAAGGGTATGGGGTATTTTGGACACAGGGCACTCGACTACATCGCTCTTACTTATTGTTAGAAAAAGACTTTATATTATACATTATATTGTTTACTTTCTCCATATTTATAAGGAGACTACAATCTTAAAATCTACGCTGATTTTAAGAAATTGAAATAGACTTTTAAGGAGTGACAATGTTTATAAGAAATTCAATTCAAGAAAGTGATTTTAGATAAAACTAAAACTAGTTTTTTATGGTTAGTTGGAAAAATATGCCTAAATATGCAGGTATTGCCAGGCCCTGGTTCCAAAGGTTCCAAGCTATCCACAAATTCTACTTTCTTTAACATTTTCACATTCAATTTCGGTTCCCCATATATATAAAACCAAAAAGTAAATTGTTAAATTTTTTCCAAATATTCTGTAAAATTAGAACCGATTTTTCTCAGTGTACAACCATTTTGTTTTCCTTTTGCTGATGTCGAGTTAAAAATTAAGACAAAAAATTAGTTTGTTAGATAAATATAGCTCGCTTTTGTACCGATTTTCGCACGTTTGTGAATGCTCTCCATCATCATTCATTCATCCAACCATCCATCCTCATCCTCCGCCATTGTGCATTGTACCTTTGTTAAGTTCAATTGGCGCTTGGGTCAGTCGAGTGCATTCCACTGACCACATTGGGTTTACTTTTGTTATGCTCTCCAATGCTTGATAATCATATTTATTGTTTCTCTCTCTCTCTATCTCTCTCCCTCCGTCCACCCAGAGACAGCCATGGGCGTTTCAAAGAAAACACAGGACAAGTCCGGCTTTGAGTATGCCATGGCAGTGATGCGCATGTGTGACATTCTGCATGCCCGTCATCGCAGCATCTTCCTGCGCAGCGAGTTTATCTTTACGCTAACACGTTATTACAAAGAGCAGGGACGACTGCTAAATATCATCCATGGGCTAACCACCAAGGTGATACAAAGTAAAAAGGCGGCCTTTGAGCAGGGTACACGCGGCTCACTGGCCCAGAGTGAATTGAAGCGCGAACGCGAGGAGGAAGAACAACAGAAGCCAATGCCTGCTAAGCAAATCCTTACGGAATCGTTGCCAGTGGCTGGTCTCTCCTATGGTCAGTCCGCTGGCCTTAAGGATGATCTAGATGTGGAGGACAATGATATCGGTGAAAAGAAACGCTTGGCTTTTCTTGATCTAATGCTGGAGAGTGCCCAGAACGGTGCTCTGATTACCGACACGGAGATCAAAGAGCAAGTGGATACCATAATGTTTGAGGGTCATGATACCACAGCGGCGGGCTCCTCATTCTTTCTCTCGCTCATGGGCATACATCAGGATATACAGGATCGTGTTATAGCCGAATTGGATGGCATTTTTGGAGATTCAAAACGTCCGGCTACATTTCAGGATACGCTCGAGATGAAGTACTTGGAACGTTGTCTAATGGAAACGTTGCGCATGTTTCCACCCGTGCCGCTGATAGCACGCGAGCTGCAAGAGGATTTGAAACTAAATTCAGGAGACTATGTTATACCACGAGGTGCCACAGTGACAGTGGCGACCATATTGTTGCATCGCAATCCGAAAGTGTATGCCAATCCCAATGTCTTTGATCCAGACAATTTTCTGCCCGAACGACAGGCGAATCGGCATTATTATGCGTTTGTGCCATTCTCGGCAGGACCGCGCAGCTGTGTGGGTAAGTAGACTATCAAGGCTAGGCAAGACTAGGCGAGGTGTAACTGTCAGTTGGGGGACTTATGATCATTTTTTTCAAATCAGCTTCGTGTTCAGCACACGAAAAGCATCTAGAATCACCACCAACCCTTCAATATACTGGATCTTGTGGCCTAGTGTAACCTTTTTCCAAAGTTTTGGGCGCTAATTTAAACCCTTTTCTTTCTTGGCAATAACCTTTTCGATTCAAACTAATTGTTTTTTAATCCAAGCCACTTTTTATGTTAAAAAATTTTTTAAAAAATCTTAGGATTTCGCATCGAAGGTGACCAATACCTGACTGTAATATGTACTTCCCAGTGATTGACGTTGACTTATCTATATAGATTATTAAAGTTGACAATTGGTTACTTATCTAAATAGTAGATATTTAAGTAGGAATGCCGGAAATAATATCGATGTATCGAAATATAAATATTTTACTTTTAACTTTAATATAAGAACACACCACACCACAAAGGAGTTTGGTTGACTGCACAGCTGTTTCATGACTGCACAATCAGCGGTCTTTGTTTGCTTACTGCCAGCCAGCAGCGGCCTATTTATGCCCGCGCTGCTACAATCGCTTGGGAATTCCAAAGCGACTTGAAAGCCAAACCCGAATCTACGAGACAGCGCCAGTAGCCTTTCTATGTGTGTGTGTGTCCCCAAATGTTTGTACTATGTTAGTGAGAGAGATTTCCTCCCCACTGAGTGTAGAATTGCATTCAAACCGGGGTTTTTCTAGCCATAAATGAAACTGTTTTTGTTAAGTTTCAGCAACATCGCCTTTTACGACCTTAATGATAATCAAACATTCAAGTTTTTGCCGGCTCGAGGTCACGTTATGCAGGAGCACACCACAAAGAAGGCTGTTGACCAAGACAGTAATTTCATAAGCATCCCTGCGGTCTTCAAAGATAGAAGAAAAATGTGAAAAATTTGGAAAGTATTGACCATCGATAGTCACTACTTTTTCCCATTTTTTTGGCACTTTCGGATACCATCTCGAAAAAACGATGGGTTTTTTGATGCGAAAGTGTTGCTCATTCAAAAGAGCGAAAGTGTTGCTCCTCAAGGGTATGGGTCATCGAAGGACACAAATAGTAGCCGGTAGGGGCAATCGAAATTGTAAGTTTTTATGACACAAATCAGAAATCTACCTGAAGCTCTGATCTCTAGATTTTGAACGCAATCAAAATGTAGTTTTTGAAAAAATAACACCTTAATTACCTCAATAGGCCTGTTGATCGCAAAAATGTGGCCTTTCATTAAAAATATTGAAAATTTCGATAATATCGATGGTAAAAACATAATATCAATATCGAAATGATACTTTTTTAAAATCGAAAAACTGTCGATTTAGATGTTTTCTAAATATCCGGTAAACCTAGTTAACATGTTTGACGGTGATGACCTAACCAACGCCGAACCAAATAGCAGTAATTTTTTGGTGTATTGGTAACTGGTGAAACCTTATACGCCAGTTTGGCTAGTTTATCCAAAAATGTGCCTCATTACCAAAACTTTATTTACAATTGTCTGATGTCTTATATGAGAAACTCAAAAATGTGCTGAATTTATGAGAAGTTGCCAATCGGAGTTTCTCATATGTAGTCTTTGGAATTATTTGAAAATAGTCGCCAAATTGACATATATGTATATCGATAAGTATATTAGCGTTAAGGTATTTTAAAACAGAGGCGATGGTCACACTGTATACAGATGACGCGACCATGTGGAGACCAGATTACAAGTAGTGTTGGGTAAAGGTTGGTCTTTTCACTGAACATGTTCACTTGTTCTTTCTTTCTAACTCAAATTGCTCACTTGTTCAGTTGTTCTTGTTTACCTGTTCTAGGTCTATGGCGGAATGTTGTGTGAGCGCACATTTGTGTGTATGTGCGTCTTTTACTCTCGCGCTCTCTCTCGCGCGCTTAGTTCAAAATGTTGGCGCCATATTTGTTATAGTGTACGTACAGCTAAAGACGCTACATATATGTAGTAGATACCGTAACCCATACAAACTTTTCTATTTTTCGTTTTTGGGATCCAATGTCAGCTCCCAAGAACAATCGTTTTTTGCGTCACATGCATCATCTATAATATCTACAGCCCACAGAAAAACACTTAAAGCAAGACAGAGCAAGCTCACAAAGCGAGCCAGACATAACAACTCTCTGAGCAAAAGAGACCGAACAGCTCTTAGAACAACTCAAGAACAAATCAGAGCAAGCTCACAGAGCGAGACACACAAAACAACTCTCTGAGCAAAAGAGACCGAACAGCAAGAACAACTCAAAACAAGATGGATAGAACAATATAGACTGAACAAGACTCGCTGAACAAAAATGAACAATTGAAGAAAAACATGTTCACTTGTTCAGTTTAAAGAACAACTCAATTTTGTTCACTCACTCATGAACAACCCAACACTAATTATGAGACGTGACGAGACGAGAGGGGTGTCGGAAATATTATCGATATACCGAAATAGCGATATTTTTGTTCAAAAATAAGTTATATCATTATCGAATATTTTTATGAGGCGATATATCGAATATCGAAAATTATAAGGTGATGCTTGGAATAAGGATCGGTTCAAAGAATCACATTAGTCAGTTTTTTCCCGGATAAAACTAATTTAATAGTGGTGCATCGTAACATTACCATTTATAAATTAAATCCAAATTCGGTATATTCCGACTTCGAAGAGAAAATAAGGCATAAGTCAATTTGTTGCTAAACAAACCCACATATCTATGTATAAAGAAGGTAAGGCTAGCTTCCATTTTAAAGTCCAGGCACTTTTGTAAGCCGTAGCAAAGGTCTTATGAATGATACCTAAAATTAATGATGTCCATTCGGATATTGATTAATGTTTTTAATAGATTGCTAAGCTGAACGCTTCCTACTCATTAATAAGATGTCAAATTTTGTACCAAAACATGTCTCAACGATCTAATTTTCCATAAGCCTAGCCTAGAACCACAACCTTAGGTTTGATAAGTAAAAAACCGGTCCGAGAACTGAACCTTAGACTTTCCTGCGGGCTCGAACCCACGGACCGAACCTTATCTAGAATTTTAGAGCTTTGCAGCCTTGATATATTTTGTAGTGTTATGGAGCTTTGATCTCTAGAATTTGAACTTAAGCAAAAACGTAGTTTTTAATACGTGACAAATGACATCTTAACTACCGTAATGGACAAGATTTTTCTAAAGAAATTGATGATATATTTAAAGTTATGTACCAACATAGTGAGACCTAGAGCCGGCAAAAAATTTGAAGGTTTTAATTACCATAAAGGTCGTTAAAACATACATGCATGTATAAAACGCTAGGCACGGCGTTGTTGTTGAAACTAAAAATAGTTTCGTTTATAGCAACAAAAACCCCTGTTTGAATGCAATTCTGCACTCAGACTTATTGGTCACTGTGTTAGCAGTGGGGAGGAAATCTCTCTCACCAACATTGTAAGACCATTGGGGGACACACACACGTACAAAGGCCACAGACAGCGCGGCTCTGTCTCGTTGTGTCTGGTTTTTGCTGTTGAATCGCATTGGAGTTCCCAAGCGATTATGGCATCTCAGGCATGAAGAGGAAGCTGTTTTCTGATTGTGGTACCAGGTGAAGACCGCTGATGATATGGTAGAGATACCATTGAAACAGCTGTTCGGTCAACTAACCTCCTTTGTGGTGTGGTGTGTCCCTGTTTTAAAGTTATGTACCAACATAGCGAGACCTAGAGCCGGCAAAAAATTTGAAGATATCGATAATATTGATTTTTTTTGCTTCTAAATATGATGATACGACATACATATTCTTTTAAATATCCGGTTACCCTACTGCAAATATAATGGACAGAACAAACCCCTGTTGACTATGTAAATAGTAACCGAGTGTATATAGTAACCCGTGTTTGTATATAAAAGCCCGAAAACTGAGAAAAACAACTGTTTGACAGCCAACTTACAATTAACTAAGGTATTTTTCAGCCCCATAGCATATCATATATAAAATCAGACAAGTGTAAATGCAGCTTAAAGATAATTTTTCGGCCGTAATTTAATATTTTACAAATTTTATCATTTGGACGTGTTTTTGGACACACTTTAACAGAACATAACTTTGCAAGAATCTAGCTATAGAGTTTATGTTTGATTTCATTCAGTTCGAAATATTAAAAAAAAAAATTGTTAATATATGTATTTGTATTTGTAATACTTAATATCTATTCATTCATTCCACAGGTCGCAAATATGCCATGCTTAAGCTGAAAATTCTTCTCTCGACCATTTTGCGAAACTATCGTGTCTACTCGGACCTCAGCGAGTCGGACTTTAAGCTTCAAGCGGATATTATACTCAAACGAGAGGAAGGTTTCCGTGTGCGTCTGCAACCACGTGGTGCATCATAAACTTATACATTACACAGACACACGCACATGCACACGTACACGTACACACACACACACACACACACACCCACACACGCGCACACACATACATACGTATATTTCTCCTTCTACACAAGTGATAGTCAACGGTTTATACAGTAACAGAGTAACAAAACAGTAAATATATATTGAAACATGAATGATGAACCACAACAGAGAACAACAGAAGCAAACAAAACAAACAATATTTTAATTTACTAAAGTGCTCTAGATTAATAACGATGTTTTTTTTTGTCTCATTTAACACATTCATCTTCCTTTTTTTTGTGTATTTAATAATAATTATAATGATGATACATTTTGTGTAATGTTTTGACAATAAAAAATATGGTGTAATTTTGAAAAACCATTTAATTTGAAATGAGCGGACACAAAAACAAAGTTTGTATTAAGCCTGGCCAAAACATTGGAAATTGAGTGAGATTAGCGGTGCTTTGAAGAAACATTATCCAAAAGTAACGTTTGACTTTTCAGTTTCAAAATATAAAGACGGCTCCAACTATCGATACTCTGAACAAAACACTGCTCCGCCAGATTAGAGATGGAGTTATGTTGTCACGGTGACAACTGTGACCAAGATATACTTAACAAGGTAGCCGCACTCTCTCTCTCACAACTTCTTAAATAAGAAGCTGAACACAAAATAATTCGTCGGCGGAGAAGCGTCGCTCACAAGCACGGTTGCCACTCGAAAATATTAGATTACACCAAATAAATTTTGAAAAGAGCCTTCCCTTATTCATGTTATATTTTCATTTAATAAAATACAAAATATCTCTTTCACAAAATCGTTAAATGTCCAAATAATACCAAAAAATATTTCATGTATTAATTAATTTCTATGGCAATAAGGCTTAACAGAATAGCTCGAGTTATGTTAAAATTGAGTTTTTTTTATACGAATGGCTTCCTCGGTTTTAGTTCTATACTGTGTCCAAATTTCACACCAATCGGATGAGTGGTTACAGAGATATAACGGAAAAACAAAACAACGTAAGTCTTGAGAAGTCTGAATAAGTATTGGTCTGTAAGTCAAAATACTAAAATAACAACTTGATCTTATAAAAATGAATTATACGAGTATACTTATAGAAATAACTCTTTCTATCTGTAAAAAAATTTCCACTTTACGACCACGCACTTTATTAACATATCGTTAAGGGCCGATTTCTCATCTGCATTATAGCTGCCATATGCCAGATAAACTTAGAATATACTCTGTTACTTGTAAGTTTATGTGACAGTTAGTGCTTTGTAAAAGATGTTAAATCGGCCCTTAAAGATAATAATTCCTTCCTGAAAAATACGGAAAACACACTTCTGCTCTCATTCCACAGATTTCTTTTCATTATAAAAACTAATGCTGCCTTTACACTTGTCATATATCTCTAAATAGTCGGTGGTCAAAGTTCTCTAAAGAGAAACTCTTATCAAATTGAACCTGTCAAATTGCATCAAAAAAGACTAAATTTTACAAATATTTAGAGTTATTTGCTTTGCTATTACACTATCGTCAGAGAGTCTCTTTAGAGATATATGATAAGTGTAAAGGCAGCTTAAACAGTCAATATTTTTACTGTTTACATACATAAATCATAGTCTAAGATCAGTTACTTCTCTATATTTCTATGTATTTTACAGACCACACGTAATGTGGTTGATGAAGATTCAGATGATTTTCGTGTGTTGAACACGAATCTGTTTTCGAAAATGGTCCATAAAGTCTAGATTATTGCTAATTTGGGATTAAAGTTGCTTAGAATGCCTGTTTTGAACCTTTTTGGGGGCGTTTTGTGAAGGAGCTTACTTTTGTTTTGACTCGAATAACATGGGACGGTACAATTTTACGACTTTCTTAAGCGAAGATATACCATTTACTAGCTTTATTTCGCAGAAGTTTTGGAAGTTGTTTAATTTCTACGTTCTTTTTTCGGGCCCCATGCAAAAGAGCCAATTCCAATAAAAAAGTGCCAGTTCACCAACAGGAAAACAAAACACCATTTTTGGTGCAAAAACACTAAGGGCCGATTTCTATTCTTCCAGATAGCTGCTATGTGCCAGATAAGCTCAAAATGTACTCTGCTATTTGTAAGTTTATGTGACATATAGCTCTATGTATAAGATGAGAAATCGGTCCTAAGTTTGGCAACCGTGCTCACAAGGGTTGTTTACAGAGTGACATTTAAGAAGTAAGCAAAGAGAGCGAGCGCGGCTACCTTGTTAAGTATATCTTGACTGTGACTGTTGCTTTGTGCAAGCACTCGTCCACTCGTTGTGTACTTCAATTGCCAAGCGTTGTGGACGTCGTTTGCAACTCGTTGTGAACTGCGATTGCCACGCGTTGTGTACTGCGATTGCCACGCGTTGTGGACTTCGATTGAGGTCGAGAACTTGTAGGTAAACTCAGGCTGGCATCAATTGCCAAACAAAGAGCGTCTCGAGTTGTAGCAGGTTGCTTGTTGTCGATCCGGTATGGGGATCGTTTTGCATGCATGAACATCGAACATCGTCGATGATGAAGGATGCGATGAAGATCCAAATTCAGCTGCGCGACGTACTTCCATAGGTATGAACGATCGTCTGGCAGGCTGTGTACAAAGGAAATCGGCGAAATTGTTTAATGTTCAACCAACATGCGATCAAATACATACATGCACGTACAGTGTCGGCTGCATACAATATAATACCCTTGTTCCACTGGCGAACATTCAATCACATACTTGATAAGTGCTCCTTGTTCCACTGACGAATGTTGTTCACAACAAAAAACAGCTGATTGAATTGCTATGTCTGCAATTGTAAATCAAAGTTCGCCATCCACATTTCAAGCAGCATGCCCTTCTGGCAGTCCCACCACGATAAAGGTAGTTTGGGGGATTCATACATAAGAGAAATTACTGCATTTTAAACAAAGAATGGAACAATTGCCGCTTGCCTTGGCCATGCTCAACTCATGGGCGCAGTCGGTTTTCCATACAGTTCTGCCACTGTGCTAAACTCCCACCCACTGAGCTAAAACCCTCTCCGACCATGGCAACGCCATTGACAGAGCAGCTGTTCCTCTTGGGCAGTTCGATAGCATATCGATAGCAAGTCTAGCCTTTTAGCGTAAAATAGCTATATGTCGTGACAGTAGCTAGAACATCCATGACAGTGACTTGATCATCCATCGCGGATGATCTACCGATCTCTTATGAGGAAATACACAGAAAGAATGAGATCATTTATATCATCCAGCGGATGACCTCTAGAATGTGCCAGTGGAACAAGGGTATAAGATCTGAAAACAGACAGACAGGAGGGTCGACATCATTTTCACAAGAAAACCACTCCTTGCCGTTTGCAGCACCAAAAATCTCGTTTGCCTGTGTGTGTCTGCTTGGCCGGGCGGGAAAAAAGTCCTATCTCCCACAGTTTTGTAGATAGATGGTTCATACCTTCTAGAGATATTCAGTAATCAGGAGTATTTATCGATTTGCCGAAAAAGTGATAAAGATCGGATGAACGGAGATGTGTCGTTTCAAAGCTATGTACATATCTCCGCCAGCAAAAAAGGGTCATATCTCCGACGACGAAATGCACTGGGCGGAGATATGACGCTATGCCGTTATAGTCATGCTTGACCGACTTTCTTGTCATACAATACAATTTCTGTTGTTAAGGTGCCTTGGTCTAAAACGAGTAGCTCCCCAGTTTCGGGTAATTTTCTGAATTTTTGTCCATTTGATACAAACCAGAAACGACCTTCAGCAAAACTATTAATTCAAATTTTGTAAGTTTCTTTATTTAGAATATTAGTCTTGAATTCCTTTATTTCTATGTGGTGGGACAACATTCCCCAATGTGTTCTTTGTAATTGTTAAATCTAAAAGCTGCCATCGACATCTAGTTAATCGTCATTAATACGGAATTTGTGATTGTTTAGAAGTGAGTCGGGTAATTCACAACCAAAATATGCATTATTGTTGGCACAATATAATATAACGCTGCGCCAGTAAGGATCCACACAGAGTAAGTGTGGATTTCCGAACACGATCATCAGACAGCGGGCACGGGAAATGGCCACATTCATACGCTTTTGGCATTGCACGAAACCCAAACTAAGGCGTGCGTCGTTATCAAGCATGGCTGACGCAGATCGTACCGTGGATATGAGCATGATGTCGCGTTCCTTGAAATAAGTTGGCAAAATTAGTAACACGCCGAAACATAGTTAACCCAATATAATCCCTTACCTGACCTTGGAACTCCTCTACAGAGCCAATCTTTGGCATTTCCAATTTGGGATGTGAAAAAAACAAACTCCTCAAAAGCTTCACCTGCTTGATATAGGGCGTAAGTACACCTATTTGATCCGCACGTACACCCAAGCGATACAGGGAAATTGTCATAGAGAAGAGTTTGTATGCCTCTGCCGCATTCATCCATGAGGGTGAATCAGATTCCTGCACATTTTCGCCCAGCATGCCGTAAAAGAAGACACCATGGCTACGCGGCATGGTCGTAAATGGCTCAAAAACGGGACGTACTTTGTCCAACAGTCGAGCATGATCAGAATCCTGCTCTGAGATCATTGAAATCAGTTCATTGTCATAGAACAGTTTGCTATAAACCATCATTATGGAAGGCAGAGCACGATAATTGAACGTCAGCTTGGTCAGTAGAATGGGATTGTAGCCCAAGGTGTTGGGGAAACGTAGCTTATCCTTGCAATACAGAGCACGTTTCAGCAGTCGCTGTAAGAAGGACTCAGAAAATCCTTTGTCAGCAGCATAGTGATTGACGACAATGGCTTGCAACTGGTGAGGATCACCCGCCAAAATGACTTGACTACGGAAAGGTTTTATCAAAATGAGGGGTAAAATCACTTCCGGTTCGGTACACTGGCCAGCCTCATCGATTAGGATATGAGTAAAGTGTCCCTTGGGAAAATCCATTTGCAGAAAGTTGCCCAAAGTGGTGCAAGTGCTAATGATGACACGATGGTTAATAAAAAATTCCGCTTGGCAGTGTAACTTTAAGCCCGATGTGGTGACTTCCATCTGAAAGATACATAAAACCAACTTGAGCTGGGCTTGAAGAGGCGACTTAAAGATCTACTCACGTTGTCCTTACAGGTGCCCGGCGTGCCTAAATCCACGGTGGCGCAATAACTCATCAGTTCGGGTGGTATGAGGTTCCTTTCAATTTGATTCTGCGAAACCAGACGAATCAAATCGCCCTGACGTAAAGCATTGCTATCGATAATTCTCTTGGTGACTAAATCCGCCGAGCTGTTAGAGGGCGTGCCCACAAGCAGACGTGCTCCAGCTACACTACGCAACAATTGCAAAATCGTCTCCACCAGAGTCACCGTTTTGCCCGTACCCGGTGGCCCAAAGATCACATAGGGCATATTATGCGTTTCTCCACGTATAATATTATAAACGGCCGCCTTCTGTATGGCATTCAAGGAGGGGTTATACCAATTCAGTTTTTTATGATTGAGAAACATATCCCCATTCACCATTCCCACAAACAATTGAGGGTTAATCCGTTTCATCACCTTCGAGGGGAACAGGAACGGTTCACCTAAATTACCTACAATTTTTGCTACGGCATAATGTTGTTTCCTAAAGACAAAACGCGAGAAATGGAACTCCACGCTAACCTCCTCACCATTGTACCTCTGATGGAATTTATTATCGAACTTCAGGAATATACGATCCAACAGCACCTTGTGCACTATTCCCTCAAAGGTCGTGTTATCCGGAGAATCGGTGGGCTCAGGCCAAGGATTAATAACACGCACCATATCACCCAATACCAGGGATGGACGACGCTCTTCCAGATTCTCAATTTGCAGTGAAAGGTATTCGTCCTTATCACGCTGCAAATGTGCACCCTCAAGATCATACTTGCGAAAACTGACGAAATATTCAATCTCCTCCAGGTGCAATAGCAAACTGAAACGCTGCACGTAGTTATTCACAGTCAGGTCCTCGTTGAGGCAAGGATATAGAGTCTCAAGCTCCAATCTGTGCCCCTTTGTTAAAACAGTCTGTCTCAGTATCTCGGGCACTTCATAAAAATCCAGGCGTACCGGCACAAAACGTCTCTTGATGGCTATACCCGCGCCGGGTACCACCGTGGTCTGTTGGGCCCACACTTGATTGGCATAGGATCGGGTCAACGCAGCCTCAAACTTACGACACCTTTTCTCCACAACAGTTACTTTAATGGCGCGATGTCTGTACGTTAACTAGAAGGGGGAGAAATGAAAAAAAAAAAATAACAACTAGGTATAAATAATGATATTATGTTGAGGCCTGTGTTCCCGTTTTCAATTTCGATCAAATCATGCGCGGAATCAAAGTGTGTTCTGTTTATCTTTATTCGACATTCTTTAACCGAATTCTTATATAGTTTCTTGGAAATCACAACTCGGATTCGAAAACGAGAACAGGCGTGATGATTAAGATAGTTTTTAAACTCTCGTTTAGGAAATTTATGAACAACTCTGCTCAAGAAATATGTTGAAAATATTTCTTCATAATTTCGCTCTACTCTAATTTTTGTTGAAAACAATGAAAGAACGAAACCAATAAGATATATTATTAATTACACCATCAGGCCCGTTTCCGTTTTCGATTTTGATAAAATCATGTGGAGTCGAAATTTGTTGAAATGTTTCAGTTTCTAAATACCGACTTGTGTTGTTCGACTTAGAGGATTCATTAGATCCTCTCTTGGATGGCAAACCGTTTCGGACGAATTCGGTAATCGTTTCTTAGAAATCGCAACTCTTACCAATTCCGATCAATCGAATTTGGGGAATCAAACCGTAACCGTATAACGAAAAGAACCGATTAAACCAGCGATGTCCAAAATTTGAAAAGGCAGCCACGCGTGGTTGGCAAGCCAAATTCTGCCGGCGTCGCAGCCGACACATATATAGAGGGAGAGAGAATATGTGTATTCTATAAATAGAACGCTCGGCAGCTGGTTCTCGTACGATGCGCGTGTTCGGCTGCATTTGCTCTCACGACTCATGTGGTGTTCGGCTGAAGCTCAAAAGTCAAACGCGCAGTCATTCGCTATGCTGCATTCAATGAGGAAGGACCATAAAGCGCATGATTTTTACACTACACCGAAAAAAATGTTTAATCTCAATTGGGAAAATGAATTATTTTTCATTGAGTTCAATGTTTATTGTGCCATTACGTTGCATGTCGCTTTACCTTTGATGTTATTAAAAGGCACTACCAACTTTGCCACGGGGGTTATAATGAAATAAAGGGGGAGGGAGAGAGATTTAAAAATTTTAGATATGCAGGCAAGACATTTTTTAATGTTTATAGCTGACAAGGAAGAATTCATTCAACCTGACAACAATAAAATTGATGAAAACTTCGCTAAACTTAGCATCTTATACAGTTGCTTTAGGTCTGGCCAGACAATGTCGCCCCCATTTAATGATGGAACATTTTTTATGAATTTAACGACAGATGCGTTACAGTGCTTTGGAGAGCAGGGCCAGAAAGCCGTTGAAATTTGTAAAAGTATTCCCATATCACGTAATACTCTTGTACGCAGAACCAAAGATATAGGCCGCTTTATTTATTCCGAAGCAAGAAAGCGTCTGGAATATCGCTAGACGAGAGTACCGACATCAATAACATCATTTGCCAGTTAATAATTTGTGTTAAAACAGTTGATGCTAATTTAAACTGCTTTGAAGAAGTTTTTGATGTTGTTTCAGGAAAAGTTTTATATGACGTTTTAGAATCCCGTGTCTTTTCAATTGTGAATAAAGAAAAAATCAGCGCTATGTGCACAGATGGTGCAAAAGTAATGAGAGGAAATAATAATGGTCTCGTGGGAATAATGCGAAAAAACGGTCTATCTTGTCCAACATTCCATTGCATTATTCACCAGCAATCACTTCTTTTCGCAAAGGAAATAAAAATGAAAAACGTTATGGACACGGCAATTAAAATTATAAATAAAATAAGAGGCGGACACAATGCACTGACCCACCGAAAATTTAAGAGTTTTTTTTTAGAAGATTTGCATGCAGACTACGGAGATCTTTTGCTGCATACCGGGTGAAGCATGCAGAGAAGGATTCTCCGCCACAAGTGATGCAGCTGCGGGTATCGAAATACTTTTTGTTAGTCAAATCCCATAAAATTGATTAAGACTCAACCGCTTTGATTAACGCCGCTTGTTCGTCCTCCGTAAAGTTCTCCAAATGACTTTTGTATGGTTTTTTTTTGTTTTCTTTGTATCCATTTTTTTAATTGCGGTCACGAAATCTGACAATTATCAAACAAGTTTCATAATTTGCAGACCCCCTTTGACAATTTATTAGCTGTTTTAAAAAAAACGAGTTGGCAGGTCCACGCAAATTGTCATAGCGAATTGTTGGTGCGCTCTGAGAATTTTCGTGAGCGGATTTCCTGAGCAATGTAATTAGATGGGCTCCGCAAAAATTGTCAGCGTCTTCGTACCACGATTACATATGGGCATTTCCACAGAAATGTCAACCGCAGCCACAATTTTCAAAGTCTATAAAAGTATGTTGTTTTTTCATATTTTCATTCGGAACGAACAAAATTGAACTAATATAATCAAATCTTACATTTATTTATAATCCATTTCATTGGACATTAATAATGCACTTTTTTTTCGATAAAAGTGCCTTTAGACTTCTTTTACTTTTGTTATCTAAAGTCTTTCTAAGGGTACAAATGGTGAAAAAAGAATGCACAAGAAACCATGAAAAACTATGTGATTGCAAAAATTTTTAAGTTTTTGCTTCGCGTTATGAAGGAAACCACATAAAAAGTATGATGGAACAAAATGTCGCATGCGACATGTAGCGTGCGACAGTGATTAAAATTATTTAAAAAATAAGCTACTTAATATTTCGGAATCAAATAAATCACATTTTTAAGATACATCATCAAAGCATAATATTTTAAAATTAGTCGCATTAAAATATTCCTTCAGGTTCCGCTGAAATTAGTGTTTGAACTGTTCGTCTTGAAAGTGACTTCTGTTTTTGCGGGGATTTCCCTAAATGCCGTTCTATGCTCATATTATTTTTTAAATATCCTTCACATAGATACGTCATTTCAAGAGCTCAGTTGTCAAAATAGCTTTTTCTAGAATTTTATTTTTGAAGACACCTTTAAAAGTATGCCTAAAGGATAACAGTTCAGTATTCGGGAGAAGGAGAGAATTATTTTATTATCTGAACAAAGTGTACCAAATCGTCAAATAGCAGCTTAGACAGGTTGTAATGAAAGTTCAGTGCGTCGATTTTTAAAAAAATATCGTGAGACAGTTGAAGGGAATGAAAAAATGCACCACAGCACGAGAAGATCGTATTATCATGAAAACGAGCCTGCAGGATCGCTTTAAAAATGCAGCTGAGATAGCATCTGAGTTACGGCAACAATTTGCAAAGGATGTTTCGACCCGAACAATTCAACGTCGTTTAATTGAAGTGGGTTTAATGGCAAGGACACCTGCAAAAAAGCCACTACTAAATAAAAGAATGAAGGAAAATCGGCTAAACTGGGCCAAGGAAAAAAAAAATTTGAGTGATTCCGAATGGTCACGAGTCCTATTTTCAGATGAGTCCAAATTCAATCTCATTGGACCCGATGGCTCTTGCAAGGTGCGCCGTAGAAAGGGCGAACGATATTTGGAAAATTGCTGTGTGGGAACCGTTAAGCATTCGCCATACATTATGATATGGGGATGCATAATCTAAATATAAAACTGAATCAATTTTAATGATTCAGGGTATGGTGAACGCGGAAAAATATAAAGATATAATTTTAAGTGGAGAAATAAGTGAGAAAGAAGATCCTATTTTTCCAGATGATTCTGCCTACCTTGCCATCGGGCTCGATCTGTAAGTAATTCAGTGAGCTTTAACGAAGATAACAATTTTGAAGGAAGAATTGGGCACTAAGTCCCTAAATTGGCCCGGAAACAGCCCTGACCTCAACCCAATAGAGAATGTCTGGGCCCTTATGGCTGCGAAAATAAAAAAAAAGAAGCCTAAAACCATGGTAGAATTGAAGGATGTGATAGAAAAAGTATGGTTCGAGGATATCACTGAGGAATATTTAAGCGCTTTGTACAATTCGATGCCCAATATGGTAAAATGTGTAATTAAAGCAAAAGAGGGTACTACAAAGTACTAATTTAAATTAAAAAAAAAAAATTAACATTAATTTGATACAAAATATATATTAGATTATAGCAAATTAAGTATACTTTTGGAAAAAAATCATTATTTGTTGAGAAATCATTATTTCTTAAAGTTGTCAAAAGTCACCAAAATTAATATGGGTCTGGAAAAAAACCTTTTTCTAAAAAACTAACATTCATAAAATAAAAATTGCTATGCACTTTTGTTTAAAAATATTCCATTAATTAGTAACAAAAATAATTGAGAAATTCGGAAAACATTTATAGAAACCCCAAGCAAGAAAACATACAAGTATGTGAATATTTAGACTGCGGCTTTTTTTGTGGCGCTGGGTGTATAAGTTTTGCATTTTGTCAAAATAAAATAATGTTTTGTCTTATGTTTTTCTTCACTTTGAATGCGTACTAATGTCGCATTCGACATTGGAGAAATGCCCATATGTAGTTAAAAGATGGTTAGAAAACAAGACCATGTTTCTACAATTGCCTGGAGATTTCGAAGAAGAATTTTTACCAATGCTACTAAGGGCTCAGTAGGGAGCTCAAGAGCAGAGCCTTTTCTCGAAGAACAAAAATAGTGCTAAGTCGCTCATCATCCCGGTCCTGCAATACGGCGCAAAAGCATGGACAATGACAGCAGCGTATGAGGAGACGATAGGCGTGTTCGAGTGAAAAATCCTTCGGAAAATCTATGGACCTTTATAAGCTGGCGATGGATACCGCATTCGAATGAATCACGAACTGTATGAGCTCTATAGGGACATCAGTGTAGTCCAGCGCATAAAGCAACAGCGGCTGCTCTGGTTAGGACTTGTAATACGGATGGATGAAGAAGCAAAGCGAAGGCGGCGGAGAAGGCGGCAGAAGGGGTCGCCCACCACAATAAGATGGAATGAACAAGTGGGCTTGTTCAGCAGAACAATTTGCTCCCTGATGAAGTATAAATTTTCACTGATCCTTCTGGCTGAACTCGAGTGATACGGTATCATGATAGCCAATTTGAAGTATCATGATACAGGAGCATGTATCGAAGAAATAGTATGCTACTTTGAAGTGATACTGCTCCCACCAACAGTAATTGTGTATCGATCGGCATGCTATCGGTAACAATGTGCGCATTTTGTGCATTGATTGCAAAGATAAGCTTTTTTATCGGCTATAAATAACTATAATAAATTCCAAAATATAATTAAACCTAACTGTGACTTCGTAGATGCTAAATTTATGTTGACACGGAGCGCTAATGTGTCTACGCAGCCTTTTCAAAATTCATCGCCTTGGGGTGTTGTTAAAATTGTAGCACTTCGTTCAGCAGAAACTATTTGATGCATAATTTTTTTGCGATACCTGCTCAGGGATCAATTATTCTGCTGAACAAGCCCATTTCCAACCTTGGTGTATATACAACTGGTGCCAGCTCGCACAAGGCAGAAGCGAGTGGAGGGCATTCATGGCAGAGGCCGAGACCGTCAAGCGAAAGACGGTCAAGAAAAACGGCTGCCACGGACTACACGCACGACCCTTGCCCAACTCAGATCAGGGTACTCATGCTTCGTAAACAGCTACCTAAGCTACGATAAGCCCCGAGGTAGCAGCTGAGTGCTCTGACTGCAAAGGAAGCCCTCATGACACATGCCACCTGTTCAACTGCCCTAATGCTCCCACAAACCTCACACATTGAGTGCGCTACCTTCCTGGGGCTGGACCCAGAAGATTCGACATCCCACTCTCTATACTACACCACTTTCTTATTCTCAACCTAACTCTAACTTTCTTTCTCTCCCTCCCCAACGTACAACCCGCAAACCACAAAGCCGTTACAACAACCACAACCGTCAAGCGGTTGTGATGCAACATGGGGCCAATAAAGAAGAAGAATTATTAGGTCTTCGCTAAGAAATCGGATGGACGGAAACTACATGACCGATTTGATGCCGAAATATTGTTAGAACCAAAATAGAACCTTTTACCGAAACACAGGTTTCGCTACGTACCAAAACCGGAACCGAAATACGAATCAGTTTGATTTCCTGGTTTAAACAAAAGTGTGTCAAATGAAATAGACAAAGTTGAAGCTTACATAAATAACTTAAAAACACAGCTGGTCAAATGTAAAAGAATTATGAAATAGTACAAACGTTGCATTAAATGCGTTTCTTAATGTTGAGTTCAAATACCGATATACTCAAATGGTGAAAAGAAAATTCCTATAAATACGCAGAACTGTATGAATTATCGAAACTACATAGTATTAGCAGTTTCTTGCACTCAAGTAAGTGTCGAGCGACTATTTTCTGGTGTAAAATTTATAATGAATCCATTAAGAAACAAATTGGATGTATGTTTAATCGGTTGGGAACCGGTAACTGAATCGCAACCGGACCGAAATTTAAATTAGAGTAACCTCTTTTGTTTGAAATCAATCCAATGTACCTATATTATGCTGACAGGTCATAAAATGTGAACACATATTTAATTTTTGCGGAGCATATGTGAAGTGATAAGAATTAGTTCAGTTATGACATTTTTTGAAACTTTCTTTATCTGATCTTGCAAGCGAGCTTATTAAAAATTTCTGGGAAATCCCCCGTTTGTGTCGTAAATATCAAATGGGAGGACAATTGAATTAAGTAAGAACCAGTGTCGTGATATTAGCTTAAATTTTAGATATTAGAGTCAACTTACAAATACACATTCGATAAGATCCGCTTTCACAGTTTGCCCCCTTTTTAGAGACAATCCATAGGGATAATTTTCCTTCAGAACATAAGAATCTTTGCTGAGCGCCGTATAATCTGCAAATGCTTGTTGCACAGTGCAATTCTCAGCTGTAAGCATGCGCGATGGAGACACTTGATCCACTTCCAATATTTCCCCATGTTTCTCCACATTACCAATTTCAAGCAGGGCTTTGCATTCGAGACGGACACGATCCCCGGTACAGGGAATAAATAAAAAAGATACGTCATCCATGTCAACGGTCATTTGACCATACTCGTCGGTTTGACATTCAATAGCGGATCGCAGACGTTTAGTAATCAGTCCGAGAACACTAAGCTTTTTCGTAATGATATAGTTGGTGGTCTTGGCCCTTTGGAGATTTACGGCCACCTGGATCTGCAAATAATCAATGTAAGTTGGTGGCTTACCACAATTCTATTTAAGTACCTTGTTTTCTTTGACAGCCTGATGATTCAGATAGTTCCAGATAGCTCGTTTCACATTTTGGAACAAGTTGCGTAAAAACTCGAACAATTTGCGGAAAAACTCTATCAAGTTGATGTTGATTTCCATATTGTCGTATCGGATTCGCTGATGTAGGTCAACTATTTGCGCAGATTCTGTAGACGTTTCAAATGACTGAAACTTCAAGATGCTCTAGCCGACAATCACAGCGTCCGACTTAACGGACTGAATCCCGCGTGTTTCTTGGTCTGCCGGAAAAAAAGTAAATGAAGTAAACAATAAAAAAAAAAGAGAAGTGATGAGCGAGAGTTGACAGACATATTTCGAACAGCGACAAAAACAGACACAAAGGTAATGACTGCTGCAGGGACAACTCTCTCCCGCCTGTGTAAAATGGACGACTTCAATACATTAATTTGCAACCAGTTGAAAGTTTTTTAGCGACTGCTACATTTCTTTGTGGTAAACTAGAAACTTTCCCTGCAGGGTAATATATTATACATACTGGTTAACTGCTACGTTTTTGCAAAATCATTTCATAAAATGCCGCAGCGCAACCAACTTCACGTTGCGTTGGTGCCGCCGCAGCGCAGCCAACTTCACGTTGCATTGGTGCTGCCACATCTGTCAAAAAGGTGGCCATTTTGTATATTTACAAAAAAAAAATATTTGATTTTGCAAATTGAAGAAATGAATTGCATAGCATAAACGTTGTGTGCGAAAGTTATAATTATTATGTTGAGGCTGGAATGACACATTCAGTTTTCAGAGACAATTATTGTCGCAATTTTTCCTTAATAGACAAAAGTTGCTGATGTGAATTTATATCAGCCTCTTCAAAAACATTGTGCGGCGACTTTATGCATACTCGTACTCACTTAGACCAAGGACTTTTCCCATAGACGAAAAATTGCGACTAAAATTGTCCCTAAAAATTGGAAGTGTCATTCCAGCCCGACTGTGTTGCTGCTAATAAATGCAGGACTCTTCGTGGCACATCTTTCACTTACTTTCAGTCAAATTGTTTTACTTTACTTGTTGTAATTTGAGAGATTACTTGCTGAACTTACTGAAAACGAATCCGAAATTCACTATTAAATGTGCAGCTGCTTGCAAAGAACACGTCCGTTCGCTTTGACGAACTTGAAAGGAAAGAAAGTTCTTCGAAGCGCCGGCCCTCACGTCGATATTACACGTTACGTCAATGTCATACGTTCTACGTCATTGTGTTTATCAATATATGATTAGAGATGGGCGCTTAAGTTATTCACTCTGACTGCTACTTTTGAATATTAGTGTTCAGTAAGGCTAGTTAACATAGCGTCACACTGTGCCCATGTCGTCTGTGACCCTCTGTGCCCAAATTACTCAGAAGTCAAAAGTGTTCACATTGGCGGCACAGAAATTGCTGGTCACAGCGCTGTGACCGATCAAATGAGTACTTTAGAGGCTTGGCACACTCAAAATAGTTCAAATGAGCTAATTTTGAACTAACTCATTAAATCAGCTGATCAATTAATTGTGGGCGCAAACGTGCCCGCCTCGGTCACAGAACCACTGCGACGCCAAACAAGTGTTCACATTGAAAGTACTCGTTCCTGTGACACACGATTTCTTAAGACCCAAAAACAGAAATCTCTTTTGGTTGCTTTCAAATGTTGCAAGTTTTGTGGCGACATTTGATCTATGTTTTGCTAATTAAAAGTTTTTCGTCAAATAATATATTGAGGATCAAAACTTGAATGCTTTACTGTTCGAATTGCATTATTGTTGTTAAAGATTTGATGAGATCTAAGTAAGTAATTAAAATCAGTTTTAAAATATTGTACACCAAAACAATGTAACAGTCAGAGGGCAGCAGAAAGCAACTATAAGTAAACCTGCCTACTTAATCCAAATGTGACAATAACATTTTCGGAGTTTTAATTTTCTTTTCATAGCTAAAAGTTTATACGCCTAAATTAACTATACATTAAACAAGATTATGTGGATAAATTAGCAGTTTAATAAAATATGATTTAAAAGGTTAATTCAATGAAGTATCGCAAAAAAACATATCGATAAATTATATCGGCGAGAATTTTAAACTACGAAATGAAAGAGAAATTATCAGCGGTGAAATTTGTAACTGCACTTTTTTCATTTATTTGATCTTTAAAAATTTTAACATGTTAAATAGAACTCCGGAGTAAGAGGCAGCAATATCCATTTTTGAATTTATATTTGTGTACTCCACTCACTGCGACTGACTCGTTACGAAAAAGTACTTGCTGCAAGTAACCGCTGTTTAGCTAACACACATCCCTAGCTTCCAAATACAAATGCCGAGTCATAAGTAGAAGAGGAAGCTAAGCAGAGAAAATCGTCAAATAATTGTATGCTTGAAAACGACAATAAATTAAACGTATATAAAAGCGAATAGACAACATGACGGTGACCAATCGCGTAAGTTTAAAAGGCCACATATATTTTTAGTTTACAAATATTAAACAACTCTCAATTAAATGGCAGATGGAAATTGAGACAGCCTACCAGAAGGGCGAAGGCTTCCGTTCCTACTACATACAAAAGATTGAGGAATTGCAGTTAATTGTGGCTGAGAAGAGTCAAAACTTGCGTCGCTTGCAGGCCCAGCGCAATGAGCTGAATGCCAAAGGTAATCCATAATATCTAAATTCATTCATAGAACTATCATCCAATGTATTGACGTTTTTCAGTGCGCATGTTGCGCGAAGAGCTGCAATTGCTGCAGGAGCAGGGCAGCTATGTGGGTGAGGTGGTTAAACCCATGGATAAGAAAAAGGTGCTGGTCAAGGTGCATCCTGAGGGTAAATTTGTGGTCGATCTGGATAAGAATATCGATATCAACGATGTGACACCCAATTGCCGTGTGGCTCTTCGCAATGAGAGCTACACTCTACACAAGATCTTGCCCAACAAGGTGGATCCCTTGGTCTCCCTGATGATGGTGGAGAAGGTCCCAGACTCTACCTACGAAATGGTGGGCGGCTTGGATAAACAAATCAAAGAGATTAAGGAGGTCATTGAGCTGCCCGTCAAGCATCCCGAGCTGTTCGATGCTTTAGGCATTGCTCAGCCCAAGGGTGTGCTACTCTATGGTCCACCCGGTACCGGCAAGACCCTATTGGCCCGTGCCGTGGCTCATCATACGGAATGTACCTTCATACGCGTCTCTGGCTCGGAGTTGGTGCAGAAATTCATTGGTGAAGGCTCACGCATGGTGCGTGAACTTTTCGTCATGGCCCGGGAGCATGCTCCCTCCATCATTTTCATGGATGAAATCGATTCCATTGGCTCCTCACGTATTGAGTCTGGCTCTGGTGGTGATTCCGAGGTGCAGCGTACCATGTTAGAGTTGCTCAATCAATTGGACGGTTTTGAGGCCACCAAAAATATCAAAGTCATTATGGCCACCAATCGCATTGATATCCTAGATCCCGCCCTGTTGCGTCCCGGTCGCATTGATCGTAAAATTGAGTTCCCACCACCAAATGAGGAGGCTCGTCTCGACATCCTCAAGATTCATTCGCGTAAAATGAACCTAACGCGCGGCATTAATTTGCGTAAAATTGCCGAACTGATGCCTGGTGCATCCGGAGCCGAGGTGAAGGGTGTGTGCACCGAGGCGGGTATGTATGCACTGCGCGAGCGTCGTGTCCATGTCACCCAGGAGGACTTTGAAATGGCTGTTGCTAAGGTGATGCAAAAGGATTCCGAGAAGAATATGTCTATCAAGAAGCTGTGGAAGTAAAATCAGATATCTAGAAATTAAACTGAAGATATATGTAACATCCTGCTTTACTTTAGTTTATATTTAATTTTTTTTTGAGAATAACATTTAATATGAAAATAATATTGAAACTTTTTTTATTGTAGAGCTGCAAACACTGATTCTTAATGTTGCTTTCCAGAGATTAGAAACACCTTGCTAAAACAGTTGCTAAAAGTCAAAACCTACAAAATTAATGTTTTTAGAAATACAAACATTAAAAAAATACTTTTTAAGGAGTTAAGACAATCAGCTCTAGATTCAGTATATCCACGTTATTTCGGAGTTCTAGCGGAACCTGAACCAACAATCATAAAATAGATTTGTTCTAAACAAAAATTTGCTTCTCTCAGTTTTGAGCTGATCTGAAGGGAAAGTAGTGATTTCAGGAAAGGCATCTACTGTAAATTTTTGGCTCGTTAAAATGTAACCTTAAGATGTTGCCGAGTAGTCAAAGAGGGGGATCATTTGCTATATCTGCTAAGTCCATTGTTTCAAAATAATATTAAATTATTAAAAAACTACAAATTCTTTGAACCATCCTTATGCTTTAAAACAGAGCTTCACACCGGTTATAAGCCAAATCGGTTTGAATCCAAAATTCCGACATTATTAAACTGTTAATCGAACCTTAAACGAAAACAAGGTAGAGAAAAATGCCGAGCCATAACCTGTTACGATTCTTATTTTTCGGTTCGGTACAACAAAATTAAAGCCATCTTGAAAAATTGTTATCTGACAAAGATTCGAAATCGTCACAAAAGTACAGTTAATTCTTATTACAAATTCTAAAATGTCGTTTAAGATAAACAATTAAATCGGCACCCACAATAAGCTTTGTTTTTTAGATCCCAGATTACACGTTCAGAAGATGACGAAAGTTATATCTCCGACTTTGACGCTTACCAAAGTGTTTCATATAATAGAGAACCGATTAAATCGAACATGAAACAATTTAAAGCTATTGCGCTAGCTGTCTTTCAGTAGGGCCTTAAAACTTATTGTGTCTAGTCAAAAGTACTGAAATTCTGAATATTATTTTGAATATTAATCACATGAATTTTGTTTCTATTTAATTTAAAGCTGAACCGAACCAAAGATCGAACCAAAAACCCTTCCCAAAAAATTTGAAACTAAAATTTTGCGAACCATTACCATTGGCCAATGTCGATTTAAGCCCGCGAATCAAAGTTACAAACAATAGTTGGCTGAATTCTGTTGATCAATTTAGTCCTCACCATGTTCAACGTATTCATTGGACCACAGTAGTGTCAGAACCCTGCAGATGGGCCTTAGTACTGAAATAAGCCCTGATTTGGAACTTTTTCTAATGATAATGCCCTAATTCATCAGTGCTTACTTCTATTGTACTGAGGGGTGAGTTCTTCAGTATAGAATGCTTAGGTGTTATACGAAATTATTAGGCACTATTTTGCATTACTACTCAAAAGTAACAAAATAGCTAGAAATAGCGAAACATAATTTAAAAATGGCCAGTTTTGTAGTAATAGCATTTCCACTTTCAAAATTGCTTGATCCAGCAACTAAATAGTTAAAATGGCAGCACTGCTGCGCATAGACCAGGGCCGGTCAAATGGAGAGTACAGAAAAATATGACTGTCGCTCTCTCTGTCTGATGCATGACTTCGGCAAGCATTCGGTGTGAATTATCGAGTGACTTTAGCCGCCGGTGGCTGAGGGCAGGCCGTGTCTGGTCTCAGAAAAATTAGAGACGTCCATTAGAATGATGAATTAGATGAGAGCCCAGATGTTTTTATCTAAGTCGACTCGTCCCGACAACTTATGCGAAATTCATTGCACGAAGCAGAAAATCCGGACTAGCCCGTGCCTTGTTATGGCTCAATCAATATCCGAACAGTGATCTGTTGCACTTCTACAGATTGCCATTTCTAGTAGGCTTTTAGCTGAAAGAAATCTGGTGAAATGAGCCTACACGTAGCCATCGGTATACCTATGTTTCCCGTCTCAGTTCCTGGAGAGATGTTCGGAGATGTGAGAATATGCAATTTTTAGCTAAGATCTGTATTTGTATTTGTATTTATTGAGTATGATTTCCTAATACCACATGTACAGAGATTTATTAATTATTGTATTAGTCACAAAAATGATAATCACTAGCCTAAACATATTATATACATAATTCAAACGGTGCAGAGAAAATAGATTACTTATTCTAACTTAATCTAACAGAGGGGGATAATACTAATTTTATGGTGCAAATGTTGCTTCTTAAGACTGTTGGGTAGCTGATTCCAAAGCCTAACAGCATGTACAAAGAAGTGCTTATCTGAACATGCCAATCAATTTTTAATAATTTTAATATTATTTGTACGCCGCGAAGCAGCAAAGTCAATCTTATCATATAAGTATGCTAGCTCGGCAGTCATTATTATTCTGTGAAGTTGTGTTAAGACTCTAAGTTTGACCCAAGATTGCATAGGCATTCCAAAGATGTTATCTGCATGTTCACTGATGTCACCGAATCTACTTATTTTAAACACATATCTAGCGATGCTATTAAAAGCGACCTTTAACCTCTCTTGACTTGCTGCGCTGCAGTTTCCAAACAGTTCAACTCCGTAGAACAGAGATGGTATTAAATATATGTACCATAGGTTCGGCCTAAAGTTTTAATTATGGAATCTTGCCTTGATAGGGTGCTAGTTAATGTTATGCCCAGGTTGTCTGCTTTGTCGACATACTCAATTTCGTTGTTACCAATCTGGATCTTTTGTAGTCTACTATTATTAATACATTTTTGTAAATAATCATACATTTGGTTTTTGTAGGGTTTAATAATAGACCATTATTTTTTGACAAAGCATTAATAATGGACAACTCACTATTTGATACGTTGACACACTCAGTAATATTACATAGAGGACGACTTACATAGATTTGGACGTCATCAGCATACATATGGACTTGGCAGTTGGACAAAACATTTGGAAGGTCCTTTAGGTACAACGAGAAGAACAACGGTCAGAGAACAGATCCTTGCGGGACCCCGCGTGCCAGAAATTCAAAGAAAGATCTCTGATTGCCTAACTTCGTCCACATAGGTAAGAGCTCATAAGGTTAAGGGCAGACAATGTGAAATTGTACAATTTGCTTAGTTTTGTGCAGAGGATTTCATGGTTAACTGAGTCAAAAGCCTTGCCAAAGTCCAAGAGGGTAAGAAACTTTACATTATTTTTGTTAAACTGTTCGCGGATCTCATCAGTTATTTTTATTGCTGCAGTGATGCAACTTCTTTGCTTTCTAAATCCTAATTGACATGTGTTTAAGAGAGAGTTTGCTGATAGAAAGTCATTTATTGGAGTTGCCTTTGACAAAAACAGCAGAATTGAAATTGGTCGAAATTCCGAGTTAGATGGGTATAATCTTCGTAGTCTTCCATGCAAGAGGGAATGTCAAAGTGGTGAAGACAGTATTTATGATGTGTGTTATAAGTGCCAAAACCTTGGGCAGCAATATTTTTATAAACTTCGGGCATATATTGTCCAGACCAATAGCGTTTGACTTGACTCTTAGAATCGACTGTAGAACGTCACAGACATCAGAGAGGACTAAATAACCAGAGATGAAATCGCTCTCACTGTTAAGTTAACAGAAAAAAAACCATGAAGCCATCGAGGCGCTGCAGTTTTCGGAGTCAGCAAAGACAAACAGCTGCGTGCTGTTTTGTTTTGGCTACAAATGCGATAGAGAAAAGACACAAGCGAAAGGGAGGGCATGTATATCGCTCTTTGTCATTTCGTTCTGTTTGTGTATCTCTTGTATATTTTTATGTGATGTTGCCAAGACTGTTTGTTAGAAATTCGTATTGTTGTCATTGTCGGCATTGTTGCCAATTTTCACCAAAGTGACTTTTCATTTTATTGCCTAAGCGAATGGCAACCTGTAGCCTGTTGAATGGAACCTGTCGAGCTCGCATTTATTTAATGTATCTAAAATTTGGGAAACTTTTCCGATTTTGGTAAATTCACACACAAAGGAAATTGACCGAAAATTTTGTATGGAAATTATTTTTATCATCCGAAAGCATAGTTTGCGAAACATATGATTTTTTTCCCATTTTCGAAATTGATCCAAGATAGGAAAATGAGGTGGTGGGTGCGGAAAAATAAAAGTATAAATTATACAAAAACATTATTTTATTAGAATTTAAATAAGGGAAAAATATTGAAATGTTTTAAAAATTAATTGATTAATGAATCCCATCCCATTGACTGGAAACTTGGTTTGTAAGGATAAAATGCCAAATAGTTTCTGATTTCAGTTTCCGATGTTGGAAAATCCGCCCCCAGGGTGTGAAAATGCCCGAAAAACTTTGTATGGAAATCACTATTTTTCATCCGTATGAGTTAATACACGGTTAGGACAGTAGGCAAAATAATTTGAATGTAATTTCCCGTGATTGGAAAATTCACGACAAATGGTGGGAAATGGGTTGCGGGGGTGGGTTCAATGCCAAACGGTATTTTAATCCTTTCAGTATGAAGATCGAGGTGAGAAAAAGGAGTTCTGGGAAGAGTTCAAGGCCAATTGTTAGCATAGCATATAATATTAATAATGGCCGAGTTTAAGGACGCTTTCATTGAAAACAATAAAGTTTTTCGCACTAAGACCCATTTTTCGACCGATCGTTTTCGATGGCACGTTGCTCTGCATGGACGATTTGATATTGCAGTTTAGCTTCCACTGATCGCGTTTCCGAGGATCAGTGGGAAAGCCATGCAAAATAGATGGAGGGGATGTGCATGAACACTCAACCACACAGCACATTCTTTGCCATGATTCAAAACACGGCCGTCCACAGACATTAACATACGCAAAACTAAAGCTACTATCACAACTGTTATACGAAGTATGATTCAGGTACGGGTTTTCTGTTGCTTCAGGTATTTGGATTTGGGTAAATTCTTTGCTAAGGTCATCAATGATAACATTCATTTCCTTAGATTGCACTTGCTTGCCTACTTCTAGTTGACGGAACTAACTCCATTTTCGGTTAGAATGTAGCACATTGTTAAATTTTTCTTGATAGTGTGAATTTTTGGGCAGTTTGTATCTTTAGCACTACATGTCAGCGCTTGGAACCAGATGTCTTGCAGATCAGCAGTCAGAAGGGAGTATGTGAAGTCCCAGTCACATCTGGAGAATTCATTTCCTATTATGTTTATATAATCTCTGTATTCAATGAAATGTTATGTCATAAATATGAGATCATGTTTAGAGAATACTGGTGCGACGACCTGGTCAAAGAACACAGCTTTAGTTAAATCACTAACAAAGAATACGACTAGAAGTGAGTCGTTTGTGCTTGTATAATGGGAAGGTACCAGTGAGTTTACTAAGCTTAGTCCAAGAGCTCCAAAAGAGTCTGGTAATTGTCTGTCAGAAAGCATGTTATTGTTTAGGTCACCTGTTATAACAATGTGAACATAATCTATGGTCAAAGTAGAGAGTAAAATAGTTAATTCAGTATAGACAATAATATAGTCTGTGTTGAGTATTTTGCATATACGAGGGCTTTCTTAATCGCAAGGATCTCTGGCTGGAAGACACTGCTATGATTAGGGAGTCTGAAAGAATGATTGAGGCCGATTTCCTCACTCAGCGACAAGTCTCTGGAACCATTGCTATACCATATTCAATTTCTCCTAACCCAGAGTGGACAGCATAGCTCTTGCTCTGATATTTCTAAGAGTTTGGATAGAAAGGGTTGACCCAATGTGTTTAGACTTCTCCTGCTAGAAGTGAGGTAATCTCCCCTCTATTCTTCCACACACCTGAAATTTCTACAACAGGCATGGTGGGTGTTACGCCGGCTAACTCAATCTACACAGGGCGGGATTTTTCCCGACGCCCACAGTCCCAGCCGGTGGCGCATCTCTGCCACGATAACAACACAACAAATACGCTATAGGGCTCTAGCTACAGAAAACAGTCGGAGACAAAACAAGGAGATCTTGATGGTACACCTCGGCGCACCCACCCTTTCAGTGATCAGGTTCAACATTTACCTCGGGTCACCCTGCCACTGTTCCACTAAGATGCGATAAATGTTGACTACTTCTCGATCTTCCCAAGGAAGATTGAGAGTCAAGACTTTTCACCATTTCAATTATCTTCATTCCTTCTTGGTTCGGATCGAATTGGAGAGCCAGTCGTGGTTTCTGGATGCATCTCATGTTCAACTCGCGTTCACATGGGCCATCCAGATACCTGATACCCTCTCATCTCCTCGTCATCCGCCACCAGGCACCGGGATGGTCGCTAACTAGGCTTCACCTAGTGTGCCTCAGACAATTCGATGGTGTCCAGGGTCACCTTTCCTGTCAGAAAAGTAATCCCTTTTTGACTTTTACTAAACTACCTTTACTTTGTGACGCTTTCTTCTGAAAAACATTTACACGGATGGGATTGCTACAGATGCACCTTCCCAGGCGCATTCTGTCCCACTTCAATACTTTTCCTGGCTTCGGTTGGGTGCCATACTGTTACGAACCTGCTACTTCTGTCTCTGGGCTAGGCCGGCTAACTCAATCCCACAGGTCGCATAGTCCCTTTTTTATGACTCGGACCATTTTTGATTTACCCAGTGGAGTGACCAAGCTTGACGGTAAGCGTCGCATGGCATGCAAGTAATCTTCGATCGATTCGCCTGCCCACTGCCTTCTGTCATGGAATGCTCTTAAGCGTTCAAACTTATCTCCTCTTCCTTGGAAACGGGTGATAAGCTCTTCTTTCAGATCATCCCATGTCCCTGGAGTAGTCTCCCGTACGAACTGCCAATACCATTCGGATGCCTGTCCCTTAACGAGGTGGTAAAAATTGTGGAATACTTTTTCCCCAAGAGCATCTACATCGGTTTTTTTAAGAACTCGACTTTGAATACGAAGTCTTCCATTGTCATTCAAAAAAAATTTCCCACTTCTCTACTCTTGCCCATCTAGCTCTACGTCTTGCCTGATCCTCGTTGCTTGTGCCA
Organism: Lordiphosa magnipectinata; assembly: GCA_037044535.1. Lineage (NCBI taxonomy): Eukaryota > Metazoa > Arthropoda > Insecta > Diptera > Drosophilidae > Lordiphosa > Lordiphosa magnipectinata. The sequence continues at coordinate 718,234 of JBAMBO010001573.1, forward strand.
AGGCCGTTTCCATCTGGTTCCGTGTCCGAATCTTCTCCCTGGAGTGTACTATATTCGGAGGCTACTGATCGCTGGGATTCCCTTGAATGACCGCTGCTACCAGCTTCATCTGTCTTTCGAGCCGGCTTTGGGGGAACTCGGAACTGGCACGTTTCTTGATCTCTCCGCCTGATCCTCTAGTATTCAGTGTTATCGCATCCATTCTCCCAGGCTGACTACTTTCAGCGGCAAAATCGATTTCCTGTTGAGCCGGATATTGGACCACCGTATGGAGGGCTGCGACGCTTTGTTTTAACGGTAGCAAGATGTCGTTAATTGACTTCATCCACTGACTGTTCTCCCGTCATCTATTCTTTACTCTTATTGAATTATTACCTTCTACTGTGTCAACCTTATAAATTATATTCTTTTTCTTTTTTTTTTTGATCCTAAATAATGATTCTTCACAACGATTTGGACACAACTAAACTACCAACGCTTGACGTGGTTTCTTAGGAATGCGACAAATAACATAACAATAGGAAACAAACCCAAATATACGGTTTTCTGCGTATCTATCTGCTGTCTCCCGATTTTCTCAGCAGTGCGCTGTTAGCCCCGACCTATCGATAGAACGGAATGTTACATGGGTGACGGATAGTCGTGCTGCATGTCTTATGCATGTCGATGCAGCTCAGTAGGACAGGTTTTTCCAGCAATTAGCAGCAAAATATAGGGCTACATCTTTGGGGTGGAGTTCGTGCTCCTCTCAGTGAGATGTCCAGGTGAATACTGAATTACCGTGCGGTCTTATTTAAGAATGTCCGAAATTCAAGAGATGACCAACACCTCTGCTTGGTACACACTACAGCAATCAAGAAGCCGGAATGCTATGTTCAGACCTAGATTAGGGGGAAAAAGAGTCACTCTGCGACTTTGTCGTCAAGACTAGAGCCATTTGTATAGATATTTGGGATTAGAGGCGGCAAGTTCAGAGCAATCACACAATTACAATTACCATATCTGCTTCATATGTCCTCATAGACGACTTTAAAGTTATAAGATAAGCCAGAATCAGCGACGTTTTGGCTTTTTGAAGGAAGCAAAGGTTAGGTTTCATCCAAAAAAAAGCAAAAGAAAGCATACAATCTCTTTTAACATGTTTATTTAGTGTACTTGTGTGTGTTGTACATATGCATATCTCTCTCTGTCTATATATATATATATATACTACTTAGATGAATAACTAGGGATTTAAGCTGGTGTTAAGAAGATGCTTCTTAGCCTTAAGCAGGCCACAGATCTGTTCATCATCGGCCACATCCAAACAATTCTGACCCTCGGCATCGCATAATTCGATATCAGCATTTTGATTTAAGAGATAATCCAGCGCTTCCACATGGCCACAACTGGCCGCATAGTGTAGTGGTGTCTGTTGCTCGGCATCCCGTTGATTCACCTTGGCACCGCGTTCTACCAGAAGCTCCAATATATCCACCGCATTGCGATCGGTGGCCCAATGTATGAGTGCCATGCCATGCTCATCCTGTAGCAATAAATCTTCAGGCTTCAATTGTTCCCGCAAACGTTGTATATTATGCTCCTTGACATAGTCGAACATGTTCTTTTCATTTTCCGGCTTCTGTTCCTCTTGCGGTGGAGCTTCTATCGAATGGACCACCCAACCCATTGAGCTGGAATCTGTTCGCCGCGACTCTTCCCATTCCGGCTCTAAATGCTGGAGTTTCTCTATGTATGCCTGCTGGGCTTCAGCCGTTGACATCTTACCCAACTCATGCCAGGCATTCCACTTGCTGCGCGCCTTCATTTGCAGCACATTGGGCCGTGGCTCCAGGCAAGGCCCCTCGGTGCCCTGCTTATAGTAGGCATAGAACTCCAACAGATCCGCGGCCTTAAATACATTCACCTGCCGCCTCACATGATCGGTGGCCAAGGTGAAAAGTTGCTGCTGCTGTTCCTCCTCTTCATCATCTAAATCGCTGTCCGACATAATCTTAACTTTAGTAAAAAAAAAATAAAACTGGAAAACAAAACGCAAAAACTAATGTAAAACTAAAATGCTTCTGCGTCTCTCGTATCTAGGTTTTTTGTATATTCAAATAGTTGCCCTCCAGCATGTGCTTCTGTTCGTTCTCAATCTTCTCCAGCGCTGACAAACTGTTGAAGCTCACGAAACCGTAGCCCTTGGAGCAGCCGGTTTTCTTATCAAAGATAACGTTGGCGTTGAGCACTCGACCGAATTCCTTGAAATAGCCACGCAACTCTTGGTGACCCACCGTCCAGGGTAGATTGCCCACAAAGATGCGGTGTACGGATTTGCCCACTTTTGCTACTGCGGAGGCCATGTGAAGTAGTACTCTGCACAAGATAGTGGATAAAGTGGTGGGTGAGCAATGGATGTGCGCTATAGATAATAGATTCATTCATTACCTGCTCTTTGCCTGGCGTTGCGTAAATACTAGAGAAATTTCACTTGTCGTTTTTCTTATGTGTTGTTGCTGCTGCTGCGGGCGAATCTAACCTTAAAATAGGCAAACGGTCACACTGCACCTGTTAGAAATCACCATTCACATTCACCGTGAACAGCCTAAGTTGTCGATAACAGCCAGAGATCGCAGCGTAAGTCACAGTGTCATCTCTTTCAGTCGCAAACTTTGAGCGCGACATTAAAAATTTAAACTAGCAAAACATCACCCGATGTTCCCCTTCAACTTAATATGCTTTGAAAACATAACGTTTTTATATTTCGTTTGTAGAACAAATCACTCAAAAGTTTTGAATCCTTTTTTCAACTCAAAATGCCCGCCACTTTTGGCTTGCTGTTCAAGCGCAATGTAAGAATCGAGTTAAATCTGTGGCGTCGCACGCTATTAGAGACAATAGCCGTGATTATAATGCTAATTGTTATACTAGTGAATCCGATATCGCATTCAAAACGATGGCTTTATAGCCGGAGCGATTACGATGGTGAGCAGAATATAGTCTCCCACAAGCTGGAGGATATCAATATATTAACGTAAGCAGCAGCAGCGATCCGATTTATATTTTGTATCTACCACCTATCTCTCCCACACAGGAGCCTGGCAGACTCGAAGCGCGAGAAGGCCAAATTCGTTTTAGCCTATGCACCCATCACAAACTTTGTGAAAGAGATAACCGAATCGGTGGCGAAAACATTGGAGCTAAATAGTACCGTTGGCTATGACGATCCCCAGCAGTTGCAGAATCAATTCGATGAACGCACCACCCTAGCGGGCCTGGTATTCGACCATTTTGATGTCGAGGAGGGTATTCCCCAGAAGTTGTCGGTATCCATACGCTTTCCCAGCGAGTTTCGTACGCTAAGTCCATTTTTGACCGAAGATCGTTTGTGGGTGACACGTTGTTCGGGCGTTGTCAGTGCCAAACGGGATAATGCCAAGGATGCGGATAAACATCAGGATATCTATATACGCGAGGGCTTCCTACAGTTGCAGCAACAGATATTTGTGGAATGGTATCATCGGTTGCGTAACGAGCATCCCACGGCATACACCGAACCCAGCGTGGAGGTACACAATGTACGTCTCAAGGTGGCCGATGAGGCTTGCTCCATGATGGGTGTGTCAAGTGTGCCGGCATTTCTATTCAATTTTCTCTATCTATTGCCGTTTATCAATATTGTACGGGTTAGTAAGGGGTAAAAGGGAGGGGGGGAGACTTGAGTGCAAAACTGATGTTACTTCTCTTTACAGAATATAGCCTCGCAACTGGAAGATGGTGTAATGGTACATCAATGGCATTATGGTTATACATTCTGTACCCAATGGTGTAATATATTTCTGGTTCTACTTCTGCGTCTTACCATACTGAGCATTATAGTGCTTATCGTGATATTTGTAAGTGTTTCACAATATGCATATTGGTCGTGTTCAGCAGAACAACTTGCTCCCTGATCAAGTATAAATTGGCAATAATCTTCCTACTGAACTCAAGTGAAGCGGCATCATAATAGCCAATTTGAGGTATCATGATACAGGAGCATGTATCAAAGAAATAGTACGCTACTTTAAAGTGATACTGCTCCCTCTAACAGCAGAAACTATTCGATGCATAATTTTTTTTCTGATACCTGCTCAGCGATCAATTATTCTGCTGAACACGCCCATTGCTTCTTCCGGACTTAAAAATGACTACGTTTACAAGACATTGACCATAACTTTTAGTCATCGCTTACACTAGGAGCGCCGTGCACACTGTAGTAGTTAAAATTTATTTTCATTGATTTCCATTAAAAATCTTATAGTGACGAAAAGTTTCAATCATTAAAAAGATTTACAATGATTATAACAAATTTTGACTGTGATTATTTGGTTTCTCTTCTGGAAATCAACAAAATAAATGAGACTAAATAATTGGCTCATCAGCTGTTCGAAGCTGTTTTCTGGACGCTGAACGCTGTGCGTTCTGGAAATAGGCCTTAAGTCGGTAATTGCATTAGTAGCTTCTGGCACAATTTTCGAAATTGTCAATTGAAAAATTCTGAATGCAACAGATACGGACGCAATAGAGTTTAAAAATATTTTTAATGTTTTTTAATAGTTGGCTTAGCTCCAGTTGAAAGAATTTTTACCACCAAAATCACCAAAAAGAAACAGTTTATGTGACGAAATATTCGAAACTCTTATGTTAAAAGAGAAATTGGCCAAATTTTCATTTGAGTATTTAAAAAAAAACTTAGGCAAATGAATGGTGTACATTGGACGGTCTAAAATATTGGGAAATTTCTAAATTTTTCATAAGACCTAAGATTATAAGTAAGATTTGATAGACTGCAAGAGTACACGGGTAAATAAAGGAGGTGTGAAACAAAAAATTCCCTTTTGAGTTTAGATTATCATAAAGACGTAAATCGTTGGGTAAACAAGAAGAGGAGTATATCAAATGGTCAAGAAAATCTAGAAATTTACAAAATTTTCAAAGGACCTAGGTTAGTTTAGGTTAGGTTGCAATGGTTGAAATGGGTGAGAATCCCATTTCATCACTTAGGCCAATGAAGGCCCGTTGTGTTACCATATAACCCATTCTACGCTGCGATCGTAGAGGGAGGCTCTTTCCCGTTAAACCATTTAGAAAATATCACAAATTTGAGTAGAGAGGCTAGATCTATTTCAGAGATGTCTGACAGATCGGACGACCCAAAACTGTGAGTCGCCTTCTGCTAAGAGCTGGTGAATCACAGAAGAGGTGTTGTACACTCTGCTCCTCGTCCACTGAATTGCAGCTTCTACAGAAGTCATTGTGTCTGATGCCGAGCCTAGCGGCGTGTCTACCTATTAGGCAATGTCCAGTAAGGGCCCCTACTAGTAGGGAAATATGCAGTCTTTCTATACTTAGTAACGCCCTAGATTTTTTAATACTAAGAGTAGGCCATGTAAGCCCAGATATTTCACATGTGTGGATTGTTTGCCATTGATTCATGGTTATTCGATGAGTAGTTTCCTTTGTTTGTAGCTTAAAGGTCGCAAGAGGCACCCCTATGTTGCTCTTATCTGGTAAGAGCTGAGTGGTGGTGCCAAGTCTGGCGAGTTGCCTTCAATGTTGCAGTGTCCGGGCACCCAAACGAGATTAATTTCAAAGTGCTGAGCCATCTCATTAAGAGATTTGCTGCACTCCGTAAGAGTTTTGGTATTGTTAATATAACCGTCAAGGGCTTTTAATGCAGCTTGACTATCTGAAAAAATGAATACTTTACTTCCTTTGATTGCGAGGGTTCCCAGAAGGTTGGTAGCCTCCTGGATGGCTACAACCTCTGCTTGGAAAACACTACAATAATCAGGAAGCCGAAATGAAGTTTCGATCCCGAGCTCTGGACTGAAGACGCCTCCTCCTACCTGTCCACCCAGTTTGGAGCCATCAGAAGTCCAGTCGACTCGGTATGGTGACTTTATACATGGTGGTAAACGTTATTGTTGGGATGCAGTAGTCAAGCGTTGCCGGTACCGCCCCTTGATGCAGAAGTATAGAGGAGTGGCCAGAGTTACTATCTTTCCAGGTACAGCTTTCTCTCACCCTGAGAGCGGCGTTACTGGCGATTTCGCTACGCAGAAGATCTATAGGCATAAGGTGTAACATTATGTTAAGTGCATCTGTTGGGGTTGTACGCAATGCACCAGTCATGCATAATGCAGCACTACGTTGAACTTTGGTTATGATTCTGAGGTTTCCCCAGAGCCGGCCACCATACGATGATTCCGTATAGTAGTATTGGACGTACAACGGCTGTGTACAGCCAGTGTACTATTTCAGGGGAAAATCCCCTGCTTTTTTGATACGTTCAATTATGTTTTCGTTCCAATATAATTTTTTGTCCATTATTATATAATTTTTTGTTGCGGGTAAAGAGAACGAGTTCAGTTTTGGTTGGATTGACTCCAAGACCACTTTGTCCAATTTGAAAGTGTTGAGAGTGCATCCTGCATCTGGTTGCAGAAAGTGTGGGGAAATTTGCCTCTTGTGATTACCGTGTGTCTTCGCAATTCCATTAGTCGCAACAATTCGTTGACTGTTACCACCCAAAAAAATGGCGAAAGAACACCTCCTTGAGGAGTGCCTCTACTTACATATCCTCGTGCGCAGGCATCTCCTAGTTGCGAGTTAACCACCCTGCTTGTAAGCATGAGTCGGATGAACTCCACCAGGGGTGCCTCCACATTTAGATTTGTCAAGGCAGAGGTGATAGCGTTGGGGAGAACATAGTTAAAGGCACCCTCGATGTCGAGGAATGCCGTAAGCGCATATTCTTTTGCCTCGAGTGATTTCTCAACTTTCGAGACAAGAGAGAGGAGTGCTGTTTCTGTTGACCTTCCCTTGCTGTATGCGTGCTGCGCTGGGGACAGAGTGGATGGGTCTATTGTCTGCCTTAGATGGGCATCTAGTAGTCTCTCCAGTGTTTTGAGGAGAAAAGATGACAGGCTGATCGACCTGAAGTCATTTGGTCTGACATGCGAGGCTTTTCCTGCCTTTGGTATGAAAACCACTTTTATATCTTTCCACAGTGTGGGTATATACTGTAATCGAAGGCAGCAGAAAAAGATTGTCTGAAGCCATGCAATTATTTGTGGTAGTGATTGTTGAAGCTGAGCGGGAAAGATTCTATCTGGCCCGGATGATTCGTAGGGCTGAAAGGTGTTCACAGCCCACTTAATTCGATGTTCAGTTACTATATCACTTATAACAGCCAGGAAAATGTGATTCCAGAAGTAAATTGAGGGATTCAGAGCTGCAGTCAGCCCAAGTTCCATCAGGATATTGTAGGAGTCCCGGAGGGGTTGGTGAACTCGCTAAAAAATTTTCGAAGTCTTGATGCTTCGGAGGTCGATTCAATACTGTTACAGAAATTTGCTCACGAGCGTCGTTTGGCTTTCCGCATTGCACTTTTATAATCTATATTTATACATCCCCCCGGATGAATCCAGGTTAGTGTTCTTAGCTGAGTTAAATGTCTTTCTACACTCTTTCCTTAGTATCTCCAGGTCTTTAGACCACCAGGGGGGGCTTATGGTGTATTTTGTATTTAATATGTGGGCATGATTTGTCAAGTGCCTTTGTGCATGTCGTTGTAAATATGTGGACTATTTCATCTAATTGTTCCGCATTCACAGGTGTGAATTGCGGAGCTGCATCTAGATTTTTCACTATAAGTCTCTTATACTGTTTCCAGTTCGTTTTTTTTAAGTTTTGTGTTTGTTTAGGTTCGGGGCATGATTCTATTAGATTTAGCTCAATATATCTATGATCTGAGAAGGAGTAGTCTAATAGAACTCTCCATGAAATAATATTTTCTATTAGAAACTCTGAAATGAGGGTGATATCATCTAGTACTTCCCTCCGAGTTCTAGTGACAAAAGTTGGGTCATTACCTTTATTACAGATAATAAGATTCGTACTTTAAAAGATAATCAAAGGACCTAAGATAATTATGAAGAAAAATAAGGTGTAGACTAAAAACCCCGAAATTTGTTAAATTTTCATTTAAGTATTTAAGAAAGCGCAGGTGTAGATTGAACAGTACAAAATTTGGCAATGTTTTGTATGACCTAAGATTCTTATGAAGATTTGGTAGATGGGAAATTTTCAAAATTGTATGAGTTTTGGGAATCATTAAGATTTGATAGATGACAATTTTAGACGCGTAAATGGTTAGATCTAACATTCCAATATGTCGCGAAATTTTCAAGTATTTTGTATGAGTTAGACTAAAGACGGGTAAATTGATAAGTCAAGATCAAGCGGTCCTAAAAAATTAGGATATATGTACAAAATTGTATGATTAGTTTAGATTATCATAAAGATTTAATAGTTAACAATTAAAGACGGGTAAAAAAGTGGTGTCGGTTAATTGGTTTAAAGAAATTTAAACATTTGCAAAAGTCTTATTCTTTTAAATTCTTCACGAAGACGGGTAAATAGAAGGTAGATCATACGGACAAAAAAATCGAGAAATTTGAAAAAAACAAACATTTTTATGAGTTTAGATTAGAGGGCAATTGTCTATTAAGCTTCACTTCCTCGTTTTGTGTTTAAAATTCTAAAGGGGCTCTCCTGCTTTGTAAATAGTTTGATGGCAAATCTTGTACCTAGGTAAGATAAGATACTAATATCTTTTCAATCACTGAACAGGAGTGCCCACGGCCTATGCGCACAGCGCGCATTTGTTGATGTCTTGCGCATAGCTATAGCCGTTCGCATAGGCACTCACACAGACAGCGCATAGCACAAGCCGAAGTAAATTTACAGGAACAACTTTATATCTCGTTTGCCAAATCGAATACAACACCAAATATGTATGTGTGGTCTAAACCGTAGATTTTGTTGTTGGCGACGAATGATTTCGTGTGCATCAGACAGCCAGGAGCACACACAAACACACACATAACCAGGCAATTATTAAGCCAAACACAGACAACATTCAACGTACCCCACAGCATTGATTTATAATAAAACTGCTATTCCTTCAATTTTTTTTTTCTTCCCCAGCTCTTCTGGTCCATCGAGGATAACAAATTCTCTGGTGTAGCGTTAATCCTCATGTTTATCTTTCTATTTATTTTGACAATTGAGTTAATACTAACCGCTATGGTGGTGGCCAAACTCTTTACGAATCCAACCAATGCCGTACTCTTTAGCATTGTCATTTGGTTATTCAATTATGCGGCCTTTGGTATCATATTGGAACGCTATTGGGATGTCCATGGTCACTATGTGTTCTTCATTTTGATGGTCTTCTTCAATTCTCAGGTGGCGTTTAGTATGCAAATGTTTCATCGTCTCATCGATAGTCCCAAAGAGCTGACTGGCTTTGACTTTGCCGTGCTCTTTGTCTCGGCCTTGATTGGCACATTGTTCTATTTGCTGTTCCTGATAGTGATCCAGTGGCGTATACCCGGACGTCTGTTGAGTCGCCGCATGATGATGAATAAGCGTCGTAAGCAGCACGAATCGGATAATGCCATCATCTATTCGGGTCGAATTCCCAGTTGGCAGAATTTCGAATTTGGAGATGTCGGGAGCCAGGAGTTGATGCGCGTCCGGCATGTTAGTACCACGCACCGGGACTCGGAGCGAAAGGTGTTGAAGAACGTCTCCATACGTCTGTACAAGGGTGAGGTGTATGTGCTATTGGGTCACATTGGTTCGGGGAAATTAACCTTGATACGCGTGATGTGTGGTCTAAAATTTCCTGTGCGCGGCTCTGTCATGGTGATGGGTGAGGAATTGCTTGGTCCGCGCAGCCCACAGCGGCGTCATGTGGACTTTCGTAGCTTTCAGCATGGATTGTCGCGATATATGACCGTGGAGCAGACTATTGAATATCATATACGCCTGAAGCTACGTCCGAATGATGCAGATCGTTTCAATATTGAGAAGCGTAAGTGGTTGGCCTTACTGGATCCACATATCGATAATCGTCGCACCAAAATTTCAAATCTAAATTATGGTACATGCCGCCTGGTAGCGCTTTGCTGTTGCCTGGCAGCTGATACGAAAATTATTATACTGGAAGAGCCCACACTAAAATTAACCGGACGTGAGGCACAAATCTTTTGGTCCATTGTGGCCATGGAGAAGGAAGATCGAATATTTGTTATAGCCACCTATAGTGTGGATGAAGCTGAACATGTGGCCGATCGCATTGGTATATTAAGCTTGGGTGTACTGGAAGCGAGTGGTACGCCCTTCTTTTTGAGAGCCAAATTTAGTAGTAGCGTGGATTTGGTAAGTCTATGGAGATATGCTTACTCTCACTTGCGGAATAAGTACAAAATGTTAAAATTTCTCATTCTAAGCAGGACTGCAAAGCCAAAAAAGGTTTTGGAACCTCCGGTTTGCGTGCTCGAATCAAAATTTAACAACTTTTTGGGCGTTGGTTTGGGTGCGTTGCACGTTTTACCAAAATCAAAGAAAAGTACAAAACCGGTTTTTGTTCTACGCGACGCATACACACGAAATCGTTTGCATGTGTGTCCTTTTGTATAACTCGCGCCCTGCATGTATACGATCATTCCCAGCAAACATTTTTAATCGGCGAAGAGTCGCAGGCGACACGCCAAGAAGTTTAATTTAATCGCCCGCGATATCGCATTCTGATCGTCTGTTGGGAGAAAGTGAGCCACTTCAGCGACACTTCCAGAAGAGTCGCGGAACAGTCTTCTGGAAGTGTCGCAAGAGAGCCTTTTTAAAGAGTCGCAAAAGAGTCTTCCAGAAGGGTCGCCAAAGACTCAATTGAAAGAGTCGCAATAGAGTCTCCCAGAAGGCTCGGCAAAGACTCAATTGAAAGTTTCGCAGTACAGTCGCCCAGAAGAGTTACCTAACTATTACGTTTTTATTACCAATATATAAAAATATATAAAACTCCTTCACGAGTCCCGCACAGTTGTCAAATCAAATTATTACTGCGCAACTCAAGCAGCTTTACAAGAAAATTTAGCTCTCATTTGCTCAGAAGCAATGTACGTTGTTTTGTAAAACTTCACTTTTTGACTCTAGTCTCTGAAAGTTGCGCGGTTCCATTACTTAGGCTACTCCCGCGCTTTCGAGATAATGTATTTGTTATTGTAAAGTTGCTCTCTTTGATGCTTGTCTCTGAAAGTTAAGCGGTCCCGTTATTTAAGTAATTCTTTATTCAATCTTTTTCGAGATAAGCTGACTACCGCCAAACGATCGCCTGGGAGATTGAATCTTCTGGCAACCTCCCCCGCGACTCTCAGAAGATAGCTAGATGATTGAATCTTCAAGAAATCTTCCCCGCGACTAAACGATCTTCTGGGAGTCGCGGGGAAGATTGCTAGAATATTAAATCTTCCGAATATCTTCCCCGCGACTCTCAGAAGACTCTTTTTGGGGATTGGCGATTAAACAATCGCTCAATTGTTTGCTGGGTTGATTTCCTATCTTCGGTGCAATTACAAAAACAAAACCTACTCAAAGAGTATACGGCTGGGCATCGCTGCTATTAAGTGTATATATCAGCGTTGGTCAACGAGAGCGAGGCCAAAAAGTGAGAGTGTATGAGTGTGTTCGATCTGACAGCATCAAAGGCTAGCCAGCGACTGAAAGGCTTTTTGCTCTCTTTTCCTCAGCTTCGGCATGCGTTCGGCTCGAAATGTTTTCGTATATATTCACTTTTACAGGTGCAAAGTATATCATAGTCGGGCTTGACCGACTTACCGTATTGTCATATTTCTACTTGTCGACTCTGCTGTTACGTACATGCAAGGGTACCCAAATAAATTTTAATCACAGAACTTTTTAGCAGGCTCTAGGTCAATAAGTTTTGATTTTCATTATAACGTTTCTGAAATACCTTTCCGAAATACTTCATTTATAACCAGGGGTCGCAAAATATGACTTAAAATCAGGACTGCAAACCAAATCCATTTTTTCGTAGCTCCAAACCATTTTTAACTGAGATGTGAACTTGAATCACTCTGGATCTGGTTTACCTAACTTCTTAGTACCATTAGCTTAATTAACTACTGAGATATGACTCCGAACTACTTTTAAACCGTTCCTGATCCATTAAAACATCCAACTCCACCAATCTACAGTCTAAAATTCACGTTCATATCTTAAATAACTTTTGATATTTTGCTCTGAACCTCTTTTGAACCGGTTTTAAACAGGTTCCATACCGACCCCGAACCAGTAAAATATTTAACTCCATTAATTAGTGAGTTTAGCTGGCTCTAGGTCCGAAAAAGTTGCTGTAAACCACTTATGCATTGTACCACCAAAAAGAGCTGGTTGCCTATACAGAACTGTTTCATCGTTATCCCTAACGACTCTTCAGTAGGCTTTCACTGAAGAAAGCATGATTGCCAACTGGCCTCACCATAAAATCATTGCTTAGATCAGTTGGCAAGCAATGAGTGCTTTCAACTTTCTGGTGGTAATGCTTAAGCTTTGAGGCTGAACTTTTCTAACTCCATACTATCAACCTTCAGTCTAAATTTCAAGTTCATAGCTATGGCTCTGAGCCACTTTCACACAGACGCGAGCCGAACTTATTAATGTGTGAATCAGTGAGTACATAGTCCATTTGGCCGTCCCTGCCCATGAGTATTGACTGCTATTCTCTCCACCCTCGCTTGCTCTCGCCTCTCAGAATAAAAACGATTTCAAGTTTGTTCTACCTTGTTTTCTTAGTGTCGGTCCTTTGTATCCAATATGTCGTTTTTTTCTCTAGCCTCTTCCCGTTTCACTTTAGGTACTTATCAAGAAACCCCATGTACCCGATCAACCTATTACCGACTTTATGAGTCAATTCATTCCCTATGTGGAGCCAGAGAATGAAATCGGTGATACTTTAACCTATAAAATTGGCGTAGAGAATCGTTCACGGTTACAAAAATTGCTTATACACTTGGAGAATGATCGCAAAATGTTGGGCATTGAGAATGTACGTGTGGTGGGATCTGAAATGTCGGATATTTATATGAAACTGGTGACTTCATTTCGTCTACAGCAGCAAATTATACCGGATGTCAGTAAGTTGAATTTGCCATCACTTTCTCACAGATTTGATCTAACATTTTTGTTATGCCTACAGCACAAACCTTCAAGTATCAGGTGGTCTCAAAGAAGGAATTACGACGACAACAAATGCGCGCCATGTTCTACAAGAAAATGATTCACACGGCACCCAATGTCTGGCCCATTATTATGATATTCACGAGTTTCATATTGATTGTGATTATTGCCCGTCTTTGTATTGTATTGGATGTACCGAATGTTCGACAGAATACCATACACGTTGGATTTTCGGCCAACAAGGAAATTATGTCCTCTATACCGGATATGAAAGATTGTGGCTATATAGATATACGAACACTAACGAAAACACCCACATATAAGAAGGTTAATGCCATAGCACGTACCTTTGAAGCGAATTCATTTGTCTGTGCAAAGGGCAGCTATAGGGAGGGTCTAAGGAGTAAGAATGAAATGAGCAGTTTGGGTGCAGTCGAACCGGATGGGGAACAGGGCCTCAATGGTTATATTAGTCAGGATACATTCCATTCGGCACCCATGATGTTGAATTTGTTGCATAACATCATATTGAAGTGAGTGTTGGTTGAACTTTTGTACTTAGAGCTGAGGACTTAGATACCAGTTAAGCGGTTTGCTCTATCAAAGGTCATACCATAGACTTTAGTAACTTTTTTTCTTGCATATATGTGTGCTCCAGACCTTTTAAAGTTTTTCCCAGACACAAAGACTGTCAAAACTTAATCTAGAACTATTCTCCGCAGGTTATCCTATCCGAACAGCACGGAATTTGTATATCTGGTGAATAATCATCCCATGCCCACGCCTCTTTCGATGAAAATCAATCTGCTGGATAATGAAATAACGCATATTAATGCACCTTTGGCTGTTGGTTGCATCCTACCCCTGGCCGTGTCCGTGTTCATTATACCATTGGTGGAGGAGCACATCTATCAGTTGCGTGTTTTGCAAATTATTGCCGGTTTGGGTCTCCAGATCTTCTGGGGTATCAATTTGTTTTGGGATCTATTTACGTTTTTCATCTATTCGGTGATAATTGTGGTGATTATGGCCATTACGGGTATTGGTGGCTTTGGTGCCTATGAGAATATTTTGATTCTGTTGCTCATAACGGTATTTGGATTGGCTGCTCTACCGATTACCTATTTGATATCCATGTATGTGTATGAGTCCCTGGTGCGGTCTTTTCTTGCTTCGGTTTTATTTCATGGATTGACGGGAATTGTTCTATATATCATCTATTGGGATGTGGCCAATAGTAATGTGATTTTCTTTTATGCCGCATGCATGTCGCCGGGATTTTCATTGCTTGATGGGATTAGCAATATTTATACACAATGCATGGAGGAGGCACTGTGTCAGGAAAAGTGTCAGGCTCATGCTTCTTGTACGCCAGAGAATATGCATGAAGTGGTGCCGCATTGTAAATGTAAGTATAAAGTGGAAGGGGGATGGGTTGAGGAGGCCTATCTAATCCCATTTCATCCATAGTTGACACTTATTTTAAGTGGGGAGCACCGGGCATATTGCCAGCTTTGACATTCATGATGCTGGCCGCTTTGATAGCATTACTACTGATATTCTGGATTGAATTGCATCGCAAGGAGAAGAAATTTCACTCGTCCAAAGAGTAAGTCATTTATGTTCCATCTTATAGGAAATTCGTGTTTGAGTCAGTTTAGGTACGGTATCATATCAGTTCAAAAATGAATTACAAAACTACCGAAAAGTACCAAGAAAATTTAAAAACAAAAATTGAGAAACTAATATAAATAAGAGAAATATTGGAAAGCCAACTTCAGTTTCCCGAAGTTTGCATCCACTTGTAAGTTTTTGAACATAATTCCATATTCACTTACGAATATATGATGAATTTGTTGGTTTCTTTTTTATGCGAAAACGCGAAGTTCCACGTTCTTCTGAATATTTTATACACAGTCCGGTAAGAATTTCAGTTAGTTAAAACTGAGGGCGAGGAGATAGCATAGAAATTGCTGAAAGATGTACATTTCGATATCAACTCAGCTGGACATGCTGATCAGATGAGAAGGCCAAGCTTACTTCGTCAGTGCCAAAGTTTTTATACCCTTGCAAATGCTGTTTTTGAAATGTCAGCGTTTAAGAACGCTAAATCAAAAATTTTTGTAACAAAAACCCATTTTCCGACAGATAAACATCTGATTTCGACCAAATTTCGTGAATCTTTTTGAAAACATATCAAATTAACAATCGCCGAGTTTAAGAAAGATAAAATTTTAAACCAAAAAATTCACTTAGACTCATTTTTCGACCGATCAGTCCTATGGCAGCCTTAAGATATAGTCATCAGATTTCGACCAAATTTTGCGAATGTATTTGAAAGCATATAGAATTAGTAATCAGTGAGTTTAAGGACGCTTACATTAAAAATAAATAAAAATTCTAACCAAGAACCATTTTCGATCGATTGGTTCTATGGCAACCATAAGTTATAGTCACCCGATGTCGATAAACTTTTCCAAATTAGTTTGAAAGCGCTTAATATTAAGAATCACCGACCTTAAGAACAACGATTTACTTGAAAACAAAAAAATTTTTTCAGTAAGACCCATTTTCCGACCGATCGGTCCTATGGCAGCTATATGTTATAGTCATCCGATTTTAACCAAAATTTGCAAATCTGTTTGAAGGCATATAATATTAATAATGACTGAGTTTGAGGATGCTAGCATTGAAAACAAAAAAGTTTTTCTCAGTAAGACCCATTTTCCGACCGATGGTTCCTATGGCAGCTATAAGATATAGTCATCCGATTTTGACCAAAGTTTGCAAATCTGTTTGAAAGCATATAATATTAATAATGGTTGTGTTTAAGGACGCTAACACTGAAAACAAAAAAGTTTTTCTCACTAAGACCCATTTTTTGATCGATGGTTCCTATGGCAGCTATAAAATATAGTTATCCGATTTTGACCAAAGTTAGCAAATCTGTTTGAAAGCATAGAAAATTAATAATGGCCCAGTTTAATGACGCTTTCATTGAAAACAAAAAAGTTTTTCTCACTAAGACCCATTTTTTGACCGATAGTTCCTATGACAGCTATAAGATATGGTCATCCGATCCGGTCGGTTCCCATATATTAGCAGCGTGTAGTAAAAAGAAGACTCTGTGCAAAATTTCAGCTCCATAGCCTTAAAACTGAGAGCCTAGTTTGCGTAGAAACAGACAGACAGACAGACGGACAAAGCTCAATCAACTCAGCTCGTCGCCCTGATCAAGAATATATATAGTTTACGGGGTCGGAAATTAATATTTCTATGCGTTGCAAACTTCTGGGCAAAATTATAATACCGAAATAAATATGTATAATAATATCGAAATAACGAGAGATAATAGAAGCATACCAAAGCATGCCTCCTTGCACAGAAGACGGCCCAACATCTTTGTGCGGCAAGCCATGGACACAGCATGGTGGGTAGAGTGATCAACAGAAGCACGGACTACATGGTCCCAAAATCCAACTTCACAGGAGCATCAGCATTACTGGGACCAGAAGACTGGCGTACAGGACTGGCCCAGGAAGCAATGCATCTATTCACAGACGGCTCCAAGATGGCCTCCGGAGTCGGAGCCGCTGTATACTGCGACAAGCCGGAATTGAGGCTCTCCTATAAACTGCCAGCCCACTGCACCATATTCCAGGCGGAAGTCTTCGCAATAAGGAAAGCAGCAGAATTGGCAGAACAATACGCACCAAACAACCTACTAAACATATACGTTGACAGCCAAGCGGCAATCAAAGCAATGCAGAGACACACTATTAACTCCAAAAATGTTCTGGCAAGCAGGGAGGCAATAGATTCCCTTCGCATCTCTAGAAAGGTGCAAATCTATTGGATTCCCAGCCACTGGGGCATTGATGAAGACGAAATGACTGATAGTCTTGCAAAAGCCAGAGCTGCACTAAGCCAAGAAGCAACAGACGCTATACAGCAAGATGGAGGAGATAGCCGAGAAAGAAGCAGAGGAAAAGTGGAAGAATGCAACCGGCTGCAGAATCTCAAAAATCATGTGCAAGACAAGAGACAAAAAACTTACGCACTATTTGCTACAGCTTCAAAGAAAACACTGTAGACTGTTTTTATAGGCATACTAACTGGTCACTGCCTAGCAGCAGCTGCTCACGCGAAAAAGCTTGGCATCACGACAACGGACATCTGCAGGAAATGTAAGGAACCTGGCGTCGTCGAAACTCTGGAACACCTCATCTGCAGCTGCCCAGCGATCGCTAAGACAAGATTAAGACATCTGCACTTCCCAAGTCTCACCTCTCTTGAAGAGGCGGCAGCAAGGAAGTCTCCCAAACAACTATTGGCATTTGCCAAAACGTCAAAGATCCTCTTGGATTTCTAATGGTACTCAGAAAAACCCACCCGGCCTCACTAAGGACCGTAAGGTCTATGTGTGGCCCCTACCAAAGCTTAGAAAAATAGACTTGGTTATCAAGTAATCTGTTTAAAAATTATATTTTATTTTCAGCTGTAGTGAACACATTTTTGTGTGATTATCTTTATCATTTTCGTATTTAGAACGAGAGCTTAAGTTAAAGTCGGCCCTGCCCGACTTCGCTATACCCGTTACTCAGCGGAAGAAATGTTAAATAGCCTTTCTTAACGTTAGTTAACAGAGCATCAACATTATTGTTAACCTTTTAAAATGCTGTTAGTAGACAGCGCATGCTGCCCCCAAATATATGTGGCCCTCAAGGAAAAGTCTAAAATTAGGCAACCCATTTTTATTAACAGCCTAATATACATCAGAGCCCAAATATATGATAAAAGGTGAATTCTTATAACTCCGCTATTTATTAACCGATCTTAAGGGGGGGATTCTCCATGTCGAGGCTGTTTTTTGGACCTTTTTTAAAAAAAATCTTATTTGAGTTTTTCCAATTCTGTTTTTTTTTTTATTGTGTTACAAACAGATTAAAGTAAACTAAAACTAACTAAAAAAAGCAGTAAAATTTTTCTGCTTCGATATGAGGGCTGTTCAAAAAGTTCTCGGCCGTCAAAGTGGGGGGTCCAAAATAAAGGTATAGAGCTGGCGGCCACGATTTCTAGTCTCCAGATTGTCGGAAATGAAAAGTAAAAACGTGGTTATAATCAGTATAGATGTCATTCTGGAATGACCTTCGAAAAGAATTTTGTGATTTTTTTTGACAAAATGGCGGCCATTGAAAAATGAAAATTCGATTTTGGGATCTTTTTTTATAATTTAGTGTAAAAGAAAATAGTAAAAAAAATTTTTAAAACTATGATTGAGGGTCAGACCAGAGTGGTGACAATTCTGCGTCGGTTTCACTTAGTTTCATCAAAATCGGTTTAGTGTAACTGGAGATATCATGGCCGCCAGTTCGAAAAACGTGGTTTCGAGATAAATGCGTTTAAAGTTTGAAGTAATTTTTTTGCAAAAAAAAAAAAAAAAAAAAAAGTTTAAAAATGCAGTTCGAGAATGGGGACAATTCTGCGTCGATTGCATTTTGTTTCATTAAAATCGGTTTCGTAGAACTGGAGAAAAAACTGTTTTCAGCAGCAGCTCTCTCTGCTCTGCGTGACATTCTGCCTTCTTTCTGCCTTTGCTCGCTTTCGGCTCACGCAGCCTGAGCATTGTGTAGGATAGCCTTCGATAATTATTGATTAAAAATCGATTAATAATCGATATCGATCACAACATGTTACCATTCAAATTCAAGAAACAGCCGTTATTTCTCAGCTTTATTTATTCGAAATTTATTTACTAAAAATTACTCGTTTTAGCGAAGACATTGTTCGACAAAAAAGGCTATATCTTCTAAAGTATTTCGAATTTCAAAAAAAAATCCTTTTTTAGGGCGATATTCTCAAATATCCAAGCTATAAAAAAATTTAAAAAAAAAAATCGAAAAAAAATTTTGCACATGGAGAATCGCCCTTTAATAAAAATTTCAGAGATTATAGATGCTGGGTATATAAATGTGAATTTTGAAGCAGAGATCGATATCTTAAAAATTGTGGGAACTATTCAACAAACTTAATCTGCGTGCAGACAATAGGAGTCTACATTTCAAATTTGGTACCTCTAGATCTTCTAGTCTCTGATATCTAGGTGTTCATACACACGGACGGACAGACGGACATGGCTATATCGACTCGGCTGTTGATGCTGATCAAGAATATATATACTTTATAGGGTCGGAGATGATTCCTTTCGGCTGTTACATACTTTTGCACAAACTTTATATACTCTATCTATGACTCCCTCCTGGATTAGCGACTTCTCGTTTGAATTGATTCATTTCGGGTCGGGCCTCCTGAAGTTCCGGCTTCTAGCTTAAGCTAGTCAGTAGTCTAGAGCCTACAACGAGTCTTCCGATCGCTGTCAAGCTCTTCGTCATCTGGTGCCTACTTTTGGGAGGGTATTCTCAACGTTAGAGGCGGTCTCCTGCGGTGCTTCTGGGTATCCGCCGTTGATGCCTCGCCTTCTTTTTAATTGTATCGGTACATACCGGTACGATCGGAACGGAACCGAATACCGAATAAGTAAATTACAACCAAAACCGAACTTTTTACCGAAACATAAGTTGCGGTACGTACCGGAACCGAACTACGATTCGCATTGATTTCCTGCTTAAAACTCGTCAGTGAACTGAACCGATTTGTTTTGCTTTGCAGTTTTGTGTGTTAGGTTCAGCATTTTCAAATAAAACAACGCGTTGTTCCAATTTTAAGACTACTTATTGTACTTCACAGCTCTGAGATTACTTACTACAAATTGCCTGATTTTCTGCTTTACAACTTAGCCTACATAAGATGCGTAGTGCCACGTATCCCTTCGATGATGGCGATGTGGCTGATGTTAAATTAAAAATTGCTGAAGCGGATATGAGCAAGTGCAAGCAATCGGTGTTTTTGGTTGATCAGGTTGAAGCTAAAATACCAAAAACGGGCCACAAAATCAATACGGTATCCTTTGCCTTGAATAAGTGAGTACTTGGGGTAACCTATAATGGGTTGGAATTTTATTCTATTCTCGTTAGATACATGAGCATGGGTATTTTTGGTGCACGCAACGCGGGCAAAAGTCATTTGGTGCGTCAATTGGTGGGTATCGATGGTTTTGCTTTTGGCGAAATCTATGTACGGGGTCTAGACTTCAAGTACGATCTGGACAGCATACTTACCTATGTGGGCTATTGTCCGCAACATCTCGGCCTGCTGAATGATTTAACTCCGCGCGAGCATATACGCCTATTGTGCATGATACGTGGTGTGCCCGAAAAGAAGATTGGTGAAAAGATGCACGATTTGTGCCTCATGCTCAATATGACCGGCTGGATGCATCGCAAGTGTAGCGTATTAACGCCGGAGAAGCGACGCAAACTCAATGTGGCTCTAGCTTTGGTGGCATACAACAAAGTTTTGATTTTAGATGAACCCACGGCGGGTATGCCAGCGACTACACGGCGAGAGATATGGAATATTTTACGCTATATACGCTATTGTGGCAAAACCATTATATTTGCCACCAATGATGAACTGGAGTGTAAAGTACTCGCTGATTTCATTATATTATTTCAGGATAGCGAAATGATGGCCATTGGAAGTTTACAATATTTACGTTATAAGTACAGTCATGGCTTTTATTTGGAGGTGAGATTAATACGAGATGGAGCCACGTTGCAAGAATCGGAGGCCAAGTGAGTAGTGGAGTGGAGAGTTGGATTAGTCAAATGATAACGAAATTTTTTTATTACAGTCTGCGTAAGGATGTGGAGAATTTAGCGCGTTTTGTTAATTTTTTGCATGACAAATCGGAATTGGTGTAAGTATTAAAGACTTGTGCCACTAGCAATTTCTAGAGAAGAGTTATAATCTTGTTCTACGGGCACACATTCAACCACATTCTGGAAATGTGAATGACGAATGTTGATTACGGTCACACTAACGTAAACAAAGAACAGCTGTTCGTCTTGCATTGTAATCAAATGCCTTAACTTCCCGCATTTCAAATTAAAACAGTGCTCCCAGACTTACAAATTACTGCACTGAATTTGGAACATGGCATTTTACCAGGGACCGTAATGCTCCCATTTTCGCTTTAGCAAGAATTTTTCCATTTTGGGTCCAAATTTAGTCCAAAAGCCGGTTTGAAATTGCAAAAGTTTTTACGAAAGTAAACTTTTATTTTAAATTTTTATTATACAAATTGACAAGTAATTATTATTTTCAATTTATTTAATAAAAATCAAAAATAATTCTTATATTTCAATTTTTATATAAAAATTAAACCATAAGTTTTATTTTCAATTTTTATTTTCAAAATAGAGGAAAGCTAACTTCGGCTCGACTGAAGTTTATATACCCTTGTAGCTTGATGGCGCCATTACTTTGAGCATTTGCTTGCCAGTTTGTTATATGGCAGCTATATGATATATTCATCCGATTTTGACCGAACTCCCCAAAATTGTGTGGAAACTGATAATGTTCAAAACTGAAAGGTATAGAGACGCTACCATTGAAAAAAAAAGTTTTACTCACTGGAACTACTTTTTCGACCGATAGTTCCTATGGCAGCCATATGCTATAGTTATACGATTTGGATTAAACTTGGTAGAATTGTGCAGTAGCATATAATATTGATTAGTGACAAGTTTGGGAGTGATAGCATTGAAAACAAAAAAGTTTTTCCTACTTAGACTTTTTCTCAGACATATCTTTTGTATGGCAGCTATACTATATAGTTGTCTGATTTTCATAAAACTTGGTGGAATTATGTAAAAGCATAGAAAACTTAGAAATACGAGGATTGGGGACGTTTGCGTTGAAGATAAAAAAGTTTTTCTCACTAAAACTACTTTTTCGACCTATGGTTCCCATGGCAGCCATATGCTATAGTCATCCGATCCGGCCGGTTCCGACAAATGTGCAGCGTATTTGTACCAAAAGGCTTCGTGCAAAGTTTGGTTACGATAGCTTTTAAACTGACGGAGGAGGTAGCATAGAAACAGACGGACAGACGGACATTGCCTGATCTTATATCGACCTATATATACACTGCTCGCCACTTGAATAGGATACCTCTAAAGTCGATTTTCTATAGTTAATTGCTGCTAAACCAAGCCATCTAGGAAAATAATTTTTGTTTTCTTATAAAGTTTATTGAAAATTATTCAAAAGTTGTACGTATACAAAAAACATTGTTAACCAAAAAGTAACAAATTTTTGAGTCTTCATTTTGCACCACTTGAATAGGACACTTTATCTAAAAACCATTTAAGAATATTTCAATCCTTTTCAAATAACAATATTACTTAAATAAGAAATTACTAACATGTTTTTAAACCAAAAAAAGTTTTTAATAGTGTGTTGAGCCTCCTTTTTTCTCCAAAAACCTCACACATTCGGTCTGGAAGGGATGCATACAATTTTCTCAAATAATTCAACGATATCGAGCCCCATGCTAATTTGATAGCTGCAATTAGTTTGGGAACGCTCGAATATTGCTGACCTGATCCATCCCCACACATTCTCAATGATATTCAAGTCCAGTGAATAGGGTGGCCAGTTTAATAACTCCACGTTTTGGCTCGCTATATACGATTTAACAATCCGGGCCGTATGTATAGGGGCATTATCATGTTGATAAATCCATTTTAGATTTGCAAAAAGAGTTTGGAAGTGTGGAAAGGCCTCTTTCAATATACGATTATAACACAACGCATTCATGGTGGTTGGAATAAATTTAAGCTTACAGGTGCCATAATAGGAAATGGCCCCCCATACCATAATACCTCCAGCACTGCTGTGCAACTTATCAAGATGGTGTGGTTCTTTTCGAAGATCATGAAAATAGTAGCTGTAGCCATCGGGGCCCTCCAAATAAAAATTTTTTTCGTCCGAAAAGACAACACGTTGCCACTCCGAAGTCCAGGTGACATGTGCGCGCGCGAAATCAAGGCGTTGTAACTTCCGAGCCGGGTTAAGAGGTGGCTTCTTCTTGATTTTTATTAATAACACGACGCATGGTTGTCAAACTTGCTTTAACGTTGCATTTTTCCCTTATCTTGGCCAAAGAGTTGTGCGAATTGGAAGCTTCACTTAATATAAGTCGCTTGTCCGCGATGGTAAGCACACTGTGGGTGCGGCCCTTCATGTTTTTACCATAATTAGCCTCATTATTTAAAAAATTTGTTATGGCGTGACGGCTCCTGTCGACTTTTTTTTTGCTATTTTGGCAATAGAAAGGCCAGAATCCTTGTAAGCTTGGATTTTTCCTTTCTCCGACTCAGATAATGAAGTGCCACGCCCCATTTTAATTTTTTTTAATTTTATATACACTTCAATTAAAGCAATAAGTTTAAGTAAACCAAAATTTTTGTGCACGTGTCAACGATACCGACCAAATAAAATGCATGTTCTATTCAAGTGGCGCAAAAATTCCATTGAATTTTTGCGATTGCTCACATAAAGTGCAAACAACTTTATAACGGTTCTATTCCAAAACTTGGAATATACCAGAAAGAGCGAAGAATGCTTGCACAAAGATAATATGCAAAAAATACCGTTAATTGCTAGCTTCCATTTGCGTTCCTTTTCTGTAAGTTGGGAATATCGAGCGCGTTTTAAATGAAGTAGACATCACACCGGTGCTGTCCTATGGTCGTAGGCGAGTGTTAGTTACGCAATAAATGTTGGCGAGGCAGTGTAACATTTATTTGATGGAAACTTACTATTTATCGTCCTGGCACATTTATTGTCACTTAAGTCCAGAGAGTGCACTCCGCACTTCCTCATTTATAAAAAATATGATGACATTTTAACATACTTTAACAAAGAAAGGGAAATTCGGCCTTGGCCATACACAACTTCATCTAAAACTAAACCCTCTGTACCCTAAACTCTTGCCCCCTTGGCTAAGCCCTTGAAACTGTTAACGGTATTATAAAACTCTCAAACTAACAAGAAAGAATGTGAAGCCCAACTATGTATATCTTACACTGAACCTGCCAAAGTTTATACAACTTTGAAGGTCCCAACCTATTCCTATTGCTGACACCTGGCTTTTTGATAACATATCGATAGTAAACCTAGTCTTTTAACGGAAAAAACGCTAAATTTTGTTTTCACAAATTATTATTTTATTAAATCTTTTGCTCTCACTTTTAGCGGTCGCTTGCACAATTGGTTCAAATACTATGTACCAGTGGGTAATATAGTCTACTCCTATCTTTATGGTGCCATGGAGAAGAACAAGGTGCGTTTGAATGTTTATGACTATTGCATCTATCAGGCCGATATGAGCAATGTGGTGACCCAGGTTCAAGAAACACGAGCCGAACTCAAGCGGCGACTGGCACAGG
Organism: Lordiphosa magnipectinata; assembly: GCA_037044535.1. Lineage (NCBI taxonomy): Eukaryota > Metazoa > Arthropoda > Insecta > Diptera > Drosophilidae > Lordiphosa > Lordiphosa magnipectinata. The sequence continues at coordinate 742,662 of JBAMBO010001573.1, forward strand.
CAGAACCTGCATCGCCACATCGGTCCGTAACTCCAGCGGCAGCAGCACCTACACCACTACCTAGCGCCATGTCAAAGGGCAAAAAGAAGAGCTCCAAATAAAGAATTCCCAAAAATCTGCCAATTGTAGACATTTTCTTTTCTTTCGCCAGCTTATAGGTTGCACCAAGGTGAAGCCGTCAGCATCTGCCGATGGCCTGTGAGATAGAAAGAGACGACAGAGCAATTGTTTGTCTCTGTTTGTGTATTATTGCTTTGGCCCCACAAACAGCGAGATTGCCGTCTCGCTCGGCATCAAGCAGGAATTCACACCATGAAGTCTCTCTTTAAAACTTGACCCCTTTCGATTGGTAAAACATTGGAAATATTTCGAAAAAATGTATTTTAAAAAAAACGGATGATTTTATATATACAATTAACGACGAGTAGACAGCCTTAACTATGGAATATTTTGATTTGTCCTTCTACATGGACTTCATCTGGGCCATCAGTTCATCCAGGCTGGTCTCATCGCCCGCACCTGTTGCCGCTGCTGTCGGCTCCAAATTGGTTTTGTCTGCGGCAGGTGCTTCATAGGCCAAACGCAAACCCTGACTCACATGTGTCTGGGCCTGTGCCGGTGCAGGATCAGCAACATCCTCAGCCACCAGTTCAATGCCCCAGTCATTCGTGGCATGCAACGGCTCGTCCGATATCACCTCTTCCTTCTTAATTTCAGGTTTAGGCTTCGCCTGGAATTCTTTTTGCCTGATCAAACAATTCCGATCATCACACTGAGGGTTGGGTTTCAGCGTCATTCGGGGAAAGAAATCATTGAGCGCATTATAGCCCAAATAGTCGGAGACTTCGCCAAAATTGAGTAAATATTTCAAGGCATTTTGCACTAAGAAACCAGCCGTAATGCCCATGGTGGTGGGCAAAGAGGCGGCACATACGCCTTCACGCTTGAGTGTGCGCTCATCGATATTCTCCGCCACCACCAGAGGTGGTGCACAGGCAAAACAGGCCGTGTCGCCGGGACGTATAAACTGTATATGCCCGGAGACGGCATTTTCCGAAACACCCGATTCGAACCAGTTCTGAGATAACTCATTGCAGGCGGCATTAATGGCCATGCGTGCCTCAAAGTTGTCCACACAGCTGAGGATGAGATCTACACCCTTAATAGTGGACAGAAAACGATCAAAATTATCCACAGTGGTGATATTATAGTTGTGCGTCTCAATCTGCACATCGGGATTGATGAAGCTGAGAGTGCGGGAGGCTGCCTCCACTTTGGACAAACCCGCTTGGTCGGGTGTGAAGAACAAACGATTCATATTGGCCAGCTCTACTTTGTCATAGTCGAAGAGGATGAGCTTGCCAATGCCGCATCTAAAGAGAAATGGGGTTAGATGAATAATGATTGGGGAAATTCATATTTTGTTTACCGCGTCAGCATATCGGCGGTGACACTGCCCACGCCTCCTACTCCCACAATGGCCACAGTCTTTTCTCGTATCCTTTCATATTCCTTGACAATATTCATGCGTTGCAGCGCCATAAGACGACTGTAGGGATTGGAGTCCACCACCTCAGCGGACATTTGTGCAATGCGCTGGCGCGGACTCGTTGTTGTTGTTATCGACTTGTGTTCCTCCAGCTCGGACTTGAGCTCGGCTATGATTGCCTGCAGTTCATCTATGGCGCTGGACATGATTTTGTTTGTTGCGGTAGGCAAAATAAGTTAATAAATGAAACAAAAAGTAGATTCACAGCTGTCGTCGTGTCAACTTTCGCTGGGTTGTCTATCGATAAGACTATCGATTGCTATCGATACTAGAGAAAAGCTGTCACTAGTTAAAAAAAAAGCCAAATATATGGCCAATTTTTAATAAAATTAAAACTATAGTTCAAAAAATGCCAATAGTTCACACACATTTTCTAATTCCAGCCAATCTCACAGCAAAAATCTTCAAGCTCCAGTAAACGTTTGAACATTAAGTTAGACTTGGCTTATTCAAATTTTGGCTCTTAGCTTTTTTGTAAAAATTCCTGCTTTTCTACGTATTTTCGCTATATTTTAAAGCAAATTGCTGAGATTTTGAACACTATTCGCCAGTAACTCAATACCTAGCTGAAATGAACCGAACCGAACCATTTTATTTTCCGATTTTCAGAACAGGCTTGCATTCCTGAAACATAAATATAAGTTTTTGAAATTTTCGTAAGTCTATGAGTATTTTATAAAATGGTATAAAATGCCCACGATTATATTAAAACTTTTAAAAGAACATTGTTTTTATGGTTTTTTAAAGCTGCCTTTGCACTTCAAAATCTTAAGAATCGGAAGACGAATGAATTGCAAAACCTTATTTCTCTAAAATTCTGGCAGCACTGGCAGTTATACTCACCAATGGTGAGTTGCCAATTTAGCTATTTTTTCCACCAGATATCGACATGCTTAAAATTGACAAAGATTAATTTTGAAAATTCAAACAATATCTAATTTGTAGCTATAATTGCAGGCTCCCACAAAACTGAATAGTTGCCAATTTTAGAGCTTACAAAATAGCTATATCTGGTAGGAAAAATAGCTAAATTGGCAAGGCTGCTGCTGTCACCATTGTAGTCGTGGCTCGTTACAAAAAACAGCTACCTAAATACTGCTCATCTCTAGTTCATACTGTTGTCGCGTTGTCAAAACGCCAAGAGAAAAAATTGTAATTGTACTTATAATTCGCTTCTTAAATACAATAACAACTTAAACAGGTTAACACAAAACTTTTACCATGACCAAAAAGGAAGAAAAAACACAGCCAGGCGAGGAGGTAAGTCCCCTTTGCATTCAGAAGCAACTAAGGTCCAAGCCGGCTTTGGCTTCGATATGCTCCGTATTGCCTCTGGGTACACGTCAGTCTCTCCATTCCCCGTTTCTCTCGTTGCAGCTGGTGAAGGTAAACAAATGGGACGGCTCGGCGGTTAAGCATGCCCTGGATGATGCCGTCAAGACATGCCTCCTGGGCGATCGCCCACATCTGAAGGAGCAATTCGGATTGGTCAATACGCGCCTTGCCCTCTGTGCCTTGGCTGTGGGTGTGGCCATTGCGGCCCATGCCTGGGACTTTACCCATCCATTTCCCCAGTCGCGCCCGGTGCTGCTGTTCAGCGTGTTGGCTTATTTTGCCCTAATGGGCATTTTGACGTTGCACACCAGCTTCCGTGAGAAGGGCACCTTTGCGGTGGCCGTGCACAAGGAGAAGGAACGCATTTGGGAGGCCAGCTCGGACATGAAGAAATATGATGATAAATATCTATTGACATTGAGTGTCAAGGAATCGGGCAAGAGTCAACGGGAGCAGACGAGCAATAAATCTTGTGCCGCGTTCATCGATACCAATGGCATCATACTGGACCAACTGGTGGCCAATGAGGTGAATCGCCTGTACAACTCGTTGTCGGCCGAAAAGAAGGAGAAGTAGCTAAGCCCAAATGAAAAGATCTTAAAATCTAGCAGAAATAATTGAGCTGCTATTTATCTTTTTCTTTGTGTCTCATTAAAATTTAATTTGTAGTAAAAAAACAAAACAAAAAAGTATGATTCATTTTGGTCGAGCGGATTGGGCTTTGGGAATATTATTAATAACGAAATTAAAAAAAAAATGCATAATTATAAAGAGTTAAATTCTTCAGGCTTTAAATTAAACTCTAGACATAAAGGAACATAAAACATGGCCATCTCTAGTCTGGATATATAATGCTATCGATAGTTTGCCTTCGCACGCTCGACTATTTTTGGTATTCGATGGCCTATCGATAGGTCAGCCAAGTGTTGGAAAACAATCGAATTGTCTTCGAATACCTTTCAGTGTTGTTGATCGTTCGTCTCGCTCGGACGTTGTGCGTGCGCCTCGTCGCTTAAAATCGCATGCAATTGGTTTTGTTATTTATTTTCCAAATAATATCGGGCTTTGTGCTATTCCTTATAATCGTACACTATATTTATTATATAATCAATGCAATTGCCGGCGATTTGCAACAACAGCAGGCGCCCTCACTTCAGCAAGAACAACAAATCGCAGACTGCAGCAGTTCGCGCTTGAGTTCGAGTTCTTCGCGACCACCCCCCGCCCACGACCCCACAGTTTTGTACCAACCAACAAATATTACAAGAAGTGAACTAACTTCAAGTTTAATAAACAATTTGCTGCTGCAGGCCCATTCAGTGACAATGCAAACAAATGATGATGCCAAGTTTATTAAAAAGTGCGTATATGTATATGAATGTGTGTGTGTGTGTTTGTGAGAGTGGGTGTTTTTTAAGTAACAGAACAACCGTAACACTCAACACTCTCCTACGTCAGAGACTCGCCACAAAACCCACTCACCTTGCCCAGGCTGCGGCTGTTTCCACTTATTCTCTGTTTTTCGTTTCATTATTGATTTTCCACTTTATGTTGTGTTTGTTGTTGTTACCAAGTATTCCTTACTCATTGACCCGCATCGCCATAATTTATGATTGATCTAACAGAAAATTACAATTGCAATTTTTACAGACGTTGGAAAGGGGGCTCCATCGAACCGCATCCCACGGATAAGGCGCTCATAGTGAACTATCAGCTGGAGGCCACTGTCTTTGGTGAGCCCAACAATCCCATGATTGAGGAGAAAAAGGTAAGCAGTGTGAGAGAAAGAGAGAGAGACAGAGGAGGGGAGACCTGACATTGAACTGGCCTCCGCTCCTCCCCCCCTCCCCAAAAAAAAAACAAATCAATAACGGAACGGGGTCGATGACGGGTCGAGTTTTGAATCTCTTGGTTTTGGCTCGTTTCGTTTTGGTTCGTTTTGAGGGCTTTGCCCTCATTTGTTGTTCAAACCATAATAAATAAATATTTATATAATAAATAGTTTTAAAATCAATTTCCTACTTGCACGATTTACGAGGGCAGTTTTACAAGTTCACGACAACAAATATGCGCAAAAAAATATTCTTTGTAAGAGTAGAGAGATTTGTTATACCACCTCCATGTCTGGATAAAGTCTAGTCTCACCCATGGTAGAATTAATAAGGTAAAGCCAAGCGAGACAGCTCTCTCTGTTTGTAGGGCCAAAGGGGCCAGTGGATTGTGAATGCTATAAGCCAGAGTCCGGCACGTCAGTATTCGAGCTTAAACTGCTCTCTTTTGTAACAACCATGCAGGGAAAGTGTCTAGTTTACGACCAGAAATATACCTGTATCTAAAATCTTGCAACTGGTTGCACTTCCTATCCAAAATCAATGTATTGAAGTCGTCCATTTTACACAGACATGTCATAGGCATGTGACAAGTGTCCCCGGCAGCAGCCATTTGCAACCAGTTTAATGCCAGATGGCATAGGCGGGAGAGAATTGTCCCTTGCAGCAGCCATTTGCAACCAGTTTAATGCCAGTTCACCTTTGAACGTTCATTATGACAGTCTGTTTATGTCGCTGCTCAGTATAACAGTACATCGAAATCTGTCGGTCAACTCACTCATCACCAATTCGTTTGCAACTAGTTAAAGTTGAATTGGATTAAAACTAGCTCAAATTAGTATTTCAAACGAACATATCTTCGAAAGCTAATATTTGTTGTTGTCCAACGCACCCGAATCTACCTATTTTGCTACCAGTTATATTCTACTAGCATTCCAACTTGACAATTTCTTTGCAGTGAAGTTCACGCAGGTATGAAATTGTTGTTGCAGACCTTTGGTCAGAAAGAAAGAGAGGAGAGCACGCATATGAAATTGTTTTTGCTTTTTATAATCTTATGGCCGCGTGAATCGTATGCGCGCAAAGCAAAAATAAATGCGTGGCTTGCGGAATAGGATTGGGTCCTAATGTCCTAAACAAATAAATGTCTACATTTTGCAAAAACCTCTCAACTATTTAACAATCTATGAACCCAGTTATGAACCAAAGTTTTAGGTTCCTTCCGAACCTTACACTTTACCACTAATTCGAACCTCCTGAACGACCCTTCACCAAAATTTTACAGGTTTGCAACCTTGATTTAAACCATCCTGAAGAGTCGCCATACAGTGCCACATCAGCCAGACTACCCAGATTTTCAAAGAATGGTTTTCCCAGATGCTGGGTGCGATTTCTAAGAAGTGCAGGGCAGTCGCAAAAAAGGTTTTTGGATGCTTTCTATCCCTTCCTCATTTCCACAACTGCGACAGAAGTCATGGTGGGGTGCGCACATCCTGATGGCCGTATGACCTATAGTCAGTGTTTGGAAGTACCTAGGTACAAATACCTAGGTACATACCTAGATACATATTTTGTGTACCTTTTACCTTGCCTCGGTATTTTTAAATTCGAGTACCTTTTACCTTGTCAATAGGTAAGTTACTAGGTACTTTTCGTACGTGATGCTGCCGCGCTCTGCCATATTAAAAAGAAAAGTATCAGGGTCCTGTTTGTGGCTTTGACTGGACGTCCGGTAAACATTCCCTATTTAAAAACTATACGATCCATGCTAGATTACAGGAAGGTGGACTATAAGCCGAGTTCCCATTTTCACTTACGTAAACATTTTTCGATTTTTAGACAAATTTTCTCAAAATCTTACATTACACAAGTGAAAATGGGAGCACGGCTGTATAAGAAAAATATCGCCGGTATTTTTCAAAATGATCATTTTTTATGTACGACTGCCAATATATGGAGTTGCAATAACAAAAGTTACTTTCGCAATCTGCATCGTCATTCTCTCGTGAGCGATTGCCATTTTCCCCACACACATGAAAAAAGTGCTACTACATCAGTGCCGGCCAAATGGAGAGGACAAAAAGTGTGCTTTTGTTGGTGAGCAAGAGAGCTCTCTCCAGACTACAGCCGTTTTACTAGCAATTCAATGTTCACCGATTCACACTATCATGAGTTCGGCTCGCGTTTGCGTAAAAATACGACTGACTTTGGCTCGTGGTAGCTGTGGCTGGGCGGGTCTGTACTACATATATTAGCTGAAGTTCATAGCAAATACCGACTTAGAGATATCCCAATGTTAAATAGTTACAAAAAATGTGTCCAACTTTTGAAAAGCATTTAAACTGTACAGTTTTGGAGGAAACACGTGAAGCCCGAGTTTTTAGACTAGTCTGATTTAGAGGTAATAGAGCGGATTAGTTGAGCTGATGCTGAAATCATTTTTCCCAGGTACTTTAGATACGCATCAAACGCTTTCAACTTAGTTGTTACGAAATATGCTGAACAGGCTTTACCAAACACATTATTCAAGCGGTTGTACAATTCTTCCTTAGGGAAAGCAACGGTAACTTGGAATGCTGTTAGTAGATCCGTAGTAGAAGCAGATAAAGTTTACAACAGTAGCAGCACCAGATGGAATAGTTTTCATGACTGTATTCAACCAATTTTGGAACTAGACCTTCAAGCGAGGCAAAGACCTTTGCTAGGTTCTAAATAAAAACAACAAAACAAGCACTCATTGCTTGTCTATTTTTGCTTTCATTGCTTTTAGCAGTTCCCAACTGATCTAAGCAATGATTGTATGGAGAGGCAGTTGGCAATCATGCTTTCTTCAGCAAAAAGCCTACTGAAGAGTCGTTTGGGATAACGATGAAACAGTTCTGTATAGGCAACCAGCTCTTTTTGGTGGTACAATGCATAAGTTGTTTACAAGTTGTGAACAAACGCAACTTTTTCAGACCTAGAGCCAGCCAACTCACACTAATTAAAAACAACAAAATTGTAAAGTGTTTTAAAGATGTTTAAAGATTGGCATGTTAAAGGAATTACGGAAAATTTGGAAACTGTTGTCAATGAGAGTTCAACTTCAAAGAATTCTGAACACTTTTACGATACCAGAAATGGAAGATTGGATAAAACTGAGAATTGTTATGAAAATTCTAATATTGAATTGGAAGTCTTAACTTACCGTGCCGATTATAGCAAATCTTTGCAATCTATGTTTAGGTATAACAATAATTGCAATGTTTTTTACCATTTTGCCTAGCTCTGCCTCTATTGAAAGAATTTTTAGCAGTATAGGCCAAATACCTAAGCCAAAAAGAAATAGAATAGGTAACGAAATATTCAAAACTTTAGTTATATACAAAAAACAAAATGGTATATGGGAAACATTTTAATAATATAACATCATAAGACATTAAAATGTTCCATTTTAAAACCTTACATTTGAATTTAAGTACAGTTAATACTTATTACTGATATAAATTGATGAACCATGAATTTTAATACCTTTACCTTTACCTAGGTACTGGAAATTCCAGATACCTTTTACCTTACCTAGGTATATTTTTTGACATTTACCTTGTACCTTACCTAAGTGAGAAAATTGGTTACCTTTCCAATCACTGCCTATGGTGCAGTGCCCCGTTATGTCTCCTATCATAGTTCTAATCCTGTTCATGGAAAGTTCTTTTGGGTGTGTATCTATGCCAGAGTGATCGGGACCCAGCAAACAATTTTATATAAAAATACACGTTTTGTAAGCTTTCAAATGTAAGCAAAACGCTTATAAAACGCTGCTGTGACATTTATAAAACGCATCAAAGTAAGCGTTTTATAATCGAAACGAACCCATCGTTATAAGCTTATAAAAGACGGTTGCAAAACACGTAGAAACATTTTTCGCAAACGTGTTAAGTAAATGTTTAATAATTAATTTTTGTACGCTTTCCACAAGCTTTGTAAATACGGTTACATAACACGTACTATGAATGAAATAATTAAGCGTTTTAAACATTTATTTTGTGAGTGTTCTTAATGGTTTTTATTTTTATTAATAATAAACAAAAATTAAAATTCAATTAAATTAGCGGTTTCTCAGTTCTTTTGAGAATACATTTCGTTTTGAACATTTTTTGTGAGAGTTCTTTATGTTTTTCATTATTAATCCTAAGCAAAAATGGAAATTTAATTAAATTATCCTTTTTCAGTTCTTTTGTTTACTAACAATACATTTCGCTTTGAACATGTTTTGTAAGTGTTCTATCGGTGTTTTTTATAAGCAATAATAAAGAAATATTTAAAATAAAGTGGAGTTATCGTTTTTGAGTTTTTTCAATTACATTAAAGAAAAAGGAACTTGATGTCTTTTAATTGAGAAAAGCAAAAAGGAACATAACATTATCAAGAAATTATTATTTTATATTTTACTTATTTTTGCTGTTGTTTTAATTTTAACACGATTTTTCGCGCATTGAAAAAAAGATTTCGTGGCAAATACAAAGTCATCTTCCTTGCCTCTATTTTCACTAGTGAAAGTTTCTGCAATAGAATTTAAATATGAATGTAAATAATTGACTATAAACTGAATGAAAGCTTTCTAACTTACAACGAATGGCAGTGGCGACAGTGAAGGCTCGAATGCACTGCTTGTCCGCAGTAACTTTCCACGAAAAATTTTCTGCAACTCCGTCAAAGACTTATGTCTTTGCCACGACTTCGTAACAAATTTCCTTCAATTTCAATCTCCTGTTCTGAACGTGTTCCGCTGTTCCACGAATGTTAGAAAACTTCGTTGGCGCTGCGCACAACACTTCTTGATTTTTATGCTGCCGACATTTAACAAATTTACAAACGCACATAATATTTCATTTTAATTGAAATTGTTGCTTCTTTGCTCTTCAGCAACTACAACTGGAATGACTTATACACAACTTTTTTTGCTCGCCTTCGCTCAAGTTTAACCGTAAATTTGTTTTCCACTTCTTCGCTTAAAGTGAGCTGTAATTTTTTTCCTTTTCCCTTGCACACAAGAAGGCCAGCTGCAGCAGCCAAGCATTCCAAGCTAAGTTTTGCCGAGCGACCGAGAGAGAGAGAGAGTATGAGCACGAAATTTTAGTTTTGTGTCATGCCTGCTCTCTGTCGACGAAGCAACATGCGCAAATCGCTTACAATAGCAAATGTTTTGTAAATGTCGGAGGTTGCCATACGACAACGCTTGCACAAGCAATCTTACCTTAAGCTTGGTTTGCAAACCGCTTGCTAAATTGCTGGCTGGGGATATATGACAGCCAGGGGCGAGGTCCAATTGTAGTTCCGCCCTAGTTCTGGATTTACGTTGTATGTACTTCTGTCATGATGTTCTGCCGGGGTTATTGTATGCCCGTAACCGCTTATGTCGTAGGCAGCGCTCCCTCATAGCCTGGTATGCCTGCGTGATGGAGTGTTGTTGGATTTGATTCAAGGTTGTCACCGTGCTGCGGATTAGTGTTCTTTTAAACCTACCGCCACCTTACATTCACCTTTAAATGCGTAGTCACCTATTTGTTACTCCCCCTATATGCCTCCAGTCAACGGCTGGTTTAAGGGTCTGTTTTTTGGTGGTCACGATAGCAGTAAAGTTCTGCGGCCGCAGCCCAAAATAAAGGACACGGCTTCTTCCTCCTCCAGCCACACACAAAATGCTTTCATGAAAGAAACCATGCCATTGCTTATAATCTCTGAATTATCCATAGTGACTTCCATTTTAAATTTTATAAACTTGGATGACTTTTGTTGTTGTCCCAGGTCACACTACAAACAATTCTTGCTACGAGAATATGAATATTCTCAGCGTCTGAGTATCTAGCTTACTTGCTTTATTTCGCTTTAGTCAATTTTTCATTATTTAATGTCACGTTCGACATTGAAAAAGATCAGAGATCAGAGAACTGAGTGCGTCAAAAGTTTAGCACAAACCTAGATTTTGTTCATACAAAGAACACAATATTTTTGTACGTCATTCAAAGTTGGTCACGTTCGACCACGTATATGTAAGATTTTGTGAATTTATTCTTTATTATTTTTTTTTACTAAAATGTATGTTATTATGTATGTATATACATTATTTATATGCAGATGAGCGACAGTTATGCTGCGAAAAATAAAGAGAGCTGCAAACGTTGGAGAGCAGGTTTGAAGGATGACCCGTCAAAGTTAAGGAACTATCACTTAAAAAACCAGCAAAGGATGCAAATAAATAGAGCAAAACAGAAAGCATTGAGAGAGAAGAATAAAGACTTGGCTGCAGCAAAAAGAGAAAAGGATAGAATTAGGCAAAGAATTAGTCGAGAAAGAAAAAAGGAATTAATGAATAGCAAGTCTGTGCCTTATATATGTGATAAATGTAAACAGACACAAGAAAAGGCAATAAAAAAAGAAAAGACTGAACATTTCATTTAATTTTGTACACTATTGTTTTATATTTTCTATCAGAGCTGTAAACTGCAATTACAATTACAATTTTTGTATATTTAAAAACTTCTATTCCAAAATGTTGTAATTAATATCTGTTGATTTGTGTTGGTTATAAAGACTTATAATCAACCAAAGACCTTGAGCTAGCCAGTTTTAACATTGACTAAAATCAAAAACGGGTCACTAAACCCCATTTACATATATTTAAAAACTTTAATTACAATTACAATTATTTCAATTACTTCAATTTTTTTGGTAATTTAAATATTTGTAGTAATTTCTCTTGTAAGTTTTACCAACTAACTTCATTACATTTGTGTTTCTTCTTTGTGTTAAAATTTGTATTTTTCACTCACAATGGTAAAGGTAACTAAAATTGTTTTAGAATTTATTATGTAATTAAAACTTGCAAAAGAAATTACTACAATTATTTTAATTACCAAACAAATTTGTAGTAATTGAAGTAATTATTGAAATAATTTTAATTGTAACAAAATTTTTAATTGCGAAATAATTGTAATTGTAATGGTAATTGTAATTGTCAGTGTAATTGCAGTTTACAGCTCTGTTTTCTATATTTAATACATAATTTGTTTTGTTCATAATTAAATCTAGTAAAAGGCATTCCCATTGGGCACAATTTGCAATTGTTTAACAATTCTTTCAAATAAATTTAATAATAAATTATAAAAAAAAAACATGTTCTGTATCGACTTTAATTCATTCAAAAGCATAAGATCTTAAAACTGTTTGGGCTTTAGCATTGTGTCAGGTTTCACTTCAGTTCTTACCTAATATAAATGACAACGAAAACAACTTCTGTTGTTGTCACGTTCAAACCTCTTCTTATTTTGTCATTATTTTGGAAACTGGATTTGACTTGCTATACATTTAAAGCAGAGATGGGCATGCACACATATCGTCACACTTTTCACACGCGCATACAAGCACAATTTGCGTGCGCCGCATTCGTGTTCTATAAATAGCTTTCAATGCTTATAGCGTACGTGTGATTTTGTGCAGCGCTCTGCCTCGTGTGCATTGGAACGTCGCGACGCGCCCATCTCTGATTTAAAACTATAATTAGCGCTTAAAGTGTGCTAGTTAATTAATAAGCGTATTATAAATGTCCGTCTATTGAAGCTCTCCGTCTTTTGTTGTGGCATCACTTATGTTTTTGGACTTACGTCTAAGATATTTTATATTTATACTCTGTACCAAAGGTAAATAGAGTATATTAAGTTTGCGCAAAAGTATGTAACAGCCAATAAAGTATATATAGTCTTGATCAGCATCAACAGCCGAGTCGATATAGGTATGTCCGTCTGTCTGTCTGTCCGTTTCCATGAACGCAGAGATCTCAGATATGGTAAGAGATGGAGGTTTGACATGTATGGGACATATACTTCTTATCACAGCTCGCAAATAACCCTCAACACTTTTTTAAGTGCGATCAGCCCACTGACAAAACAGAAGAAAACAAGCGCCCATTCGGTCTCTCACTGAGCAAAACACTTTTTTTCCCTGCTCATGTGTTTTCTGTTTCTCATTTTCGGTTGATCAAAACAAACGAGACTGTCTGCCAACAACAACTGAGAGGGACACTTGTGAGCGAGCGCTTACGCAAAAACTGTCTTCAAAGGAGCAAAACACAAAAAGTGTCAGCAAATATCCCAGCCAACATTTTATGAAATTTTTGATCACATTCGAGTCTTTTTCGAATAGTCATAATTGCGCTCGATTTCTGATCATAAATGATACTTTGGTCGGGAGAAAATGGTACCCTAGCCATAACTCATTTTCGAGTCGTATTTCCAATCATTTTTGAGTCATATTTTCAATCATTTGCGAGTCTTTTTCGATCCCTATTTCTAATCGTTTGCTTTGTAATAAAAAGATATATTTAATTGAAGAATAACATTGAAATAAGTTTATTTACATATTCTATATAATAATATTGTATGAGTAATAAATATAAAATAAACTTAAACACAAAGGTTTATATACGCACAATGTACATATTTAACAAAAATTGATCTTATAAAAAATTGACAAATTAAATCAAAAATTCATTCCACACGTTTTCTTTTTGTCAACCTATATTTAGCGTGAACAAAATGCTTTTATAGGACAGCGCTCATTTCCTTGTCTGTACATTGGAATTTGATATGGCAATTATCTAAGTGGAAAAAATAATTAATGTTATTTACCCAATAATAGAAATATTTACCTACTTTTAATGGTTGTGACAAGGAAGCACTTTTTGCTGGCTCCCTTACCCGCTGTCAGCAGAAATACCTTTCGAATAGCTGCTCTAATAAATTGTGCGGGTCCTTTTCCACCTGTTTTTGCTATGAATTGTTTCTGAAAATTTTGTATAATTTATAACCAAATGAATACGTCCACCTAAAATACGTACAACATGCCGCAGTTTATTTTAATTTTTCAGCATCTCATCAAATTTTTACAAAAAAAAGATTCTGAAAATCTGACATCTCGTCGATTATTATGGGGTCACTGTGGTTCTTTCTGTTTTCCAGTTTGACAGAGATAACCTTCTCTGTCGGCTTTGTATTTCCGTTCTTAAATTTCTTCACCTACTCCAAATTCAGTAGCCCTTTTGGTCCACTATATATATTTTTAGTCACATATATACAAAGATCGTTGACTGAGACAAACACACTCACACACACACACACACACAAGCATCCCAGTCAAAAACACGCTTACATTTGTAGAAGACACTTTGGCTCTCGGCTCTCGGCAAAACGGTCAGTGAAAGACATGAGCAAAACAGAAACGAAAAAAGCGATCTTTGGTTCAGCGAAAGCAGCTATTGAGCAAAACAGAATTGAAAGTGTCTTTTTGCAATCTTTTTTCGTTGTGTCTGTAACAGAACAGTTTTACACAGACACGCTGATAGTGTTAGCAGTTTTTCTGCGAGCTCTGCTTCTTATACTTGCAGGCAGATCAAGTTTATTTTCAATTTTCAACATGCCCCATTCCGCCCACGCAATTAAAAAAAAAAACGTCTTATCTTCCACAGTTTTGTAGATAGGTGATTGGTATCTTATACGCATATTTAGTAATCTTATCTTATTACTTATCGATTTGCCAAAGAAATGATAAAGATCGGAAGAACGATAGTCGAGTTATAAAGAAAACAAAACAATTATGATGGGTAGCTTAGCACTTTATGGCTTTTTTTGCCACTTTATGTGGCTTCTAACTAAAATTGATCAGATATATACAAACTTTGGGGGTACAGAGTAGTGTTGGGTAAAGGTTGTTCATTTCATTGAACATATTCACTTGTTCTTTTTTTCCCAAGTGAGTCAACTCACTCAAATTGCCCACTTGTTCAATTGTTCTTGTTTAGTTGTTCACCTGTTCAGTTGTTCTTGTTCACTTGTTCTAAGTCAATGGCGGAGTGTTGTGTAAGATTACGAATTTGTTCGTTTTTTTTGTTTTGCCGTCCGGAATTTCAAAGGGGTGGATTTCAGTCGCACTGATCGCTTTATTGTTTTTGTTGTTTCTGCATGGCTTTATTGTTCTACACACATATGTAACTAATTTGTGTGAATGTGCGTCGTTTACTCGCGCGCTCACTCACCCGCTCTCTCTCTCTCGCACTCTTAGCAAAAGCAATTTACAGAGCAAGGCAGACAGAAATATTTACAGAGCAAGAGATGCAGAATAGCTCACAGAGCAAGGCAGACAGATCAGAATTCACTGAGCAAAAAAGACTAAACAGCTCTTAGAACAACTCAAAGCAAGACAGATTGAACAAGATAGACTGAACAAGACTCGCTAAACAAAAATGAACAATTGAAGAAGAACATGTTCAACCCGTCACTAGTACAGAGTATGTTATAGTCGGGCTTGACCGACTTTCTTTCTTGTTTTAATGTAGCTAAAGCTTTAAATAAAAGTAGCGGACCTCGGAATTGAAAGTGGCAAATTCCATAATCCTTTAAAAAAGTTTTCTCTTGCTGCTTTTATCAATGTCCATGGTTCTGCATCATATTGCAGGACTGGAATAACAGTCCGTAATAGCATCAGTTGGCAAAAGTAAATCCTTAAAATATCAATATTATTGGAATTTGTGTTTGAATCAAAGTTCCCCTTGAATTGGTTACTAATTTGATCTATCTATGAACTTCTAATCATAGCTCACAAATTTATTGTTTCATTGAATTATAGCTCATGACATGAGGCATGATCTATATGATCTGTTTGAAATGATTTAGCTTAGATCAGCTCAACAAAGCAACTAGACCAATCATGCTCAACTCAAATCGCTGCTCCGCCCTTATTCCATAGGAACAGAGGACATCGCTGTACAACAACTTTATCGCCCAACTAAAATTACTCCATGCGACTTGGTTCATATTAGTCTTTCAGAAAAACACAGAAATATTCATCCAGTCTTGACTGGGAAATCGAGCCCGGTACCTTCTGTACTTAATCAACAACGTATGGAATGGCGTGTTAGCGTTTTGAGCTATCACACACTATTGTAGTTTCACGTCTTGAATGTGGTGGTTGAGCTGAGTTGAATTGTGCTCATTCGAAGCACTTTTAGAACATTTGCGCTTAAAATTTTGGAGAATTTTGAATTGCGTATTTTGAGTTGAAGGCAACTTATTTTCTGAACAGGTTTTTTTTCCCTCTGTGTACGTTGCAACTTTGCAGTCTAGTTGTTGCACTCAGAACCAAAACTGTACCGGTACAATGTTTAGGTTCTGCCTGCGAGTCATGTCAATCCTCTATCTCTTACCATTTGAGAGATCTGTTTGTTCATACGGACGGACAGACGGACATGGCTATATAGACTCGGCTGTTGATGCTGATCAAAAATATATACACTTTATAAGGTCGGAAATGATTCCTTTTCCCCGTTACATCCTTTTGCACCTTTGTACCTTTGGTACAGAGCAGAGAACTGCAACAAGCTGGCATGAGTAAGCTCGTTCACCCGTGCTACAAATGCAATACGAGTAAACTCAACTCTCGTAGCCCGCTGAGCTAGTTCAAGAAGTATACACAAAAGAAAAAATGCAAAAGCACTCGTGTATTTACAGATTGTACGAGAGAGCTCGTTTATTTGCATGTACAAATACCCGCTTTGACTCGTAGCTTCGGCCACAAGTCGCCGCGAGCTCTTGTTGCCGAAATAAAGGATTTACTGCGGGCTGTGGGCGATCACAGCTCGTACACATACTTTTGCACAAACTTAACATACTCTGTGTAACTTCGATACAGAGTATAAAAAGTTGTTGCTCGCTGCGAAAACCTCGCACGATTTTGCTTGTATTGTTTCCAAAAAATTTGTATACGGTTGTCCCCACCAATTCGTGTGTTTTGTTTTTGCCTAATTCGGGGAGATGCAAAAGGCTGCGAAGGCGCAAATTTGTTTTGGGGTATTTTACTTCTGATATCTTAATATTACCCATAAAGCTATAATAAAATTAGATTAGTCAACCGGAAAAGTACGTGTGCTATGAGTAACAAACATTTAAATTATAGCGAGCATATAAAGAGAAAGATTTGATGATTAATGTGTGTATCCATTTTCAGCATTGCCAGAAAATCATTAGGTTGCGTTCGCTGAACGCCAAGACGGATCCAGCTGCATTGGCCCGCGAAGTGGTTGATAAATGCGATCTTATACACAAGTCGCAATTGAATGATGTGGAGCAAATTATATTCTATTTGAAGAATCGCAAAGACAATGCCAGCAATGGTGAGTTACGACTTAAAAAGAAAACTTGCAATTGAAAACTAATTCCTTCCTTCCCTTGGTAGACATAGCTGATAATAACACACACAGCCGTAGATCGGCGGCCGTGCATAACTCGCATACCCGATCCTCGGCTCGATCTCATAGCAGTGTGGCTGCCATGACCAGCGGAGGCAACAACACCAGTGTGGGTACCATCTCGAACGGTGGTAACACCCTTAGCTCGGCGGTATCGACACCTGATGTGTCCATCAATCATATAGATGAATATGTGGAGCTGCTGTACGAAGAGCTGGGCGAACGCATAAGAGGCTCGGCCATGATTCTGCAAATGGCACGCAATCCCGATAATCTGGAGGAGCTGGAAAAGAATGGTATGTTGTGCTTCTACTGGTAATTGGTTCTTAACTCATGCTGCATCTTTGTTAACATTTGCAGAGGCCTGCCTCAGCGCTTTGTCGCGTGTCTTGCGTGAGGATTGGCGTAAAAGTTTGGACCTTTCCACCAACATTATCTACATATTCTTCTGTTTCTCCACCTACACCAAATTCCATCCGCTGATTGTACAATATAAGATTGGCTCGCTGTGCATGGATGTGATTGACTATGAGTTGCGTCGCTATGAGACCATGAGGAATGAATTGGATGTACGTAAGCAGCCGAATGGTTCCACACCACAATCGGCCAAGGCCAGCAAGGAGAAACTGAATCGCAGCACTGATGACTTTTTGGATATTATGAATGAGGAGAAACCGAAAGAGGTGAGAAACCGCAAGGGAAAGAAGTGAAGATAAGGCAACCATTAAACAGAAAGGAAAGATAAATTGAGAAGTAAGAAGAATTAGCGGAAAAGAAACTAAAAACACCAAAAAAACCAAGCGAGAAAATGTATAAAAGAACAGATAAGACTACAAAAAAAATAAGATAAAAGACGCAAAAACGTAAAAAAACAGAAAAGAAAAGAGGAAGAGTAGGATCATTACTAATACATTTATTTATTTATTTAAGTTTGACAAAGTTCTGTCAACATTGCAGGGGTCGCTTAAAAAATGACAGTAAATTATTTCTTACATCTAACACAGAAGAGTGAGCAGAGAAAAGATGGTAATACATATTATAGTTAAGACACAAATTTCGGAAAGGTTCAGAGTTAGCATAATTTGTTAGGCAAGGCTGTAGATAGATCGGAGAGAAATTTCTGGTAAGACGCAAAGGAACAGCAAGATTTATTTGGCTTAACAGAGCGCAAGAGTCAATATCACCTGATAAGAGTTTGTGAATGAAAAGCACACAATGGCACGTACGGCGGTTCTTAAGAGATGGAAGATCGATTAAGAGTAGTCGATGCTCGTAAGATGGAAGATGGATGGTGGGATCCCAGTTGAGGCCACGGAGGGCAAAAATTAAAAACTGTTTTTGAACCGATTCAAGTTGGTCCTGATATTTTTGGTAATGCGGTGACCAAACACACGACCCATATTCAAGTATTGGTCGAACTAGAGAGACGTATAAATGTTTAGTGAGATACGGATCGTTAAATTCCTTGGACCATCTTTTGATAAGCCCAAGAACACCCATAGCTTTATTAGAGATGATAGAGACATGTCTATTAAAGCTTAACTTGGGGACAAAGCGGATGCCTAAATCATCAACCTCGAAAATGCGTTCAAGAGGTTTGTCATCAATCGAAAAGTCGTATAAATACGGCTGTGTTCGATGGAAAGTCATACATTTACACTTTTCAGCGTTAAGTGGGAGGGAATTAACCGAACACCATGTATGGAGTGAGTTTAAGTCCAATTGAAGAAAGAGAGGTGACAACGGGTCCTTATAGGACCAGCAGAGTTTTAGGTCATCAGCGTACATCAAAGCATGCGAATGAAGCAGGACGTGAGGGATGTCGTTAATAAACAGATTAAAAAGTAGAGGTCCAAGATGACTACCCTGAGGTACCCCAGAGAGTATGCTGATGGATTCAGAAAGCGACGAATTAAAACGGACACGCTGGGAACGGTGTGTCAAATAAGCCTTTATCCAGTTAAGAAGGTTTAGAGGAAAACCAAGCAGATACAATTTGTGAAGGAGAAGATCATGATTGACAGAGTCAAAAGCCTTGCTAAAATCGGTATAAATTACATCAGTCTGCAGTTTATTAATAAAACCCCTATTCACAATAGAAGTAAACTCAAGCCGGTTTGTAGAAACAGAACGCTTTTTCATAAAGCCGTGCTGAGATTGCGAAATAATTGAGCGACAAGAGTACTGTATTTGAGATGTTATGAGCATTTCAAAAAGTTTAGGAATGTCAGATAGTTTTGAGATACACCTGTAATTTGTTACTGACGATTTAGATCCTTTTTTATGAATAGGAATGACAAAAGATTCCTTCCAATCGTTGGGAAACTCACCTAGCTCAAGAGATAAGTTAAGTTAAGTGATCAAAGGGTTTTTAGGTAAGATGCAAACTGACGTCATTTGTACTGATTTTAGTAAGGCTTTTGATTCTGTTAATCACACCTTGTTGCTTCATAAACTGAGTTTAATTCGTTTTCCAACTAACCTTCTTAGTTGGATCTCTGATTACCTAAGTTCTAGAACACAAAAAGTTCTATTTTGTAATTCATATTCGAAACTAATCCAGGTTACC
>JBAMBO010001574.1:0-37510 GCA_037044535.1 Lordiphosa magnipectinata
AAGTGGTATTCCTGAAAGACATTTGCTTTTGATTTGCTTTCGATTTCATTTTGTGAAACAGCTGTTCACAGCTACTCCATACAAAATGAGTTAGTGTGGCCAGAAAATGTAAGAAAAGTAAAGTCATACCATAGGAACAATCGATCGAAAAACTAGTTTTAGTGTGGAACAGCGAGGATGTGGTTGCCGTCATGAAGACTTGGTGGGTCTTTCGTCAGTGTGAGTCCGAATGTGCCTCTAAAATTTGGTTTTTAGGCTAAAAACCTTCAAGCAGTGGGAACACTTGTAAAGTCGTTGACCAGTGTGAGTGCGTATGTGAATCTATAGAGTGGCTTTATGTTTGAAGGTTTTCGAGCAGTGAGATCATTCGAAGGGTCGTTCTTCAGTATGAGTGCTCCTCAAGGCTGCATTTCTTGCTAAAGCTTTTTGAACAAGGTGAACATTCGAAAGGTCGCTCGACAGTGTGAATCCGCTGATGAACCTTAAGATGGTTTTTTTTTTCTTAAACATCTTCGAACAGTGGGAACATTCAAAGGGTCATTCGCTAGTATGAGTGCGTAGGTTAATAATTAGATTTTAGATTAGCTGGATAAAAGTCTTTGAGCAGTGCGAACACTTGTAGGCTCGTTCGCAGGTGTTGTTACGGACCACCATTTCCCTTGTATTTTCCAAAAAAAATCATTTTGTGATATTTTTCTGGTTTTTTTCATATTTTTTTCAATTCAAATTTACCGCCCACTTATCCAACACTGCTTGCCGTGCCAACATGTTGGCATTTTTCTCTTCACCAGCCTACGGGCACACTCTATTCAGCTGGTTGGTGGAACGTAGGGGCGTACGGAGAGTGCGAATAAGAAAATAAGGAAAAGTCATGTCGACGCTGCAGCTGGAATTTTCACAGGCCATGGCCGATTTTAAGAAAATGTTTCCGGACATTGATCGTGAGGTGATTGAGGCCATTTTGCGAGCCAACTTGGGTGCTGTGGATCAAACAATTGACGCTCTGCTGGCCATGTCCATTGATAACCAGGTAAGAGGGAAGTCCGTGTGTGTGTGTGTGTGCGTGTGTGAGTGTTTGTTTGTTTGCTTGTGTATACTAACAGCAGCTTACTACTAACCGCCTACATATATATATATGCATGTGACTTGGGTTGGACAGAATGAAAAACTGCGCAATGAACTGGATGCTAATGTCTCACCACAACAGAGTCTCATCAATTTGAACGAATCTGAAGGCGACACCACAGATGGAGGGGCGGCAGCAGCAACAGCAGCAGCAGCTGCAGCAGGTAAACTACTGGCCACTTCCACTGCATCACCAAATCATCAGAACACCGGTGCCTCACCCAAGCAAAGGCCAGCAGCGAATAAATCTCAGCAGAATACGCCCACCAAGCGACGAGAACGTCGCTGGAATCCACCCATACTGGGTGTACTCCCACCTGGATTTCTACGCATTACCCCAGCTGCTGGTCAGGCGGATTTCGAGTTGCCCGATGAACAGTTTGCCATGATGCTGCAGAATGAGGAGTTTATGAATCAATTACGTTGGAATCAAGACTTTATGAATGCCTTGGAAAAGGAGCAGACGGGCAAAACCAAGGGTGAAGATGATGCACCCTTTCAGGAGAGACTCAAGAATATGGGCAAAATGTCACGTAAGAAATTCCTACAAATGGCACGTGTTTTCACCTGGCAGCGTAATAAAAAGGTAACCACAGCCAAGCAAATTGATTCCTTGCCATTGCGTGAAGAGCCCAGCGATGATGAGGATCATCATCATCATCATCAGCAGCAGCAGCAACAACAACAACAGCAGCAGCAGCAGTCACAGCAGACAACTCAACAGAGCCATCAAAATCAAGAGCAGGGTCAATTGCAGTTGCGTAAATGAAGCAACAGCCGGAGTATATCTAAATACGTTTTGTTATCTCTTAACTCAAAGGCCATAACGTGATCCAAATCATGTATGCTAAATGTGAAATCTCTGCTTCCCTTCCTCCTCCCCCCCGACCACCATATTCAACAAGTAATCTCTAGAATTAAGATTGCTGAAAAGGAAAGGGTAGAGATTTATAAGGGAAAAGGCTTATTAGCTTTGAATGGAATGGTTTGCGGCTTCCTGGCTCCTTCCAAACTTATTGTAGAGCTAATTCTAAAGTCATTTATGTAAAGGGTTTAGACCGATAAAGGAAGGGGTGCGGGTTTTTGAAATTTCCTTTATAATTGAATGGATTTCTTGAAAACAAACTGATACTGATGGACCATCCCTTTTTCTGACGGACTTCTGGCATATTTGCGGTCATGTGCAAGGAAATTACCCATTTAAGGAAAATTTTTTATTTGGAAAGTTTGAGCCAAAATAGAAAATGCCTTAACACTCCAATTCGTGGTATAAAAGACGACCATGCCGTATTTTGTCGTGACATGGAGAGATGTATGGAGCACTTTTTTTTGCTTTATTTAACAATAGAAATGCAGGAGAGGTGTCATTGTGATATGTGAGCATCTGGAGTTTAGAAAACTTCATTTCTGGAATACAAATTTACACCCCAGCTGATGGGTTTCATAGAACCCGACACTAAATAGGCAATCAATTGCCTTTTCTTATGGCTAAATGACCATTTGAGCAGTAGAAATTATATGAATTCTAATTTCCCTAATCCTGCGTCAGCCAACGCCAACAAAGAGATACCCAGTGAAGTGGTTTCGTCCAGATCGGTCAAAATCATGCTGAATACGTTTAAATTTGGTTTCGGGGACACGCCCAAAGCTCTCCCACTATAGATGCGTCCTATACTGCCCAACAACAAAATAATCTGGAGGCGAATTTGGACACTTAAAAGTGCATTTATCAGCGTTTGAGCAAGTCGCATCGTTGCCAGAAGTGTAATCCTGGAATAAACTGGCATTCAATTCGGCCAAGCGCGGCCCAAGGTTCTTTTCGAGCAACGGAAGCATTACTCACAGTAATTTGCCCACGTCTATAATCTGATTTAGAAAGATGGTCCGATGCGGATCCAACACTGCGGCCTACCGGTTTTGATTCCTACCTAAATCTCTCGGAGTTATCTGAAATAGAGATTCCGTCTATACAAAAATTCGTTCTCACAATGGTTCAGTCGGTAGAACCCCCCCATATCTCAACCTAACCTTACCTAAGCTGGCTTTAACACTGTCGAAGGTCCATGTCCATGTTATTTACATGGAAATAGACGGCATAGCTTATAATAAAAAGGATTTTCGACGATATCTCAAGTACATGGCATAAAAATAACTTAACATGGCTCCAGATCAGTTTGTTTTGAAGTAATCTATCCAATTATAAAGAAAATTTTCAAATTCCAGACTTTAGGTCGCACTCCTTCCTTTATTTAGAAAATTTCCAAATTTGAATCTCCTGCTCCCTCATAGATCTCCACCGTTTACTTAAATACTTTCCTCAAACAGCAATTCCCATGTTCTAAATAACATTATCTCCTTCTCAACCACACTCAAAAATGACATTTTAAGTACATTTAAATTAATTCTAGTTTTTAACAATTTTTGTGTGCTATAAACCTAAAGTGCAATTTTCCTACCTTCTCCCCCTTTACATCCCAGTGCAATATTTTTTTTTTTTTAATATAATTTTGTCCTTTGTTTATTTGTTGTTGCCAAATTAGCATTAGTTAAGTTTACATATATATATATATGACTGATTTGTTAACATCACGAAATCTCCTGTAAACACCCAAATATCCTAGTCATAAAATCTCACTTAATTGTACAGTTACCGCAGCTATTTATGCCTATTTTACCCTGAGCCCCCCTATATCAAGCCCCTTTCCCCCATTTACATAACTCAAAAAAACTATGGCAGCTATCTCTTTAGTAAGATAAATACAATATGATGATTATGACTATTATTATTATTATTATTATTATGCAAAAGCAACAATTTGAATGTAATTTGTAAATGTATAAATATTTGAAAAAGAAACCCCCTTTACCTTATACTATACCCATCTACTATTATATTCCAAGTATAAAATACAGATTAATATTTCAAAATTCAATGATTTCAAAAGCGTTTTCTGTAATGATTCAAATGATACATGGTTGTATTTTTTCAAAGCTCAATGCGTAAAGCTTTTTGATGGTGGAATCTTCTTGTAATATCGAATATATTTTGCTGAAATGAAAGCAGAGGCATAGAGATACCATTTGATTCTTTTCTGAGTTTTATAAACAGTTTAATTTATTTCTAAAAATATTTCAATATAGCCCGCCCTATATACATAGTTATGTTATACACTAAAACTATGGTACCATAAGCAAATAATTAAACAAATATGTTCGAAAAGTTCGCTAATTTGGACTATTTAGTCAAATTTTCATCAATACTTAAGAAAATTATTTGCCTGTGGGACCTATGCTTTAGTTTCGTCGTGGCTTGAGTCGGATCTCATCATCTAAAAGGTGTTTTTTTTTTTGGGTTTACCGATCCAAAGCCTATTCGGAATGTAACGGTTTAGTAAGGCGCCACATTTGAAAAGTATTATCTATATACAATGATTTGAAAAGTTGTTGGAAAATTGGAAAAGGTACAAGGTAAATGTCGAAAGATATACCTAGGTAAGTAAAAGCTAATCGGAATTTGCAAAAACTATAAATTTAAATTAGCCTTTAAAAGCGTGGTTCATCCACTACCTTTCCAACAGTTTTCAGGGCTATACAACCGAAACTTTAAGTCTTTCTAGAAATTTTAACGAATTCGGTAGCTAGGTGTGCGTTCATATAGGAACAGACGGACAGACAGACATGGTTATATCGACTCTGCTGTTGATGCTGATCAAGAATATATATATACTTAATAGGGTCGGAAATGATTCCTTCTCCCTGTTACATACTTTTGCACAAACTTAATATATAGGTACTCTGTTGTGTACCTTTGGTACAGAGTATAAAAATAATATACTTACTTCTGCCGAATGAGTTTATTTGAAGCATTATCACATCAAAAACAGAAAAAAACAGGTTGTTTCTTAGTTTTATTTTTATTTTTGTATGTGGGATTTCGGTAATAAGATAACTTAATAAATCCCTGTAGTTAAATTAAATGTGTTAATTAGTAGTTTTAATATAATGGAAATGGAGTTATTTTAATGAAACGAATGTCTCTGGTTAATTAAAGCTTTAGTTGTAATAGTATCTCCTTCGTCTTAAGTTTAGTCTTCGTCTTAACTTCAGGTGTTTCGTCTTAATGAGCAGCGACAGAACCGTACGTCTTCGATTCTCGGCACAGACTGTTTATGCGTTGGCGGCAGGTTTGCCGCTTCTTTCCTCTCACCTACGCTCTAAAATTATAAGATTTTTATACCCTTGCAAAGGGTATTATAATTTTGCCAAGAAGTTTGCAACGCATAGAAATATTCATTTCCGACCCCATAAACTATATATATTCTTGATCAGGGCGACGAGCTGAGTCGACTGAGCTTTGTCCGTCCGTCTGTCTGTCTGTCTGTCTGTCTGTCCGTCTGTCTGTCCGTCTGTTTCTACGCAAACTAGTTTCTCAGTTTTAAAGCTACCGAGCTGAAATTTTGCGCAGAGTCTTCTTTTTACTGCACGCTGCTAATATGTCGGAACCGACCGGATCGGATCACTATATCTTATAGCTGCCATAGGAACCATAGGTTGAAAAATGGGTTTTAGTGAGAAAAACTTTTTTGTTTTCAATGTTAACGTGATTAAACTCGGTCATTAATAATATCATATGCTTTCAAACAGATTTGCAAATTTTGGTCAAAATCGGATGACTATATCTTATAGCTGCCATAGGACCGATCGGTCGGAAAATGGGTCTTAGTGAAAAAAAACTTTTTTGTTTTTAAGTAAATCGTTCTTAAGGTCGGTGATTATTAATATTAAACGCTTTCAAACTAATTTGAAAAAGTTGATCGACATCGGGTGACTATATCTTAGGGTTGCCATAGGACCGATCGGTCGAACATGAGTCTTGGTAAAAAATTTTTTTGTTTAGTTTTGTTAGCGTCCTTAAACTCGCTGATGACTTATTTTATATGCTTTCAAATAGATTCGCAAAATTGGGCCGAAATCGGATGACTGCCATAGGGCCGATCGGTCGGAAATTGAGTCTTAGTGAGAAAAACTTTTTTCAGACGTTTATCTGTCGGAAAATTGGTTTTAGTTACAACATTTTTTGATTTTCTTGTGAGCGTTCTTAAACTGTGACATTTGCATTTGCAAGGGTATAAAAACTTCGGCACAGACGAAGTTAGCTTGCCCTTCTCGTTTAACTTCAAAATTGTGGGTTCAATTTTGTCCTCAGACCTAAGCTTTCTGTATAAATAGTTCTTTCAGATCGCGCAAAATATGGACTTACCCCACTGTACCAAATTCTTCGGATGACTAATGTAGCTGCCTTAATCATGACCAAGAACAACATTTTCATGAATACACAAAATTTCGCTATCAATTCGAAGAAACATTTGATCAAATGATGCAAATTTTTGAGGTTTTTTTTTGTTTTTTTTACTAAATTTTGGTATCTTGATGTGGTTTCTTTTGAAAACTTTTTTATTGGTTAAAAAATGTATCATCATTAGATGTATCATGCTAGAAAGTCTACGAGGCAAGAACGTTAAGCTAAATTTTTAAACTCCAAAGGATGATTTTTTTTTTAATTTGCGAAAAAATTTTTGAATTTCTCACTTTTTGTTCAATTTTATTGGTTTAACTAGACGCTATACTATTGAAAATAGAAAATTTTTTGGGTTTTTTTGTTTCAGATGGAAATTGCGACCTGCATCTTTCCCGCCGCACGACACATGCACACTCGAGGCGCCTCGGCGAAATGCTTGTATCAGGCATAATATGACATATATTTTAATGAAAAAATTTGAAAAGACTGTTGAAATATATAACAATAAAACCTGAAAGTTTCGTTTCAATCGAATATTTCTTTCCTTCCCAAAAAAGTCCTCGGAAAAATCGATTTTTTGAAGCTTCTAAAGCAGTCTCTCCCCCCTTAATCTTTTTCATGTTTTGTTGTTGTGTCATATTATTTTGGAGTTTACCATTTACCATTTTACGAGTAATATTGAATAACCAAATACAGCTCCCAGTTCCACTTTCGCGTTTTTTAAACTTCAAATCGCAAATCTTATGCAAAAGTGAAAAAGTTTTTGTATATTTTTGAAGGAAGCTGTTTGTTTTTCAAGGATTTAAAGGATTTCGACGTATTTTTGGACTATTTGTGTCTTTTTGAGATCCTTCGGTGTAGAGATTTTCGCCAGTTTGATTACATCTCCTCCATTTCCCCATCAATTCTCCTTCGCTTACATGAATTTATTTAATTTTTTTTTTTGTTTTTTTTTTTGTATTTCCTTTTAATTTGTTTTTCTTTTTATAAACATAATACATTTATTAATAATTAAAAGATAATCGAAACTGTTGAGCTAACCACTTTTGACTTGATAATCGAAATGGAAAGCATATACATTTATGATTCTTATGAAATAATATGCCGTGTGTGTGTGTCTAGTTGTAGTTGTTTTTTGTTTTTGTTCTTAAATATTTGGATAAACTCAAGACAAGGTGGGCAGCTCAAGAGTTTCGACAAAATGTTTTGTTTTCAATTATTACATCATTTGTTATGATAACGTTTCTTTCTTTTTTTTTGTTTTTGTTTTATGTTCAAAAATGATTTATTTATATTGTGTATTACGACGCTTGGGCTTAGGTTTAAGTTTTAATGTTGGTTTGCGATTGGCTGTGTGTGTGTTTTAGACTTTGTTTTTAAGGGCAATTGGGTTACTACAACGTTTAAATTTAGTTCGTTTTTGGGATTGACACACGACAAATTGTATGTATGCATAAATATAACAGGATTCCTCTCTCAATGGTGGCAGCCCTCCTTCGTTCTGGTTCTAGAGTTGGATTATATAGATCAACTCTATGGTGTGTATGGTGTATGTGTAGGCTCTCTGAGAGCCTGCCGGAGTGTGATTGTGTGTGTGTGTAAACAATTATTTGTAAATTTGTTTTAAACTAATTACTAAAAATGGATTTTTACTTGTCGGGTTTTGTTTGCAACATTTTGACCTCATATTTGCATACAATATTTTTATAAAATATGTTTTTTTTTTTTGTTGTTTTTCAAATTATTTTTGTGGGTTTTTTTGTTGTTGTTTATTTTTAATTTAGCTTAATTTGATTTTTTTCATGTTTTTGTTGGTTGTTTTTGAAGGAGCAACGAGACTTGCTATTTATGTATGTATGTATATATATATATATATATAATGTATATATGTATTTGTGTAGAGTATAATCGAAAAAAAATCAATAAATACGAATGTTTTTAAGTTTACGAATGTTCACAATGTTTACAATTGTTTTGTTGTTTGTTTTGGTTTTAATTTCAAAATACGGCTCAAAAAACGAACGACTTACGATGGTTGTGAATGTGGCAGGGCATAAGGTTTAAGGATTTATCTTTAAAAAAAGGAAAAATGTTAAAAGAAAGAAGACTTTTAGGTCTCTTGTGGAATTGGAATTGGAAACACTTTCTCGTTTTAAAAACCTTCCTTTAAATGAATTGATGACTGAAAGCCTAGAACAAATTCTATAATCCTTTCTTGGACATTAGATCTCTTACGAATTCCTAACGATTGAATTCGAAAACGAGAACAGGTCTGTATGTTTAGGTTTAGAACAGTGGTGTCCGAAATGACAAAAGCCTACCCCATGGGATAGGAACTCGGCGTTGCAGCCGACACACATATAGAGAGAGACAATACGTGTGCTCTTTAAATAGCACGCTCGGCGGCTTGCTCTTTTACGATGCGCCTGTTTGGGTTTTTGTTCTCTCACGAGGCATTTGTTTGTTGTGACGTTTACTTCGTGTTTCGTAATATTTTATATTTTTTTTATATTAATTTTCCATTTTTTGGATCTATGAATTGCACAAAGGGAATGCCTACGTTAGGCAAAATCTAACGAAAGAGCGCAGCAACAACATCTAAAAGAAACACAGACTGAATTCTACTAAAAACTCTTGTAAAGGTTTTTGTGCGGAGGTTTGAAAACCAACGGAAAGCCAACATTTTCGGCTCTAAGTCGGGTATTTAAAATCGAAATTACCATTTCAATCTTTTTTTGGATAATTGAAAATTTAATTACCATTTCAACTACTTTAATGTAATGAAAAATTGCGTTGGAAATGTTTTTAATTATTTTAAATTACCAATAATTCAATTCATAGGTGCAATTACTCCAAAAATTGTAACAGAAATACAATATTTAATTACAAAATAATTCTAATAGTAATGGTAATTAAATTTTTAATTACTCGAAAAATTGTAATTGTAATTTTGGTTCCCGCTAACTTTTAAAATATTTTCTTTCCTACCTAAGAAAGCATTTTGATACAGATATTACAGCTCCTGCGACCAGCTCTACTAAGATATTGACTAAAGTTGGTTTAAAAAGGAATATCTACATCTAGATCAGGGCATTTTGGCATTGCGTATGGAAACTATTTTAATTTGAACTGGGTACGTTTTGTTATTGTAATTGCACGGAACATAGGAAATCAATGATCGTATACATGCAGGTCGCGAGGCATACGAAACGACACACATGCTAACGATTTCGTGTGTATGCGACGCGTAGAACAAAAACCGGTTTTGTTCTCTTCTTTGATTGGTGTTTTGCGAGCGCAAGCAAACTGACCAACAACAATTTCATTATTGGTATTGGTGCTTATCTTTGTGAGTATTGATGAGTGCTCTGTCGTTTGCTGCTTTTGGGCATGCCTGTCGTATACTGTCGGTGTGTCGACGTCGCTGCCGCAGAGCCCTGTTCCATACACTGGAGACTGAGACGTGCCGGACTCTGGCTTATAGTGTCGGTGTGTTGAAGTCGCTGCCGTAAAGCAGTTTTGTATACATAGTAAATAGGGACGCGCCGAACTCTGATTTAGGTCCATTAGGTATGAATAGTTTTATCACATACTTTTACTTATACTATAAAATGAATTTTTTATATTCTTTGGACGATTTTCAGCTCCATTGGATAAAAATCTAAGATCAATTTAACATTAAATGGATATTTTTAATATTCTTTTTATACACTTGAAAAGTGTATTATAATTTTGCCCAGAAGTTTGCTAAGCATAGAAGGAACCATCTCTGACCACATAAATCATGTATATTCTTGATCAGCATGACAAACTGAGTCGATTGAGCTTTGTCCGTTCGTCTGTCTGTTTCTAAGCGAACTAGTGCCTCATTTTTAAAGCTATCGAACTGTCGGAAGACTACTTTTACTACTGCTAGAGCTCTTAAACTCGGTCATTATTAATATTATAAGTTTTTAAGCTGATTGACTAACAGTTGAAGCGAGCATTTTCAAGTGTATTAAAACTGCGGCACAGACGAAGTTAACTTCACTTTCTTTCTTTTTCTTTATGATATTAAAACCATCCAGTTCAAATGGATACCGAAATTATTACATGGATCATCAACAAATATCCTTTTTATATTGTATAGAAGATACTGACGAAAATTAGATAAAGAGAGAATATCTAACACAATTTAAATAAAATGTAATCAAACGTCATTAAATCTCGGATAAACGGAAGTTGGGTTCGGTTTACAAACACAAATTCATGGGTCGATTACATGATACAATGGCCGTGTTCAGCAGAACAACTTGCTACCTGATCAAGTATAGATTTGCAATAATCTTCCTACTGAACTCGAATTATGCGGCATTATAATAGCCAATTTGAGGTATCATGATACAGGAGCATGTATCAAAGAAATTGTACGCTACTTTAAAGTGATACTGCTGCCTTCGACAGCAGAAACTGTTCGATGCATAATTTTTCTGATACCCGCTCAGGAATCAATTATACTGCTGAACACGCCCAATAACTACAAGGTAGCGCACTGCGCAGCTTCAATATTCTCAGTCGGCCTTGGTTCGATGACTCAAATTTGTAATCTGGTGTACGAATCAGCATGTTGGCCTTCGATTTCCTAATGTAGTGCGACGAAACTTCTATCGAAATCTGTCAAAAAAATGTAGACAAGGACTGTGTGCGCCTGGATTTGGTCTAGGTTTCATCACTGTCTAAAATTTTTGGTCTTAAAATATGTTTTCACAGTATTTTGAGCTTAATAATCAAACTACATTTAAGACGTTACGACCCAGGTACATACATATGGGCATTTCCACAGAAAGGTCAACCAAAAACCGAAAACATCTATTCATTTTATGTAGCTAACTTATCTTATGTATATCAATATAAGTTCTTGAATCAAAATTTTTATGTTTTTTTTTAAGATTACGCTGTTGATATGGTAGAGATACCATTGAAACAGCTGTTCGGTCAACCAACCTACCGCGAGATTAAAAGAAGCGTGCGCCGGGACAAAAACAGACGCATCAACAATCTCGCAGAAAAAGCGGAAAATGCAGCAGCAAACGGCGATCTGAAAACGGTGTATATGGCGACCAAAGAAATAGCAGATAAAAAGACGAATGCGGAGCGCCCAATTAAGGAAACAGATGGAAAGTACCTAACGACTGGAAAGGATCAATTGATCAGATGGAGATCTCACTTTGCAGCCGTCCTTAACTGTGAAGTATCTACGGCCGCATCTCGAATTTTTACCGAGCTGCGACAGATTTCAAGCCACCACAGGGTAAGGACTTCAGCACCCACAAAACTCGAAATCCTCACGGCCATCCAATCGCTGCCCGACAAAAAAGCTGGCGGGGTTGACGGCATACCAGCGGAGTTCTTCAAATGCCAGCCGACAACCGCGGTGGATTTACTGTACCCGGTAAATAAAACGGGCGTGGGAAACTGAGGAGCTCTCCTCGGAATGGTTTGAGGGCATCTTGGTGAAAATCCCCAAAAAGGGCGACCTACGCGAATGCGACAACTGGCGTGGAATCTGTGTGTTGCCAATCATCTCGAAGCTCATAGCAAAAATAGTTTTGGTTTGCCTGAGAGACACCGTTATGGACACCATAGGCGAAGAGCAAGCAGGATTTAGAAAGGGCTCGTCGTGCACGGACCACATAAACACTGTGCGCATCTTGATTGAGCAATGCACCAAGTACAGATCAGACCTGCACATGGCCTTTGTGGACTTCGCCAAGGCCTTCGATAGCGTAAGCAGGGAGTGCATATGGCACGGGTTGCGAAGGAGAGGGATACCGGAAAAACTTATTTCCCTCATCAGAGCGATATACGACAGCGCCCAGTGTAGAGTGCTTCACGGTGGAATGCTTTCGCAGCCTTTTCCAGTCCTGAGTGGCATTCGGCAGGGATGTGCTCTGTCGCCCATTCTGTTTATAATGGTGGTTGCAGATGTGTTCGCTACAATGCGACCTGCTCCCATCAACAGCGGCATAAAGTGGTCAATGACTACAACACTGCTTCATCTGAACTATGCAGACGATATATGCCTAATGGCAAATAGGCTAAACGACCTGGCAAACACGTTAGCCGACTTGGACACCTCAGCTAAAGCGGCAGGCCTCAAAATCAACACGGCTAAGACGAAAGCGCTCAGCATCCGTTCCGGACAATCCCAGGCTCTGGTTTTGGACGAACAGCCAATTGAGCAAGTTCAGCAATTCAGCTACCTGGGTAGCGTAGTCGCTGTTGATGGAGGGACGGAACTGAATGTGGAATTCTAATTTTTTAGAAACCGCAATACATAGGAAAATTTAAATTTCTATAAATCGAGGGTCTGAAATTCTGGAGAAGATTCGAACATGTTGGAATGTCTAAGGTTCGGTTTTCGGACCGGTTCCTTTACTTCTCGAACCTAAGGTTTTGATTCGAAGCTTGGTTCATGGATTCTTGGTTGGTTAAGACAATTTTTGGGAAAAAAAAAATCACATATTTGGGTTGAAGAAGAAATAATGATACCAAAAACTAAATTTTCAAAAATGTCGGACCTAAAAATGAAGCTAAGACTCAATAAGAATTAAAATTTCTTCCTTTTTCAAACTGTTGACGGTTTAGAAAACTAGTCTGTTGCAAAAAATTGCTTTGAAAACGTAAATTTTTGCAAAAATGAAACTGGAAGTTCGTAGAAATTTCAATATTTGAGCTTTAAGACTGGATTCCAGAGTACATAGGTCTTAAAGGACCATTTCC
Organism: Lordiphosa magnipectinata; assembly: GCA_037044535.1. NCBI lineage: Eukaryota > Metazoa > Arthropoda > Insecta > Diptera > Drosophilidae > Lordiphosa > Lordiphosa magnipectinata. The sequence continues at coordinate 13,187 of JBAMBO010001574.1, forward strand.
AGAACGCACGAAAATAAATTTTTATGTCAAACTTCACATGAATAGAAACACTTTTGAAATGCAGTCTTATTTGTATGAAGTATTGTGCCGAAATAAAATTGTATGTCATCTGGAATCCAACCTTGAACAAAAAATAAAACTATTTTTGCCCTTACGATCGACTTCGAAATAATGTAAGTGCTTGAAAAGTAGTTGAAATTTGCATTTTGTCAAACTTTTGTGCAATTTAGAGGCCAAATCTAGTCCTATAAACGGTTTTACAACACAAATTGAAATGGTTAGCACGATTATTAAAAAAAATAAACATTTTTTCCCTTACAATCGTTTGAAAATAGTTCCAATATTGAATAGTCGTTCTTCCATTTTTACTTTTTCAAAATATTTGCATTTTTAGAAATGAAATATGGTCGAATAAATTGTTTTAAAGAGAAAATTGTTAAGAAAATTAAACAGAGAGCATGATTGATATACAGAAATATGAATTATTGAGCATTACGAACGAAATTTCAATTCCAAGAACATATTTAGACTTAAAGATCGGTTTCAAAATGATGATAATGCTTAAAAAGCAAGTCGAAAAATTCTTTTCCGAAGCCTTCTTTCTTTCTTTACAGAGCGAAATAAACATTATTGATCTCTTTAAATTATGGCTTACGCTTCATAAATACAGTTTTGAGAACGATATATAAATGGAATTTTGAATAGTTTGATTTTACAACATTTGAAACTATTGAAAAATACATTCTAGGCGTTACGACCGTTAAATATGATGCCAATGGTCTATAAAAAAAAAGTACAAAATACTTGTTGATGATCCATTGTATAATTTTGGTGTGAATTTGTACTGAAAGACTTTAATATTGTAAAGAGAATATTAATAATATGCATTTAATGTTAAATTGATCTTATATGTTCATTCAATTGAGCTGAAAATTGTCCAAAGTTTATGAAAAATTGATATTATATGGACAAAAACAGGTTATGATAAAAGTATCCATGCCAAATGGTTCTTAAAGGACCAAAAAATGCAATTCTAGTGCGTTACACAATATTTTGAGCGTTTTAAAAATTTGTAAAAATCTAAATTTATGAATTTTCGAAAAATTTATCGAATAAAAAAATTTGTATAATTAATTTGGGCCAACAATCATAATTTAAAAAAAAAAACCTACAAAATGCATTTTGGGTTTTAAAACCGAAATTAAATTTAATAAAAGGCGATATTAAGGCAAGGAATTCTACAGAACTAAAGGCGTGATAATGTTCTTAAACATAATGTCCTGCCGCCACAACAATTATTTTGTGTGTGTATGTGTGTGTGTGTTTTCCCACTAAACATTAAATGGTTACTCAAAAAGAGAAGTGAAAAAAAATGGTACAATAATTATAGTATAAGTAGCAATATATATATATAATTACAAAAAACTTTTTGAAACAGCTAAAAACATGGTCAGTTGGAAATTTTTTTGTATATATTTATATATAAATTGGGTTATTGCAGAAAATAGAAGAAAAAAACACAAAAAAAGAACTGAAAATTTCTTCTTTTTTTTATACTTTGTTTTACTTTACGCTTAGATTTTCTTTCGGTTTTTTGTTGTTTTGTTTCTTTTTTTGGAAGTCTTATAGCAGAACACATAGGGACTTTCTCGGTTTCTTTATTTTCTTTTCGGGTGACTTCTTATTGATCTGCCTAACCAAATCGTAGAAAATATCATTCACATTCACTTTGGCTTTGGCTGAGGTCTCCATGAAGGCGCAATTGAATTGAGTGGCCAGACTCTTGCCCAACTCCTTGCCCACAACACGCTCCTCCTCGAGATCGCATTTGTTGCCCACCAGGACCATGGGCACATCGTCTGTGTCCTTGACGCGAAGAATTTGTTCGCGTAAATCTTGCAGATCATTGAATGTGGATTGTGCGGTTATGGAATAGACCAAGACGAATCCCTGGCCGTTTTTCATATACAGATCACGCATGGCGGTAAACTGTTCCGTTCCGGCTGTATCCAAAATTTCGAGCATACATTGCTGGCCATCGACTTCGACCTGCTTGCGGTAGCTGTCCTCAATGGTGGGATCGTATTTCTCCACGAAAATGCATTGGACAAATTGGACTGTTAATGCGGATTTGCCGACGCCGCCGCTGCCCAGGACAACGATTTTGTATTCACGCATTGTTGTTGTTTAGAAGGTGGGATTTCAGTTACAGTTACAAATTGTAGTCGCTCGCTCTCTCTCGCTCTGCCACTCTCACTCTCTCTCTCAATATAAATCACTAGTTTTTAGGCGTTGTTCGGCGATTGCTTTTCGGTTGCAGTTTGCAGTTCTTGTAGTAGGTTTTTTTTTTTTTGTTTTTTTTTGTTATATTTAAATTTAAAGTAACTTGTTGTTGTTGTGGTGAATGATAACCTTTGTGCCGTGTGTGTGTGTGATAGTGTTTGTGCCTCTCTCTCTCTCTCTCTGTCTGTTGCGCTCTCTCCGCGTAGGTGCGTGCAATTGTTGCTTGCCCAGCGATAAAAAAGAAATTTCCGCTTCTGCTGCTGCCGCCGCCTGCGCCTGCCGTTTATCACTTTTCACGAGAGCACACTGTGGAATGCAAAGAAAATTTTTCTAAATTCGGATTTCTTTTCTTTTTTTTTGGTTTAATTTTTGTATTTATTTGGCCAAGTTCTTTCTTTTTTTTTTTCGTCGTTCTCGCTCTCTACATTCTCGACAAGTTTTTTTTTTTATGATTCACTTGGCCAGAGTTGTCAACTCTTCATTAGTAGAAACAAATTTTATACACTTTTTGATTTAACATTAAATGGGGCTCAAGTGTTTGGCACTTTTAATTGTTTATGCAAAATATGTGTATAACAGTATTTGTTGTTAGATTAACTTCACAAATGCACCACCAGCAGCACGCACCCGCATGCCATTAGAGTTAATGGCAACTCTAAGGGCGAGTTTTACCTTTTTTTGATTTAGTGTCTGGGCTTGTCGTTGGAATTGGTTGTTGTAGCGATAAGTTTAGCTCGCGTTTTATTGTATTGTTTTTTGTAATAGATAATGGTTGTTTTTTTTTTTATTTAATCTACAGCAAAAGCAAATAGATAATTTTTTTTTTTACACACACAGCGCTTAAGGCTTGCTCTAGCTCTAGAGACGTAGCAGAACGTGTAACGTAGTGTAAGGCGTAGGCTAAACGTAAAACGTAGTGTAAGACGTAGCAGAACGTGAGACGTAGCAAAACGTGAAACGTAGTGTAAAGAGCAGACTATGCCAAGGCATACTTAACTAGGTAGCCGAACTCGCTCTCTCGCTCTCTTTGCTTACTTCTTAGATGTCAGCGTAAATGAGCGGTGAGCAGCTGACTAATTTCTGACAGAAGCGGTGTCGACTGAGCAATCGGTCAGTCTAGATATCTTAGTCTATGCTTCCACTTCCGACTGCGGCGCTCTACATAATGATCTGGCAAAGAAAATTTAACATAGAAGCACACTTTGCTGCGTCGACAACTTTTCAGTCAGATATTTGTCAGCTGTTCGCTGTCATTTTGGCTCTGAGTTATTTTTTGACTCTGAGTTTTTTCTTTAACTATGCCCGTCTCCCTCTAACCACCGTGTTTTCCTACGTCAGATTTTGTTGTCTCTATGAAGAAGCTACTTTTCACAATGGAGTTAACATCACTCAAAAAAGAGAGGCGTTTCAAAGTGTGCTTCTATGTTAGTTCTTCTATGCTGTGAACAACAGTTGCGAGCGACGCAACTCCGCGGACTAGTTTTTTTGTATTTTTATAAGAAGTTGTGAGAGAGCGAGTGCGGCTACCTAGTTAAGTATACCTTGGACTATGCTATGTTAACGCCCCATTTGGAGCTGTTAACGCCCTCCCATCTCTAGCTACTAGTTCCTTTTTTTTTAGTTCTAAGACCTCTTAGGGTTGCCATCACAATGCCAATATCACGCACGCTGACGCTGTGTTCTTCTTCTTCTATGTTGGTCGCGCCGCGCAATTTTTTCCGGCGGAATTCGCAAATGTGTAAAGTAAAAAATTGCTATAATTGCGCTTGAAATTAATTATAACTTAACAATTGGCTTGATTGTAGCAACAAAATGTCAAGTTTTGTGCTGGATAAGGAAGCGTTTGTACGACGAATAAAGCGTCTGTACACAGAATGGAAGGTAAGTCTGTGTGTGGGTACGAGGGAGTGTGGAGTGGAGTCGCGGCGCTCTCTATTGTCCAAAGGAGTCCCAGGGCCACCAACACACACACAGAAACAGTCTAAAATTAAGAAATGTGATGAAATTCATTCTCAGGCCCCCAGCATAGGCCATGACGATGGCTTAAGCAATCTGGACTGCATCATGAGCGTGGTGGGCAGCGAGGAGGATGTCATTTATTCCAAGTCAATGGCCCTGCAATTGTGGCTGCTGGGCTATGAGCTGACGGACACCATTTCAGTGTTTGCCTCGGATGCGATTTACTTTTTGACCAGCAAAAAGAAAATTGAATTCCTTAAGCAAGTGCAAAATGTGAGCGAAGAGGGTGTACCAGAGATTAAGCTGCTGGTGCGGGATCGGGTGAGTTAAAACTAAATTTTAACTTTTGTATTCCTTATAAAGGTTAATCTCTCTTCACAGACCGACAAGGATAAGGGCAACTTTGAGAAGCTCATCAAGAGCATACAAAACTCTAAGAAGGGCAAACGTTTGGGTGTTTTCACCAAGGATGCATTTCCGGGCGAGTTTAGTGAGTCTTGGAAAAAGTCTCTTATGGTGGCCAAATTTGAGCATGTGGATATCAGTACGATTATAGCTTATCTAATGTGCCCCAAGGATGAGGCGGAAATTAATAATATACGTAAAGCCTCATTGGTATCCATGGATATTTTCAACAAGTATCTAAAGGATGAGATTATGGACATCATTGATTCGGATAGGGTATGTAATATGAATTTGTGCACACTTTTCCATCAAAATTCATTTCTCCATCCATTTCTTGCAGAAAGTCAAGCACACCAAGCTAGCCGATGGCTGTGAGGCGGCCATTGGTGAAAAGAAATATACCAGCGGTTTGGATCCACGCCTACTGGACATGGCCTATCCCCCCATCATTCAATCTGGTGGCAATTATAGCTTAAAATTCTCCGCTGCTGCTGATAAAAATCAATTACACTTTGGTGTCATTGTCTGCTCTTTGGGTGCACGTTATAAATCCTATTGCTCAAACATTTCGCGCACTTTTCTGGTCAATCCCACCGAACCCATGAAAGAGAATTACACATTTCTGGTAAATGTGCAGGAAGAGATACTCAAACTGTTGATACCCGAGGCCAAGCTATGCGAAGTGTATGACAAAACATTGGCCTATGTCAAAAAGGAGAAGCCCAATATGGTGGAAAATTTGACCAAAAGTTTTGGTTTTGCCATGGGTTTGGAATTTCGTGAGAATTCCATAGTGATTGGACCCAAGTGTCAGGCTTTGATCAAAAAAAATATGGTCTTTAATCTCCATGTGGGCATTTCCAATCTCACCAATCCCGATGCCTCCGAAAAGGAGGGTAAAACCTATGCCCTCTTTGTGGGTGACACTGTTTTGGTGGGTGAACAGGCACCGGCCAGTGTGATGACTCCATCCAAGAAGAAAATCAAGAATATTGGCATTTTCATCAAAGACGACAGCGAAGAGGAGGATGTGGATGATAAGAAGACAACTAAAGAGGATCAAAGCACTGAGATTTTGGGACGTAGCAAACGAAATGCTGTCTTAGAGTCAAAGTTAAGAAATGAAATCAACACCGAGGAGAAACGCAAAGAGCATCAACGTGAACTGGCGCAACAATTGAATGATCGCGCCAAGGAGCGCTTGGCCAAGCAGGGTGATTCCAAGGAGGTGGAAAAGGTACGCAAGAATACGGTCTCCTACAAGTCCATCAGTCAAATGCCACGTGAGCCAGAGGTCAAGGAACTGAAGCTGTATGTGGATAAGAAATATGAGACGGTCATTATGCCGGTATTTGGCATACAGGTGCCATTTCATATATCCACCATTAAGAATATTTCACAATCTGTGGAAGGAGAGTATACATATTTGCGTATTAATTTCTTTCATCCGGGAGCCACCATGGGCAGGAATGAGGGAGGATTGTATCCACAGCCAGAGGCCACCTTTGTCAAAGAAGTGTAAGTTTGTAAAGAATAGTTTTTGAATATTTTAAATGATTTGTGAATGATTTTTACGTATCCATTTGGACCAGACCCGACCGAAGTCAGTCGTGTTTTTACGCAAACGCGAGCCGAACTCATGATTGTGTGAATCGGTGAACATTGAATTGCAAGTAAAACGGCTGTAGTCTGGAGAGAGCTCTCTTGCTCACCAACACAAGCACACTTTTTTGTCCTCTCCATTTGGCCGGCACTGATTTGGACTGTATAGTTAACTATACTTTCTTTGGGTCCATTGAAAATTATCAAAGTCGATTTGGTCTAGAAAAAAAACTATTCAAACATCTAACTATCCATGTGAACGGTTGAAAAATAACCTTTTTTTCTCATATTTGATTTTTATGAAATATCCATTTGATCTTTTATTGGTATCCATTTGATCTTCATGTATCCTTTGGATCCTTTTGAATATCCAATTGATCTTAATGATGTACCAAGACTGCACAATAATTTTAATCAATTTATTTTATATTTATACCCTTGTGTAGGGTATATTAAAATTGTCCAGATGTTTGTAACGCATAGAAGCAATCTTCTCCGACCACATAAAGTATAAATATTCTTGATCAGCATGAAGAGCTGAGTTAATATAGCCATGTCCGTCTGTTTCTATGCTATCTCCTCCATCAGTTTTAAAGATATGTTAGCTGCCATAGGAACCAACGGTCGAAAAAGTAGTTTTAGTAAGAAAAACTTTTTTGTTTTCAATGCAAACGCCCTCAACTCTCGTATTGATAAGTTTTCTATGCTTTTACATAATTCCACCAAGTTTGATGAAAATCGGACAACTATATAGTAAAGCTGCCATACAAAAGTTAGGTCTGACAAAAAGTCTTAGTACGAAAAACTTTTTTGATTTTAATGCTATCGCTCCCAAACTTGTTATTGATCAATACTATATGCTACCACTCAATTTAGCCAAGTTTGATCCAAATCGGATGACTTTAGCATATAGCTGCCATAGGAACAATCGATGGAAAAAGTAGTTCTAGTGAGAAAAACCTTTTTTGTTTTCAATGCTAGCGTCTTTATACATTCTAGTTATGAATATTATCGGCTTCTACATCAATTTTGGGGACCGTTTGTGTCTAAAATCACGATGAACTATATCGTATAGCTGCTATATAACAAACTGGCAAGACAAATGCTCAAAGCTAGTCGGGACCAGTCTATTGCTGAGTTTGGGAAATCAATTCAGCTTACGAATGTTCGACGAAAATCACTCTAAAACCTTAATTCGAATATGTCGTTTCAGAAAGAGCTGATTAGCCTTATTTTTGTATATCTTCACAATTCATTGTTAGGATGCGCAGACTAGTTTTGATGTTAACTCGACAAAGGCTGTAATAATTGTGACCCAGTTCTCCGCTCGTCATTTTTATATACCCTTCCCATACATCGAACCGAAACTCGACGACATTGCAACCGAGGCCCCGTTCCGACCATAATCGTGCAACCGACGTTTCGCTCTAACGAGCAACATTCGATCGAACTTGACTACGCCACACTAGGCTAAGGGCCACGTGGCCCAGATTTGACGATTCCAGTGGTTCGAGAAGGGATTCTAGATTCCGACAGTATCATGACGACGCGAGCAGCCTCTCATTGTTGCGGTCCCACCTAGCATTTTAAGAGATGGCATTGAAGTGATATGCTGGACCTTGGTCTAAAAGCCTATCTTCGAGCACGATTTGATCGATTAACGTAGTAAGGCCGATAGCTAACTTCGTTCATGATACGCTTGCAAATGCTGTTTTATCAAATGTCAAAGTTTAAGATCGCTTCAGATCGCGATAATCAAAAATTTTTGTAACTAATAACCCATTTTCCGACAGCATAAACATCTGATTTCATTCAAATTTCGGGAAACTTTTTGAAAACATATCAAATTAACAATTGTCGACGTTTAAGAAATATAAAATGATAAAATGTACTCACACTAATCAAAATTAAAAACCAGTTTTTCTCACTAAGACTCCAATTTTCCGATGCTGAATCGGTCCTATGGCAACCATAAGATATAGATAACCGATCATCGATCAATCATTTTACAAATTAATTTGATATAGCGTTCTAATATTAAGAATCGCACGAGACTGTAAGAACGATTTACTTGAAAACAAAAAAGTTTTTTTTCACTAAGACCCATTTTCCAGACGCGATCAGTCCTATGGCAGCTATAAGATATAGATAATCCGATCGTTGACTCAAACATTATGCACAATCTGTTTGAAAGCAGTATTATATTAAATAATGACCGAATTTAAGGACGCTAACACTGAAAACAAACAAAGTTTTTCGATCACTAATTGACCCATTAAATTTTGACCGATGGTTCCTATGGAAGCTATAAGATATAGTCATCCGATCCGGTCGGTTCCGATATATTAGCAGCGTGCAGTAAAAAGAAGAAAATTTCAGCTCGATTAGCTTTAAAACTGAGAGACTAGTTTGCGTAGAAACAGACGGACAGACAGACGGACGGACAAAGCTCAATCAACTCGAGCTCGTCGACCTGATCAAGAATATATATAGTTTATGGCCCGGTCGGAAATGAATATTTCTATGCGATATGCAATACTTCTGGGCAACAATTCATCCAATACCCTTTGCAACGGGTATAAAAATCATTTTTTGTGACCTTGTTTAGATCCTCTTTCGATGCCGCCTTTCGTGTCGTAACGTCGTCCTTTCATGGGCCTCTTTAGTTTTGGGAACAAAGTTAGGGGGCCAAGTCGGGCCCCAAGTTAGAAATTCGCGCACAAGCAACGATGTGTGAGCAGGGAGCTATTATGGTTCAAACACCAATTTTTGTTTTTCCACAATTCCGAGCGACGGATAGCTTTCACGGTTCGCAGGTTTCACAATATTTCACAGATATCGTGCTATATCCATTGCGGCAATAGATTATAACTCGGAAAATTTCACTTTCAAGACACATTTTCAAGACACTTGAACACGACACGCACCGAACGGCTTGAAAAATAAAATGATTTTTAAACAAACTGATTGTATAAAAGGAACGACAAAGGCAAAACTCCGAAAGCAAAGCCTCTATGACCAAATAAAATATTGAAAAATAAATCATACTCTCATTTGTAGAGGTACTGGGCGAGTAGTAACATATTTTTTTGTTACTTAATCGTTCAGCTCTCTAGTAATCATACTCATTTGTAATTTTTTACTTACTCGTGCAGCTCTCTAGTATAAAGTAAGCTTATCCAGGGAATCGTACCACTTTAAATCCAAAATGTGTTGCTTTTCAGGCAACTTTTCAACAAACTTCTTTTCATTAAAGTTTGAAAACAAGAAACACTCATGAGTGAGCTCATGACGAATCAACTGAGTTATCTATGTCATCGCATAGAAATGATTTGATTGTTTCTCCCATGACTTCTGTTCACCTGCAAAGACAAGAGAAACTAACATATTCTTTTTTTAACAGTCCAACCGCAATGTTATTGCTCTGGAGAGAACTGCCTGGCACAGTTAATCCACGGCTGGGCACAGTCCTATAAACCGAGCTCTTGATGCAAGCTAACTACTCTACTGTTCGCCCTTCTAGCATAGGCAACTATCTTGAAACCTGCAACTTACCTTTCATTCCGAGGCTTAGTTTTCTTGACATATATACACATTTCACTTACCAGCTTTTAACTTTCTCAATACTTAACTTATGCGCACAAGATCTTCACAATTCTCGTGGCCAATGCAACAACCCAGATTTTGTATACTTTTGGGAACTATTATATATAGACTCCGACTGAACTCAACTCTCTCCCTTACCCACATTCGAACATTATGATTTGTGGAGTGACAGTCCTATCACAGCTCTCTCCCACAGATGTCACTGTCAGTGGTACACAAACAGGTCTCTAACACCCCAGGGAAGTGGACTTGGGGTAGCAGCACCGGGAACGAAAAGGTTGTGCGGGCCTTAACTACTATAACAGAGAAAAAGCCAGTCTCTCGAATAGTCAAAGAATAAGCTGAACCAATTAGGCAGCGGGAACCAGTTGTCCCTACCTAGGATACCGTTTCTCAACAGTATTTCCGGAAACGAAATGGTCTATCAATTGGCTTGCAAGTGTTCAGCCAACGCTATGACAGAATCAGAACTCTTCTGAGGCATGTGCCAACACATCGTAGGAGATTTTCCTTTTTTTGGGTCCTTTTGGGTCCTTTATATTGGGCTTTATTTCGATTGCCGATAACAATATTTGATACTTGAACCAAAATAATATCAATTTGACACTATTTCGCATTGCTTTGGAGCATTTTCATGTAAAAAGGATATGAAAATTAATCTTAATTCTTCATCCAATTGAGCTGAATATGGTATAAAGTATATTCAAACAAAATATCTCTCTTTTCATTTTATGTTGCTAACTTTCTACTTTCTTCTAGGACCTATCGCAGTTCCAATGTGAAAGAACATGGCGAGGTTGTTGCTCCCTCGGCCAACTTAAACAATGCCTTCCGTTTGATCAAAGAGGTTCAAAAACGTTTCAAAACCCGCGAAGCCGAAGAGCGTGAAAAGGAAGATTTGGTTAAACAGGATACTCTCATCTTATCCCAAAATAAGGGTAATCCCAAGCTCAAGGATTTGTACATACGTCCGAATATTGTGACCAAACGTATGACCGGCAGTCTGGAGGCTCACACCAATGGCTTTCGCTACATTTCGGTGCGTGGTGATAAAGTGGACATTCTGTACAACAACATTAAGAGCGCATTTTTCCAACCCTGCGACGGTGAAATGATCATTTTACTTCATTTCCACCTAAAATATGCCATCATGTTTGGCAAGAAGAAGCATGTGGATGTACAGTTCTACACAGAAGTGGGTGAAATAACCACAGATTTGGGCAAACATCAGCATATGCATGATCGTGATGATTTGGCAGCGGAGCAAGCAGAACGCGAGCTGAGGCACAAGTTGAAAACGGCATTCAAGAGTTTCTGCGAGAAGGTGGAAACCATGACCAAATCAGTGGTGGAGTTTGATACACCCTTCCGTGAGCTAGGCTTTCCCGGTGCACCGTTCCGCAGTACCGTCACCTTGCAGCCCACATCGGGCTCTTTGGTTAATCTCACAGAGTGGCCACCATTTGTTATTACTCTAGATGATGTGGAGCTGGTGCACTTTGAGCGTGTGCAATTCCATTTGCGTAACTTTGACATGATTTTTGTGTTTAAGGAATACAACAAAAAGGTGGCCATGGTTAATGCCATACCCATGAATATGCTGGATCATGTAAAGGAGTGGCTCAAGTAGGTTTTACTTTTATTTGGGGGTCCATCTTCATGGCTTAAATACCACTTTTTCTTACAGTTCCTGCGACATTCGTTACTCGGAGGGCGTGCAATCGCTCAATTGGCAAAAGATTATGAAAACCATTACAGATGATCCGGAGGGATTCTTTGATCAAGGTGGCTGGACCTTCTTAGATCCCGAATCGGGCAGTGAAGGTGAACATGAAAGTGCCGAGTCTGAGGAGGATGAGGCCTACAATCCCACAGATGCCGACACCGAAGAGGAATCCGATGAAGATGATTCGGAATATTCAGAGGCTTCCGAAGATGAAAGTGATGAGAGTGATGGTGAGTTTGATATGAAAATATCTTGGGGGAAACTAAAATAAGTTATAAAATATGTTTGAAGAACTTTTTGAAACAGTTTTAATTTAGTTTTTGTTTTTTAAACTTGTTCGAAATCGGAAAAAATCAGGGCTGAAAACCGGTTTTGAACCGAACCGGCTCGAACCCGGAATTTTTACTGTGAACCAAACTCTGAACCGAACCACGAGGACGAAAATAGATGAACCCGAACCCGTTGCGAACCCAAGCTTTTGGTTCGGTTAAAAAAAAAAAAGATTATACACATTAAAATTTATTTGGGTACCCTTCTATGTACGTAACAGCAGAGTCGACAATACGAAATATAACAATACGGAAAGTCGGTCAAGCCAGACTATGATATACTTTGCACATGTGAATACTAGTGATATACTAGCATAGTACAGTATAGCCTTATTAATTTGTGTCCCCCGTAGACCCCACAATGCGAATCTTACATATGTACATCGGCTTGAATTTTACGTCTTACTACTTTGCCTTTTCCCCGTTACGACTTTGCTGCCGGATTTTTCCTCCAATTCATACCCACATCCTACCCACTTCCCACTCACTTCCCACCCACCGGTATCGTTATCGTTACCGTTGCCGCCCCATTTCACTTTATTTCGTATTCTATCCTTACGAAACGAATTTCAAGCCTATCGGATGAAAAGTAGTTTTTTGCATACAGCATTTTCGGAGAATTTTCACACCCAGTGGGCGGATTTTCCGATATTGGAAAATCACATTTCAAATAATTTCGTATTCTATCCTTACAAACCTTACAAACCTCCTTGGCGGATTTTCCAAAATCGGGAAAACACGTGTCGAATTATTTCGCGTACTATGCTTACAAACCAATTTCATGTCAATCGGATGAATAACAAAATTTTTCCCATATAAACTTTTCCAACGCTTTTCCGGCATTTCCGATTGGAATTTTCCAAACCCCCGTCTTAGTGCGCACTTTCACCACTAATGGAAACACCTATCCAAATTTCAGCCTTCTATCTCTTACCGTTTGCGCTCTGTGTTGATTGCCAATCAGTCAGTCAATCTATGAATCAGTCAGTCAGTCAGGACAAACTGTTTTATATATAGAGTAGAAGTAGATGTCAGAGATGCTTTGTTCTGGCAGTTATATACATTTGCACAAATATTCTTTGTACCTAAATCAGATGAAAACTGGCACAAATTTTTCATCTTATACATATACATATCGAAAAACTTCATTGCCAGCTTGCCATGAAGCTTTTCCTGCTTCGACTGCCCCCTACACCTCTTCCCTACAAACAAAAACTTCATGAGGAACTTCATGAAGTTTGCTTCATCGTCTAAAGGCGGACTAACAATGTATCTTGTCGTCAAGTGTATTGTTATTTTAAATATATTGGGACAAACGTTCAACGAAACAAGGTTCGAACCAAAACCAACGTCCAAAAACCTCGAACATCAAATTTCCGAACCTTAACCGTTGGTAAATTTTGGTTCGAACCAGCAAACCGGAAGTTCCGAAAAATTTTTTGGGTTTGCAGCCCTGGAAAAAATAACATTAAATGCAAGCTTATACCTTTATAATATTGTCAGTAGCTTTCAACCGTTTCAAACTGGTTCGGAACAATTTTTTAAATCCCTTTTTTTTCCATATTAATTACATATTACTTCATATTAATTAAATTAAATTTAATTATTCTTAAATAACTTCAGAGTTTTAGCTCTGAACCACTTTTAAACCGGTTTGAAATCGGTTTTAAATCAAAGAAATTTCTAAATACTTTCAAAACACATTTCTTCGAATCACTTTTAAGGCGGTTCGATACCGGGCTTTACTCACAGAAACTTCTAAAAGCTTACAAACCAAATTCTAGGTTCATATATTAAATAGCTTTTTAGTTCTGGATCTGAAGCACTTTTAAACCGGTTCGAAACCATTAGAAACCGTTTTAAAACCGAAGAAACTTACCACACATTCCAGGTAGCTTATTTAATTCGACAGTTATGTCTCCGAACTACTTTTAAATAGGTTCGAAAACGGATTTAAACCAAAGAATTTTCTAAAAACTTGCCAACCAAAATTCCAGGTTTATAGCTTAAGTAACTACTTGACAGATATAGCTCTACATTCCCACTTAAATAAATTGTGGAGTACACCAGAATAATTTGGTAACCTTCATAAAAACCCACCAACACGCCAAATTCCAAGTTTATGAATAAGAGCGACACCAAAAAGTGTAAACAAATTTAAATCGAAGCAACTCAGCTCTGACTTACTTCATCGACCAAAGGCAATTGACTAAAAAGCTGTTTGCTCTCTTGTCTCAAGCCAAAGAGTGAATAGCGAAATTTGTTTGGCCCCTGCGAACTAGGCATGACAATCGCTGATCTAAAATAACTTTTTAACCGTTTATAACGGTTTCAAAAAGATTTTTGAAAGATGTAAAACTATAAATTCCTGTTTAATGGGTTTGGGTTTTTAACCGGGGAAAATATCTACGTACATTCTAAGCACCAAATAAAAAAATTATGCCATTTCTTAGCAACTCTTAACATTTTCAGAATCTCCGAAATTTCCACCTTTTTTTTATTTTTTCGGAACTAGTTTGGAATTAGGCCGAGAGAAATTAAAATTTTATGTTCGTGGCGTAAATAAGTTCATAGTTGTGGAGCTGAAACCATTTTTTAAAAAGTTCAGGCTGGTTGGAAACCGGTTTTAAGCAGGAAAAATATCTACGTAAAGTCTAAGCACCACAATTAACCGTTTCGGAATCAATTTCGGAACCAATTTTGAACTAGCAAAATTTCTAAAGTCCCGTATTCAAAACGACAGTAATCACAGTATTTCATATGTGGTTATCCATCTCCCAGTAACAACCCAAAAAACTTAAACTAGAATTTATACATCGATTAAATCATTTCTGAGAAACACATTTTACTTCCTTCGTCACCAGTTTTGAAGCCGAAAAAGTCTAACCTTGTAACCCGTTCGTAAACAGTTTTTAACCAGAATAATTTTTTACTCCATTAAACCAACCAAATGCGGTGTGAATTCTAGGATCATTGCACTAAAGGCACTTTTTATCCGGTTGAATCGGTTATGAACCGATAAATATTTGAAAAACTATGAACCACTTTTGAACCGATTCAAATACTTTCAGAACCCGGTTTGAAACAAGACAATATGTAGATTCACATTTCTAACCTACATACTAAATCCCAAATTCATATATTAAATCATTTCTGAGCAACATTTTGAACTCCACCAGTTTCTATTTTAACGAAGACGGAAAGTAAATTTTAAATTTGGAATCAATCAATCAATACTGGATTTTTTTTGGTATCTTCAAACTTTTCAATAATACATTTTCTAGCCACTTCCGATTTCTTTGAGGCCAGCATAAGTGAAAAATAAAATGTTAAAGAATTGTAAAATCTACTACCTACTGTCTACGTTCAAAATGTTGCCTTACATTAACTTGTAGGTCTGTTACCATCCGTCATCTTTGAATATATTAAATAAATTTATGTCTATTCTGAAACACTTAAACGTACTCTGCGATTTTCAAAAACATCTCTTAAATATTTAGCGAAACTATATAAAAAATATTTCCATTTTACAGAGGATCTTGGCTCCGATGAGGAATCCGGCAAAGATTGGTCCGATTTGGAGCGTGAGGCCGCCGAAGAGGATCGTAATCATGATTATCAAACCGAGGACAAACACAATGGCGGTAAATTCGAGGCCAAGAAACATGGCAAACATTCAAAGCACAGGTAAGTGGGCGATAATTGTGCATACCCGAATCTTATCTAATCTCTTTGAGCGTGTATATATCTCCTTTGTTTTACTCCAATCACTCCAAACACAGTCGCCGTGAGCGTGAAGAACAGCGATCATCGTCGCACAGTAAAAAGCATAAGTCGAATACCTCCTCTTCCTCCTCGCATTTAAAATCCTCCAGCTCCAAACATGGCAGCTCATCTAGGTTTGTTCACATACCCCCCCCAACCAAAATATCCCAAGGTTATGGCAAATATGCAAGCATTTTTACATACACATCAGAACTACACTATCAAAATTTCTAATTTTTTTTTACAAATTATTATGATTTTATTCATTTTGAAAACCAAACAAATTTATGAAGTAAAGATATAAAAGAATTTAATGACCCGAGTAGATTACCTTAAAGAACAATGGAAAAGGATAGATTGATGAAACCAAATATGAAATTTTTTTGACCTTTTTCTATAAACATTGGCAAATAGTAGAATAGTAGAAATCCCCTCAACTATCCCCTTTTGTTAGTGAGAGATGGTCGTACCCTAGGGCTGAAAACATAAAAACCAGGCCCACCCAGACGTTGTATATATTTTGGACAGTTTGATTTAACGATGAATCTTCAAAACAGCGCAATTCCTCATCTCCAACAACTCTAATATCACAAATGGGGAACCAAACAAGATAAACTGAGACCAAAAACTAGATCAATTTGGTTAAAATAACTCTCCTGTGTAGTATTCCTAATTGTCTTTAAAGAAGTTAAAAAATACAGTCCAACTTCTCTATTTCGAACTTTTGTAGAAAGAAGTTCTCTATCGGGTGTGGCCCAGAAATCTCTAGAGATTTTTGTATAAAGCTGTTTGACTGTATAGGCACAAATATGCCCGGCTACTAGATAATCAGGGGTGTCCTGGAAATCTCTAGAGATTTTCGTATAAACGATTGCACTTCGAACTTAACTTGGTCTACTTTATTTGTGAAGGGAAAAGAATAAGACCGGCTACTAGATCCTATGGAAGGGAAACCGTACGCATTAAATCTCCTTGGCTTTGAGCAGGCGGTTTCAAATCTCTCAACTTTCGTCATCTAATCTATTAGAACGGCATATTTATGCCCCTTTACATATAAAGTCAAACAGCTATTATATGAAATGCCAACGTTTATACGAAAACCTCTAGAGATTTCTGTATATAATTGAATTTCTTTTTCTATATTTCGAATTTTCTTTATAATGAAGCTTTTTTTTGTTCGACTGTAAATAAGCAATAGGACAACAGCATTTCCCTAATGCAAAAGGAATATTCCTGGTCAAACAACAATATCAAATCCAGCTGTAGAAATACACATCTTTTTACGGAAACGTTTTACTTAAAAATGTTGACAAAAACTAGTTTTTCAGGGCAAAAATTTCTTACACAATCAAATGCACACAAGACGTTCGGGTTTATTTTTTTTTTTACGATTTTTTCTTTGGATTATTACAGTAAACGTTCCAAAATGCTGTTTTTTTTTTAAGTTCTTATGCTATCTTTGCTAGTAAGAAAATTTCAAACCAATTTACCGTGACTGAAGAATCAATAAATCTCGAATTAAAGACATAAGAGGCTCAAAAAGTAAGCTTGTATCTATTTCAAACCATTTTATCGTGACTGCTGAATCATTAAATCGCAAAAAAAAGACCTTAGAGGGTAAAAAATTAAGGTTGTATATATTACAAACCATTTTACCGTGACTTATGAATCATTAATCCCTAAAAAAGACCTTAGAGGATTAAAAATGAAGGTTGTATTTATTTCAAATCACTTTACCGTTACTGATGAATCATTAAATCGCAAAAAAAAGACCTTAGAGGGTAAAAAAATGAGGGGTATATCTAAACCGAACCATTATGAATCATTAAATCGCGAAATAGGTCTAATTGATAAAAATTAAGGGTAAATCTATTTCAAACCATTTTATTGTGACTTATGAATCATTAAATCGCGAATATAGACCATAGAGGGTAAAAAATTAAGCTTGTATCTGTTTCAAACCATTTTATCGTGACTGATGAATCATTAAATCGCGAAAAAAATACCTTAAAGGGTAAAAAATGAGGGGTAAATCTAAACCGAACCATTATGAATGATTAAATCGCGAAAATAAACCTAAAGTTGAAAAAAATTAAAGATGTATCTATTTCAAACCATTTTATCGTGACTTTTGAATCATTAAATCGCGGAAAAAGACCTTAGAGTGTAAAAAATAAAGGTTGTATCTATTTCAAACCATTTTACCGTGACTGAAGAATCATTAAATCGCGAAAAAAGACCTAAGAGTGTAAAAAATTAAGGTTGTATCTATATCAAACCATTTTATCGTGACTTATGAATCATTAAATCGCGAAAAAAGACCTTAGAGGGTACAAAAATGAAGGTTATATCTAAACCGAACCATTATGAATCATTAAATCGCGAAAATATACCTAAAGTAGAAAAAAATTTAGGTTATATCTATTTCAAACCATTTTATCGTGACTTATGAATCATTAAATAGCGAATAAAGACCTAAGAGTTTAAAAAATGAAGGTTGTATCTATTTCAAACCATTTTACCGTGACTTGTGAATCATTAATCCCGAAAAAAGACCTTAGAAGATTAAAAATTAAGTTTGTATTTATTTTAAATCATTTTACCGTGACTGATGAATCATTAAATCGCGAAAAAAAGACCTTAGAGGGTAAAAAAAATGAGGGGTAAATCTAAACCGAACCATTATGAATTATTTAATCGCGTAAATAAAGTTGAAAAAATTAAGGTTAAATCTATTTCAAACCATTTTACCGTGACTTTTGAATCATTAAATCGCGAAAAAAGACCTTAGAGTGTAAAAAATGAAGGTTGTATCTATTTCAAACCATTTTACCGTGTCTTATGAATCATTAATCCCGAAAAAAGACCTTAGAGGATTAAAAATGAAGTTTGTATTTATTTCAAATCATTTTACTGTTACTGATGTATCATTAAATCGCGAAACGAAGAATAAAAAATGAAGATTGTACGTAAAAGGAGAAGGTTCGTGAAGTTTATAGTTCTGAACGCGGACTGGTTTGCAAGTTTCGGATTGTTAAACCGTTTTCACTCCAATTTGAACGAATCGATTAAAATAGAGACTTACTCGGATGCTTCCAACTTTCAAGTATTTGATTGTCAATTGAGCACAACTTGCAAAAGAGTCTGGTACTTGATATTCGGGTCAAATCAGAACCCAACCGGTATTACAGAGATCGTTTATAAAACTGGTTTGCACTTTAAAAAAGGAGCGATCATCATCAGCAATGGGCACGAGATTTATTTTTCGGCCACTGGCGTCACTCAGACGCATACAAAATATCGCCATTTCGAATCTCCGTTACGTCGCTACAAGTTCAATTGCCTCGTTTTGAGGTGTGTTACAACAACAAAGTCCGAAGAGTGTGAATTGGTACACGGTGACGGCGCAACAGTTGCAGTGTGCGCCATCGAGACCAGCCGACTGCTTTAGAACTCAAATTTCGTGCTCACTTCTGCTGTAGATAGTTAACTCTGCGATGTTGATGCGCACTAAACTGATATTACCTGAGTTTTCGCCGAAGTTTTGAAATATTTTTCTAAAGCCTAGTACTAAAAAGAAACACTTTCTAAAAGCACATCAGCATCAAAGCAAAGCCAAAGTGTTTCTAATTATATGAAATACTGTGACGAAAGGAAAATTCGAACGCCCTCAGTACTAAGCTTTAGTTGTCAAGTGTTTTCAAATATTAAGAAAATTCGGAATATTTAACAAATTAATTGGTTTTCAATTTAAATTTGCAAAATAGTGAGCTAAACCAATGTTCGAACTAATTCCTTTATCAAAAAAGCAGGCATGATACCGATTTACTGTGACTGACGAATCATAAAATTGCGAAAAAAAAACCCCAAAAAACCTAGAAACTGACATCAGGTCCATTTTTTTCTCTTGGAGACATTCACTCCGCGTACTTAAATGATAACCAATTCTATCGCAGGTGTCTTTTCAGTAGGGGGTACCTTACGACAAAGTTACCTTACCGTATTTGAGACAGTACAGTACGTATCGAAACCTTTAAGGCACTTGCAGTGTTAGTTCCTTTCCTGATTGTACCGTTTTGAGCTCATTTCACTTTCTTATAGTTTGACCTTAATTGAAAATGGGAACTGTCCTAATCAAAATCTAAAAACTACTTCATAAATTGTACAAAATGCTACTAAAACCAAATTCCAAATTCATTTTTGCTTGCTGCAAAATTTTTGAAAAATACGTTTCTATCTGGCAAATTTTAAACTCTTTCTCCCATTTACTTAAAGCCCCTCAAAATCGTCCAAGGAAAAATATCAAAATCGGGACAAGCATCATTCCTCCTCATCTGGCCACAAGAGCAGCAGCAGCAGCAAGGACAAGGATAAAAAGCGATCGCGTGAAGATAGCCGGGACAATGGGCACAAATCGAAGAAGTCACGTCGCTAGAGGAGAGATGAGAAATCATCAAGCTTCATTTTCAGAATTATGTCCCCAAAAAACTTCCTCCCTCCCTCCCTTTTCCTACTTTTCCCCCCACCTGTTATCAAGAATTGTTTCCAACTGTTAAATTTATTATCTTTATACTCCCACTGTCTGTCACGTTTCACATTCATTTATATAATAAAAAATTAATGTAAGAGCTCACAAGACTTGGGAGGATGTATTTGGTATTCGGTATTCCTTAGCGGCAATAACATATATGCATTCATCTCTGAGTGTGAATTGAAATGAGTTGAAGAGCAGGGACTTGATAAACTTGGCAGCACCAAGTCAGCCGGCCACCCAGGCTTGAAGGGAACAAAGACAGAAGACGCTAGAGGAAGTGGAATAGGATAGAAGAGGAGTGTAGCTGGAGAAATTGGCACAACTGAAGGACCAATAGAATGTGACTGGGACGCTACTTACCTCTCTTTCTACACAAACGGAAAAGGAAAGTGTAAGGCGAGACAGAGTCTAGCTGGCCTCGGCTCAATGGCGAAGTGGTGAGATGCTGTGCGGCGGCGTCACCGAGGTTTCGTGGGCGAAGAGGCTCACATCCACAAGCACTCAGAAAAAGCTATTAGCGGTGGAAAGTCAATTTATTTCAAATTTAACCTGCATCACTTAGAAAACCTAAAGTAAAGTTCTCAAAGTTTTTACATCTACTAAGTGACAACTGTTCAAGTGTCCGTCAAAACGCTTGAAGCCAGATCCAGCAGGGTGATTTGAAGCAAAACTGTACAGTCGTCTCCACGGGTAGGGATATCCAACAACTAGAGGAGAGGATAAACGAATATCTTCCGCACCTGGCTGACTTCTTCGCTGGTAGAAACTTAAGCCTATCGTCCTCAAAATCCTCTGCCACTCTCCTAACGACTTGGACGAAAGAAGTAAGGACGCAGCTGGATATCCACATTAGCGGACATAGGATACCCACCATCAACCATCCTAAGATCCTAGGCGTCACCTTCGACTCCATGTTTACCTTCGCCAAACATTCGGAGGAGGTGATTAGGAAAGTCAGAAGCCGAAATATGGTCCTGAAGGCGATAGCGGGCAGCACCTGGGGCAAGGAAAAGGAGACGATTTCAATAACATACAAGGCCATAGGTAGATCCATGGTCCACTATGCCGCTCCAATATGGTCTCCATCTCTGAGTGACACCCAATGGCGAAACCTCCAGCTTGCGCAGAGAGTAGCCACAGGATGTTACACAATGACGCACCCAGACCACCTCCACGAGGAGACAGAGATCCTCCCAGTCCGAAACCACAACCAACTCCTCACATCGGCTGCCACTGCGAGTCTCACCCAAACCACGACTGCACCATGGGAAGCATGTCAAGGAGACCCAAAGCAGTCCGCTACGACCTGAGAACCGAGATTCCAATAGTCCGACAACTCCTGGGAAATGGCATGGTAACAGCAACCCATCGATCCCGCGGAGATCTCTTTATCTTCCTTTCTTCCACATACATACGACACTTCCCAGCCGTTACAACAACAACAACAACCGTGGCTGTAAAAGCGAAGGTGTAAGAGTGTATGTTTGTGTTTGATTTATTTGTTCTCTTCCGGTTAGAATAAAGTCTTTTAATGTCGCAAGCACGCTCACTAATATAGGAGAGTAATATGATTAGGACAATGCTTGGAAGACAGCAACATATCCACCTCAAGCCGATGAGACTTAGCCGGATTTTAAAGCGTGCCAGTTGTCTCCAAAGCCGAAAAGACAACCCGTACGTAATTCCTTACAGAGTCAATGAGCCTAAGCACGCTCGACTTATCGTCCAGCCTAATAAAAAGAGCTTAAAAAATATCTAATAAATCTTTATTTTCACTTGTTCCAACTGCCCCACAGATGACGATAGGCATGCACTTCATTGCTCTCGTGTCTTGTTAAACGTCTTGCGGATTGACGGGGCTTGGGGCTACTTTCCATGGCGGCTGCGGCCACACTGCCACGTCTACGATGCACATCAAACATATTTCTTGTCTTATTAATGGGATACCTCATCTTGTTCTTTAGCCAGGTGGTGAAGGCCCGCTCATTGTCCTGCATCTTCTTCAGTTCCTGTTCATTGCGATTGAGTGTCTGTTCCATGGCGAATCTTTGCTTGCGTCGCTGTTGTTGATCACGACGCTGCAATTGCTGTACACTCAGACCATACTCAGACATGTAGCCCGTATAACGGGGAAGCTTATCCTGGATGCAATGACGTTGCTCACAGCAGGTTTTGTAGCTCAATTTAATGGACGGCGAAGAGATGGAAGCTGTGGTGGAGTTAAGCGAAGATGTGGCCGGGACGGGTCTACGTCTGAAACTGAAGCGACGTGTGTTGAAAAAGCTTTTGGAGGTAGACTTGGGGCAGGAGGTTTGCCCCTTGGTGTCCAATTCCTCCGCCTCCTCTTCCTTTTTGTAGTAAATGCTCTGTTCGTTTAGCTCAAAATCTTGGGGTATATAACTGGCCACTATAATGGACAAGTCGTCCTCTTCCTCTGGTTCAGTTTCAACTGGCAGCTGTTGCTCAAAATGCTCCAGCTGCTTTTCCTCTGTTTTACCGGTTAATCTATCGATTTGAGCCTCTTGCTTGGTATCTAAAGTCTTGTAGAGATTTTTGTAGGCCTGACGCAGCTTTAGACGTGCCTCATTTAGGGTGCGTTCCTCCTCTTCGCAATCGGATTCGGTTAGTAAGTTGGTGAGACTTTTCTGATCGGATTCATCGTCATCTTGTATGGTAAGTTGATGATGTTGTAGGGCCAAATTAGGGGGATCCTGATCCAGATCAGCCTCATCCACGCCCGAAAAGTCATCTTCTTCGTCTAACTGTGCAGTTTCGGTTGGTAAATCCAAAATCTCCTCACATATTTCTTCCTCTAACTCCTCCACCTCCACCTCCTGCTCCTCCTCTACTTCAAACTCTGGAGCGGGCTCTTCCTTCTGCTCCTCCTCGGCTATGGGATGCAATTTTAATTGCGTCAACTGCTGTAAAA
This sequence comes from Lordiphosa magnipectinata, assembly GCA_037044535.1. NCBI lineage: Eukaryota > Metazoa > Arthropoda > Insecta > Diptera > Drosophilidae > Lordiphosa > Lordiphosa magnipectinata. The sequence goes on from JBAMBO010001574.1 coordinate 36,325, forward strand.
GCTCATCGGGTGGTTCCTCCTGCGCTGGCTGTTCCCCTGACAAAGGCTCATAATCCTCCAGATTTAAGGCAAATGTAACTTTGGTCACTTTCTCAGTGCCAGAATTACTTGTACCCACACTCTCCAGCTCCTTGTTGGCCTCCTTAATCTTGTCCACAATGTTGTACTCGTTGACGGGTTTCAGGACTGCGGAATAATCCATCAATAGAGACATGTTGTGGCCTACGCCTCGACACACACTTACAATACACTTCGCAATCCTCGTCCGACTCTGCCTCGTGCTCGTACATCTCTGCGGTAGCCAATTTTCGCTTCGGTGTTTTTGGGGTAGGAGATTTATTTTTAGCAAGGATTTATGAAACTTTCCATTTCGTGTCAGGCCCAGACCCAGGCCGAGCACCCATCAAAAGTCTAATGAACTTGCCAATAGACTCCTCCAGACATTAGATAGTCCCCTAGCGCTGCCCCGCTGCTACTGTTCCGGCACCGTTTTGTGGTTATTTCGATGTGTAAGGTTCATCCGTTTTCAATGGCAAAGCACGCGCCCAACCCCCCGGTGCTTGACAGCCGTTGCCAGGTCCGCCCGTTTTGGATGGAGGACCTCATGTGTTTGATCGATGCCGCCTGGTGACAAATTATCTTGACTGGGGAATGTGAAAGCATACGAGGGTTGCTTCTTTGCTATTATAAAAGTTTTGAAACATTTAAAAAAAATTTCTGACTTTTTATAGTTTTCATTTTAAATGGTTCCAAATCCTTTACAATCAGGTCTGTTAGAGGATTCAGGGGTCCCACTCTGAAACTTGACCAGGGGTATAAGGATAGTTGACAGCACTGAATTTGAACAATCTTTCAAATAAAGTGAAATCTAAGAGCTGACTCGACCATTTTATAAGGCACAGGCAAACCTGTTGCAACGTCTTAAGCTCGCTCATGCCAACAGGATTAAGTATAAAGAGTCGTAACCCCGCTCAACACAATTGGTACTCCACCAACATAATAAATTTTTTAATAGCTTGATTAAAGACAAGATTCCTGGTAATAAAAACGTACTGGGGCAGACTTTGGTCCTTTAAGCCGGATATGATACTCTCTATACTATAACAATCATCAGTGCATTCTCCCCCCAGGTTTTGAAAACCATGCCCTAAGTGAGAAAAGATGGCCCTTCGTTATACCAACATCT
>JBAMBO010001575.1:0-76491 GCA_037044535.1 Lordiphosa magnipectinata
CGCAGGTGTCTTTTCAGTAGGGGGTACCTTACGACAAAGTTACCTTACCGTATTTGAGACAGTACAGTACGTATCGAAACCTTTAAGGCACTTGCAGTGTTAGTTCCTTTCCTGATTGTACCGTTTTGAGCTCATTTCACTTTCTTATAGTTTGACCTTAATTGAAAATGGGAACTGTCCTAATCAAAATCTAAAAACTACTTCATAAATTGTACAAAATGCTACTAAAACCAAATTCCAAATTCATTTTTGCTTGCTGCAAAATTTTTGAAAAATACGTTTCTATCTGGCAAATTTTAAACTCTTTCTCCCATTTACTTAAAGCCCCTCAAAATCGTCCAAGGAAAAATATCAAAATCGGGACAAGCATCATTCCTCCTCATCTGGCCACAAGAGCAGCAGCAGCAGCAAGGACAAGGATAAAAAGCGATCGCGTGAAGATAGCCGGGACAATGGGCACAAATCGAAGAAGTCACGTCGCTAGAGGAGAGATGAGAAATCATCAAGCTTCATTTTCAGAATTATGTCCCCAAAAAACTTCCTCCCTCCCTCCCTTTTCCTACTTTTCCCCCCACCTGTTATCAAGAATTGTTTCCAACTGTTAAATTTATTATCTTTATACTCCCACTGTCTGTCACGTTTCACATTCATTTATATAATAAAAAATTAATGTAAGAGCTCACAAGACTTGGGAGGATGTATTTGGTATTCGGTATTCCTTAGCGGCAATAACATATATGCATTCATCTCTGAGTGTGAATTGAAATGAGTTGAAGAGCAGGGACTTGATAAACTTGGCAGCACCAAGTCAGCCGGCCACCCAGGCTTGAAGGGAACAAAGACAGAAGACGCTAGAGGAAGTGGAATAGGATAGAAGAGGAGTGTAGCTGGAGAAATTGGCACAACTGAAGGACCAATAGAATGTGACTGGGACGCTACTTACCTCTCTTTCTACACAAACGGAAAAGGAAAGTGTAAGGCGAGACAGAGTCTAGCTGGCCTCGGCTCAATGGCGAAGTGGTGAGATGCTGTGCGGCGGCGTCACCGAGGTTTCGTGGGCGAAGAGGCTCACATCCACAAGCACTCAGAAAAAGCTATTAGCGGTGGAAAGTCAATTTATTTCAAATTTAACCTGCATCACTTAGAAAACCTAAAGTAAAGTTCTCAAAGTTTTTACATCTACTAAGTGACAACTGTTCAAGTGTCCGTCAAAACGCTTGAAGCCAGATCCAGCAGGGTGATTTGAAGCAAAACTGTACAGTCGTCTCCACGGGTAGGGATATCCAACAACTAGAGGAGAGGATAAACGAATATCTTCCGCACCTGGCTGACTTCTTCGCTGGTAGAAACTTAAGCCTATCGTCCTCAAAATCCTCTGCCACTCTCCTAACGACTTGGACGAAAGAAGTAAGGACGCAGCTGGATATCCACATTAGCGGACATAGGATACCCACCATCAACCATCCTAAGATCCTAGGCGTCACCTTCGACTCCATGTTTACCTTCGCCAAACATTCGGAGGAGGTGATTAGGAAAGTCAGAAGCCGAAATATGGTCCTGAAGGCGATAGCGGGCAGCACCTGGGGCAAGGAAAAGGAGACGATTTCAATAACATACAAGGCCATAGGTAGATCCATGGTCCACTATGCCGCTCCAATATGGTCTCCATCTCTGAGTGACACCCAATGGCGAAACCTCCAGCTTGCGCAGAGAGTAGCCACAGGATGTTACACAATGACGCACCCAGACCACCTCCACGAGGAGACAGAGATCCTCCCAGTCCGAAACCACAACCAACTCCTCACATCGGCTGCCACTGCGAGTCTCACCCAAACCACGACTGCACCATGGGAAGCATGTCAAGGAGACCCAAAGCAGTCCGCTACGACCTGAGAACCGAGATTCCAATAGTCCGACAACTCCTGGGAAATGGCATGGTAACAGCAACCCATCGATCCCGCGGAGATCTCTTTATCTTCCTTTCTTCCACATACATACGACACTTCCCAGCCGTTACAACAACAACAACAACCGTGGCTGTAAAAGCGAAGGTGTAAGAGTGTATGTTTGTGTTTGATTTATTTGTTCTCTTCCGGTTAGAATAAAGTCTTTTAATGTCGCAAGCACGCTCACTAATATAGGAGAGTAATATGATTAGGACAATGCTTGGAAGACAGCAACATATCCACCTCAAGCCGATGAGACTTAGCCGGATTTTAAAGCGTGCCAGTTGTCTCCAAAGCCGAAAAGACAACCCGTACGTAATTCCTTACAGAGTCAATGAGCCTAAGCACGCTCGACTTATCGTCCAGCCTAATAAAAAGAGCTTAAAAAATATCTAATAAATCTTTATTTTCACTTGTTCCAACTGCCCCACAGATGACGATAGGCATGCACTTCATTGCTCTCGTGTCTTGTTAAACGTCTTGCGGATTGACGGGGCTTGGGGCTACTTTCCATGGCGGCTGCGGCCACACTGCCACGTCTACGATGCACATCAAACATATTTCTTGTCTTATTAATGGGATACCTCATCTTGTTCTTTAGCCAGGTGGTGAAGGCCCGCTCATTGTCCTGCATCTTCTTCAGTTCCTGTTCATTGCGATTGAGTGTCTGTTCCATGGCGAATCTTTGCTTGCGTCGCTGTTGTTGATCACGACGCTGCAATTGCTGTACACTCAGACCATACTCAGACATGTAGCCCGTATAACGGGGAAGCTTATCCTGGATGCAATGACGTTGCTCACAGCAGGTTTTGTAGCTCAATTTAATGGACGGCGAAGAGATGGAAGCTGTGGTGGAGTTAAGCGAAGATGTGGCCGGGACGGGTCTACGTCTGAAACTGAAGCGACGTGTGTTGAAAAAGCTTTTGGAGGTAGACTTGGGGCAGGAGGTTTGCCCCTTGGTGTCCAATTCCTCCGCCTCCTCTTCCTTTTTGTAGTAAATGCTCTGTTCGTTTAGCTCAAAATCTTGGGGTATATAACTGGCCACTATAATGGACAAGTCGTCCTCTTCCTCTGGTTCAGTTTCAACTGGCAGCTGTTGCTCAAAATGCTCCAGCTGCTTTTCCTCTGTTTTACCGGTTAATCTATCGATTTGAGCCTCTTGCTTGGTATCTAAAGTCTTGTAGAGATTTTTGTAGGCCTGACGCAGCTTTAGACGTGCCTCATTTAGGGTGCGTTCCTCCTCTTCGCAATCGGATTCGGTTAGTAAGTTGGTGAGACTTTTCTGATCGGATTCATCGTCATCTTGTATGGTAAGTTGATGATGTTGTAGGGCCAAATTAGGGGGATCCTGATCCAGATCAGCCTCATCCACGCCCGAAAAGTCATCTTCTTCGTCTAACTGTGCAGTTTCGGTTGGTAAATCCAAAATCTCCTCACATATTTCTTCCTCTAACTCCTCCACCTCCACCTCCTGCTCCTCCTCTACTTCAAACTCTGGAGCGGGCTCTTCCTTCTGCTCCTCCTCGGCTATGGGATGCAATTTTAATTGCGTCAACTGCTGTAAAAGCTCATCGGGTGGTTCCTCCTGCGCTGGCTGTTCCCCTGACAAAGGCTCATAATCCTCCAGATTTAAGGCAAATGTAACTTTGGTCACTTTCTCAGTGCCAGAATTACTTGTACCCACACTCTCCAGCTCCTTGTTGGCCTCCTTAATCTTGTCCACAATGTTGTACTCGTTGACGGGTTTCAGGACTGCGGAATAATCCATCAATAGAGACATGTTGTGGCCTACGCCTCGACACACACTTACAATACACTTCGCAATCCTCGTCCGACTCTGCCTCGTGCTCGTACATCTCTGCGGTAGCCAATTTTCGCTTCGGTGTTTTTGGGGTAGGAGATTTATTTTTAGCAAGGATTTATGAAACTTTCCATTTCGTGTCAGGCCCAGACCCAGGCCGAGCACCCATCAAAAGTCTAATGAACTTGCCAATAGACTCCTCCAGACATTAGATAGTCCCCTAGCGCTGCCCCGCTGCTACTGTTCCGGCACCGTTTTGTGGTTATTTCGATGTGTAAGGTTCATCCGTTTTCAATGGCAAAGCACGCGCCCAACCCCCCGGTGCTTGACAGCCGTTGCCAGGTCCGCCCGTTTTGGATGGAGGACCTCATGTGTTTGATCGATGCCGCCTGGTGACAAATTATCTTGACTGGGGAATGTGAAAGCACACGAGGGTTGCTTGTTTGCTATTATAAAAGTTTTGAAACATTTAAAAAAAATTTCTGGCTTTTTAAAGTTTTCATTTTTGACGGTTCCAAATCCTTTAGAATCAGGTCTGTAGAGGATTTTGGGGTCCCACTCTGAAACTTGACCAGGGGTATAAGGATAGTTGACAGCACTGAATTTGAACAATCTTTCAAATAAAGTAAAATCTAAGAGCGGACTCGACCAGTTTATAAGGCACAGGCAAACCTGTTGCAACGTCTTAAGCTCGCTCATGCCAACAGAATCAAGTATAAAGAGTCGCAACCCCGCTCACCACAACTGGTACTTCACCAACATAATAAATTTTTTAATAGCTTGATTAAAGACAAGATTTCTGGTAATAAAAACGTACTGGGGCAGACTTTGGTCCTTTAAGCCGGATATGATACTCTCTATACTATAACAATCATCAGTGCATTCTCCCCCCAGGTTTTGAAAACCATGCCCTAAGTGAGAAAAGATGGCCCTTCGTTATACCAACATCTCCAAGGGCTTCCAAAAGTGCCTGATTATTGAAATTGATACTTGAAGCTGGAGGATTATGCCACAGTTATGCCAAGGTTTTTGAAACCATACCCGAAGTGAGAGAAGTCGACTTCTTCCAGTGCTTCCCAAAGTGCCTGGTCATTAAAATTGGCCCTTTAAGCCGGATATTATACTCTCGCCACAGTGTTGCTCAACGAACATAGTTTTTCCTAAATATAAGAAGGGTGATATAAGCCAACCAGAGAATTATCGAGAAATTTTCTTTTAAAACTGCAACATTAAAATTTTAATGAGCATCCTAAATTATAGGCTGGCTTAATGGGTAGAGCTTCGCAATAAAATGAACGAATATCAAGCAGGTTTCAGGAGAGGCTACTCTGCGATGGACAACGTGTACACTCTTACGGGGAAGAAGATGATCTCTCACTTCGTTTATAGTTTACAAAAATTGGGAGAGAATCCACTTATGCTTGCTGTGGCACGAGTATATAATCCGGCTTGTAGAACCAATTTCATTGACCAGGCATTTTTGGAAGCCTTGCGAGAGGATAATATAAAATATTGCCATCTTTCCTCATTTCGGAATGGTTTCCAAAACCTTATGAGAGAATTCACCAATGTTTACTGTGGTGAGCGTATATTAACCGGTTTGAAATACCAAGATTAATGACCAGAAGGAACTTTTGGAGGCCCTGGAAGAAGATGATATGCCCCATAAAGGAGGGCCATCTTCTTTCTTATATGGGGAATGGTTTTCAAAATCAGGGCAGAGAATTTAAAGATGCTTGCTATAGTATAAGGGAGTGTAAAATCCGGCTTGAATAAACCAACATCAACGACCAAGCACTTTTCAAAGCCCTGGGAAAATATGATATAACGAAGAGCCATATTCTCTTACTTCGGGTATAGCTTCGGGTAAACCTTGGTGAAGAATCCACCGATGATTGCTGTGGCGAAAGTAATAATAATAATGGTTCTCTTTATTTCATGAGCATATACTAAAGTACAATACTAAGAGTACAATTTGGAATAACGATTAATATAACAATAATAAAGGTTACACTAAAAAAAAAAAGAGTCATAAAACAAAGTCCGTCTGTTGGCCGTGCGTATGGCTGCTCACCTCACACCGATTACTACACCAGATACCAGATGGTTCATCAGTATTAAGCAAGAGTAGCACATTTGCACGCATTTAAGACTAATTCAAGATTTCTAAAATTGCTGCTCGATATTGTAAAGCTAGCTTAATAAAGGTCACCAGGTCTGCCCAGTACTTATCCTCCCTATCATCCAGACTACTTATTATATCGGGTTTCCTAAAACATAGCATTCTATGCTCCTTTAAAATTGGGCATCTTCCTAGGAAATGCTCAAGGTCATCTAGTTCTCCAGTGTTGCATAGAGGGCAGGTTACATGTTCCTCACGGTTGCAAGTGTTAGACGCTAATTTTATAAGATCGAATCGAGCCTTAAGTATCCAGAAAGTTGTGGCGATTGGCAGAGACTGTAACTTATTGGCCACTGAGTTGTCCAAGTGTTTATAAATTCGAGTGGCGCTAGTGACCTGTCTCTGCTGGTTGTACTGCAATGTTTTTTCTTTGAGGGCATCATGGATGGCTATCCGGAAAAAATTCCACTTACTTGCTGATCTTACGGAGTCTCTCCAGTCTATTTCAAGCGGGTTGCACAATTCATCCAGACTTCTTAACCAGAAGATGTTCTTTTCCATTAGGATGCTGGTAATGTAGTGTGTGAGGCGATTTTCATTATATGCGTGCATCGTTTTTTCTAAAAAGCTGAGTTGCAGGTCAAGCGTATTCAGGTGGGCATCCTCCAAACCGGTTTCAAGAGACAGGGCATAGCTTGGTGTACTAGACGGTAAATACATAACTTTTTTTAGGAAGAGCATTTGGGTCCTGTCGACTTCTGTAAAGTGTCCTCCTACCCATATTTCTGCTCCATTTCCTTGAATTGTACGGCTTACTACATTGAATAGTTTCCATTTTGCATTTATGTGTATATCCCCTTTTTCCCAGAAAGTTATTCCAAGTCATGTTAATACTTGTTAAGCACATGCTTTTTAAATGACACGGTGGGCGTGAAAAGGACCCCCAGATATATAAATACAGATGATATTTTTACCTCTTCTCTCTTGTAGGTCCATCTTTCAAACGCTATTGTTCATTTAAAGCTGCATGAAAAGAAAAAGGTATACGCTTTCTTTGTGGATTTCAAAGCGGCCTTCGATAAGGTGCCAAGGAAACTGCATACAATGGAAACCATTCCGAAGTGAGTAAAGATGGCTCTATTTTATATCATCCTCTCGCAAGGCTTCCAAAAATGCCTGGTCAAGGAAATTGGTCCTTTAAGCCGGATTATATACTCTTGCCACAGCAAGCATTAGTGGATTCTCTCCCAATTTTTGGAAACTATAAACGAAGTGAGAGATCATCTTCTTCCAGGTATCTTCTGGTCAGTGAAATTGGTCTTTCAAGCCGAATATTATACTTTTGCTGCAGCAATCATCGATGGATTCTTCCCCAAGGTTTTTGAAATCATTCCTTAAGTGAGAGAAGGTGGCCCAAGTCCTTTCTAAAGTGCCTGGTCATTGAAATTGAATTGCTATATTTTCTATATCAAACTCTTGTGATAAGGGAGGGAAAGGTACAAATATACCCGGATAGTCTAGCTATCATTAAAGCGCTCGTCAAGCTCAATATAGAAGATAATGAGTCTGTAGACATAATCCCTGACAGAAGCACAATGGCCTCACTAAAAATGTAAGGGTATGCCTTGTTGCAAATCACTGGAAGAACCATTCCTTCTGTGCTGCATCTAGGCTTACTTAAAGCTTTTATAAGATGCACAATGTTTTAGATTCCTGTACTTATCGAACCTTAGGTTTTGGTTCGAATCTATAGATTGCTAGAGTTATAGTTGAGAGTTATAGAGAGCTATAGTTGACAGAATTTTGCTTCCACTTTTGGTAAAAATTTAGACATATTTTTGTTGAGAAGAACTCTCCAAGACTACCAATCTATGTAAATCATCAAGTCTAATGGACTACATTCCTTTTTGTTATTATGTATAGGCCCTAAGACTACGAGAATCCGATGCCTGGAACAGGGGTAATTCGGGACACTCTACCATACTCGAAGAACAAGAGAGTATTCCATTAAATACAGACTACTGTATACCACAAACAACGTTCGACAAATTATACGACGTCCATATCCCAAGCCGACACGATTGGGACAACCTTCCCCATAGCAGAGCTAACGCCATTAACATCTACACTGATGGTTCTAAGCTCGACGAAAAAGTAGGAGGAGGCGTTTTCTCTCCCAACCTAGACTTGAACTTATCGTTCCGCCTTCCTGATCACTGTAGTGTGTACCAAGCAGAGGTGGTAGCCATCCAGGAAGCTGCCACCTGCCTTAGCATACTCACGGTCAAAGAAGGAAACGTATTTATATACTCAGATAGTCAAGCCGACCTTAAAGCACTTGACTCACATACCAACAATGCTAAAGCACTTACGGAATGTCGCTTATCTCTGAATGAGATCGCACGACATTTCAGTATACACCTTATATGGATGCCTGGACATCGCAACATAGAAGGAAATGAGTCTGCGGACAAACTGGCCAGAATAGGTAGGTAGGTCGAGCTCATTTCAGAGAAGGGCACGATTGGGATGCCTATGGCGACATATAAGCTTCACACAAAAGCTGAAACACTTCGTCGCGCTACGAATCGGTGGATAAACCTTTCCTCCTGTGCAGTAGCGAGGCTTACGTGGCCAACATTCGACCAAAAACGTACTAACACACTTTTACGTCGCAGAAGAGACCACATATCACTTGTGGTGGGGACCCTTACGGGTCACTGTCTTATTGGCAGACACGCAGCACACCTAGGCGTCCCTTACTATGACTTCTGCAGAAGTTGCGAATATGAAGAAGAGGAGGAATCGGTACAACACCTTCTCTGCTGTAGAAGGAGACTCAGGACACTTGATCAACCTCTGCTACTCAACCTCTCGGAGACATCCGGGCTAGAGATCCCAGCTCTACTCAAATTCATTCTGTCCACACAATGGTTCAGTAACGAGGACCCCCCTCAGTTTTAAAAAGGGTAATAGGGAATAAATATGGCATCGCAATGGGCCCAACGTGGCCTAAGTGGGAGAGCGACTTGTCGCTCTCAGCCATCGCAACCTAACCTAACCTAGGTCCTCAAAAGTGCCTGTTCCTTACATTTTGGAAGATAGCCTCACTTTCTACCTACATAGCTTTCCTTCCCCTTATTCAGTTAGATTTATGTTTATCTTTCTTCTTGAAATCAAGCGATTTCTTACTAAAATTAAGAGATTTTGTACAACAGAATAGTTGACATTGAAAAAGTTAGAAAATATCTAAGAATATTGACTTAAATCATTGTTTGAACCAAACCTTTTTAATATTCCGGTTCGAGAAATGAAATATTGGAAAGGTCCGGTTCTGGGGATTCAAAAAATCCCGAAACGAACCGTTTGTTGGGGGTTCTTGAATTGTATGGATGTTCTTTAGCATTGTTTTCGATGATTTTAGGATTTTCGGCTTTAGATTATGACGATTAATAAATACTTACTGAACTCGACGTAACGATTTTGTAAATTTAGATTTTTGACTTTTTTTATAATTCAAACTCAAATTAAACAGTCGCCTGTAATAACACTTAAATGGTAACCCTCGCATAACAAACATTGTTTGGCTTTTTTAGTTTCCATCATGCACTTTATTCCACTTTTTGCACACTTACTTGGCTAAAGCACACTTAAAGCTGCGCAATTCGTTAAACTTAACTCCCGGAGATAGGGGAAAAAAGCTACTAGAACTAAAAGTACCCAATTTTTTGTTCTCACAACATGCATAAAACCTAATCCTAAGGAGTAGAGCCGCCTTGTGGTTAACTGTGAGTGGTTGAGTTGAGCAATTTGATTGTTATAAGAGCCAAAAACTTTCCTAAATCTAAGGGAAATTGTCTGGGTCGAGTGTTTGGGGTTTGGATGATATGTGATCATGATGAATGGATTGATTAATCAACAGGTAACCTTTTTTCCAATTAAATATTAATTAATTAATCATGTTTCGGAAATAAAAAAAAAGATTGATAAGTATACAAAAGAAGGTGTGACACTGCGATACGGCATTAATTTATTATAGGGAATGGTAAAAAGTGTACAGAAAAAGAGTCCATTTGGAATGAATAGTTTTTTCGTATTCTCTTTATAATATCCATATTTTAAATCCTTTGGACGAAATCTGGGATCAATTTAAAATTAAGGGCCGATTTCTCTTCTTCCAGATAGCTGTTATGTGTCAGATAAACTTCAAATTTACTCTGTTATTTGTTAGTGTATGTGACAGATAGCTCTATATAGAACAGCGATGCCCAGCCGTATGCTCTTTGGGTACGTTTTGTTATTGTAATTGCACGGAACATAGGAAATCAATGATCGTATACATGCAGGGCGCGAGGCATACGGAACGACACACATGCCAACGATTTCGTGTGTATGCGACGAGTAGAACAAAAACCGGTTTTGTTCTCTTCTTTGATTGGTGTTTGAGAGCACAAGCAAACTGACCAACAACAATTTCATTATTGGTATTGGTGCTCATCTTTGTGAGTATTGGTGAGTGCTCTGTCGTTTGCTGCTTTTGGGCATGCCTGATATAGAAGATGTAAAATCGGCCCTAAATGGATATTACTGATCAATTTTTGTACAGTTCAAATGTATATCAAAATCATCTAATGCATCATCAACAAATATCCCTTGTTTTCCGTGCAGGGAACAAAACCGAATCGTATGTTAAATCATCTGTTCTACATTTTTTCCATATTCTGTTCTGCATTGGTACGAGGATAGTTCAATAAGTCAGTGACATTTTAAGTAAACCATATAAAATTGCATTTTTTTAAAATTGCTTAAAATTTTGAGATTTGCAACCGTGATCCGGAAACACTGTTTCCTTTTTGACATTAGTAAAATATTTGCAAACCGATTTTCAATCTCAAAATCTTTCTGACTGTAAAATGGGAACTTCTTTTTTTTTTACCATATTAGGTCTTTAAATCACAAAACATTTACGAATGTGGAATTTAAAACAGTGCCGGCCAAATGGAGAGGACAAAAAAGTGTGCTTGTGTTGGTGAGCAAGAGTGCTCTCTCCAGATTACAGACGTTTTTGCTTGCAATTCAGTGTGCACCGATTCACACAACCATGAGTTCGGGTTTGTACATACTTGTCTCCCCGTAGTTCCCCCCGATTGCTGTGAGAGTCGCAGAAGGGGTGGCTAGAAACGCAAGGAGCAGGAACAAGGTTCTTAAAGCCATACCTGGGAGCAAGGCATACTTAACTAGGTAGTCGAATTCGCTCTCTCGCTCTCTTTGCTTACTTCTTAGATGTCAGTCTGTGAACAAAAGTAGCGAGCGACGCATCTCCGCGGACGAATTTTTTGTGTTCTGCTTCTTAGTTCGCTCTCTCGCTCTCTTTTGTATTTTTATAAGAAGTTGTGAGAGAGCGAGTGCGGCTACCTAGTTAAGTATGCCTTGCCTGGGAGCAGCTGGGGCAAAGAAAAAGAAACTATAGTCACCACATACAAATCGATTGGCTGGTCGCTACTGAGCTATGCAGCCCCCATATGGTCTCCATCCATCAGCGACACACAATGGAGGAAACTTGCAAACAGTCCAAAATGCGGCCCTCCGAGTGGCAACAGGATGCCACATAATGTCGCACCCAGACCACCTACATCAGAAGACCGAAATGCTACCTGTAAGGCAGCACAACGAATTGCTCTCCCAACAATTATTAATAAATAGTCAAAACCCAGCCCACCCAAACTACAATTGTACTGACGGAGCAATGTGCAGAAGGTACAAACCAGTTCGCCGCTTTGATCTAAGAACTTATTACCCTTCAATAGAGCATCTTCTCGGCTCTCGACCGATGACGCAATCCGAGTGCATAGAAGCCAGAATTGGTTTTCTAGCGTTGTCCTCGGTCGCAGACCCCCGCCTATAGACCAGAGCGAGAGAACACTACCAAGACACACAAGAACAACACTTGCACAACTACGCTCCGGAAAGAGTAGGACATATTGGACACATGCCCGAAATCTGGTCAGGGACCACATGACACCGTACACCTGTTTAACTGAACACGAAACCCCACTACACACTCACACCCATCACACTATGGACTCATCCTATCGAGTCAGCCACCTTCCTTGAATTGGACTTGGGTTCCTAATATCAACATCTACTAATTTTTCACTCATACATACTTCGCTATAACAACAACAGCACACGAAATGAAATGAATGAGTCTAGATCTGTGCCGGCCAAATGGAGAGGACAAAAAAGTGTGCTTGTGTTGGTGAGCAAGAGAGCTCTCTCCAGACTACACCCGTTTTACTTGCAATTCAGTGTTTACCGATTCACACTATCACGAGTTCGGCTCTCGTTTGCGTAAACACACTACTGACTTCGGCTCCTGGTAGCTATGGCTGGCCGGCTCTGATTTAGAACCAGGCGAAAAGTCTTATTGTAGCTTTACAAATTTATTCCAGCAACTTTTTCTAATTTTTTGATGCCTTCCAAATCATAGGTTTCTCTACGTTGTCAAAAAATAAGCTTTTGCTTAACTCAAATTTCTTACAGCCGAGCCAATTCAACAGTTTAAAGATGGGGCAAGGGGTAGCTGTTCGTCACTTAATTTAGGGATTCTCGTTTTTGTTACAAGCCAATTCACTCTAAGCTAATACTAAAAACTTCTGGCTTTGCTTTGATGCTTACAAAGTGTTACTATTTATACGAAATACTGTGACGAAAAGGAATTTTCCGCAGTGCTGGCTACAGGCCTTTAAGAGGCCCGAATTTGGATATGATTTCCAAAAAACGAGCAAACCCACCAAGAAAAATGTATTTCTTAAAAAGCAGAGGTCGCAAAAATCGGTCCCCCGTTTGTCTTTGTCAGAAAACGACAGCTTTCGTGCGACCACATTGAGAAGAGGTACCGATACAACCTTTAACTACGCTCTCTGTTTCCATTTGGTTATGAGAGGAGAGAAACACATTTTCTTAGGTCTTTTTGGGACCGTTTGGCCTAATTCCCGAATTCAAAAGGTCTTCTTCGTATGTATGCATCGGGTGTGTAAGGCTGGGCTAACGATATGAATGTATGCGACGAACTATACGCGCTCTCTCGTTCTCTCTCGCATAGACTCTCTCTCTGCTTATGTTAAACTCTGGCGCAACTCTTGAGTCTGCAACCTTTTCAAATGACATTTTGAGAGTTTGGACGCAATTTAAGACCAATCGACTGAGTTGGGCCTGTTATTCGGTTGCTGTCAGACCGATCAGTGCTGTGTGGTCAACAGTGAGCGCGATAACAGAACACATTCGGTTGCGGGAAGCCCAGGCCCCTTCTATATTTGGTTTTTCGTTCAGTGACGTGAGCAGAGCGAACTGAAAAAAGGGTTGAGAGTTATTTACGAGCTATGTTGAAAAGTGACTTGGGTCATTTTTTGAACTTATTTGAAAGAAAAATGGTTCGAATCGGTGCAGGTCATAAATTTAGCATTCTCTAAATAATATTTTCGTCTGTTTGTTTGCCCTTTTTAAGGAATCCAATGCGTGCATTACAAAAACAGTCGTTTTGAACTTTGCTGACCTTCTTGTGGTGCACTGCTTTGACTGTTTCTTGGTTCCTTGTGTTTTGTGATGGATCTATGTCTCGTTCGAGGCTGTAAAACTCGGAGCTTCCGACGGACCATAAGCCTCTCAAGAATGGGACAAAGCACGCGGTTAGTAACCAACATGTCTTGCTATAGACTCTCAAGGATGTGACAGAAACACGCGGTTAGTATCCAACAATTCTTACGACTGGCCTAAAGACTCTCAAGGAAGGGACAGACCACGCGGTTAGTAGCCTACGTGTCTTGCTAATGCCCTAAAAGTCTCTCAAGGAAGGGACAGAGCACGCGGTTAGTACCCAACGTATCTTAACACTGACCTAAAGATCTTCAAGGGTGGGGCAAAACACGCAGTTAGTACCTAACGTGTCTTACTAAGGACCTAAAGACACTTAGGAGATGGGACAGAACACGCGGTTAGTGCCCAAAGTGTCTGTTTGGCTTTAATCCGCTGGATTTTAGTCCCTATAGTATTGACTCAAATTCCCTGAAGTCCCTGCTCGGGCGCCAATGACCAAAAGTCGGTGTAGCTCATAATTCTGAGTGTGATCTACTGAAGTTAGTACCTAACGTGTCTTACTAAGGGCCTAAAGACTCTTAGGAGATGGGACAGAACGCGCGGTTAGTGCCTAACGTGTCTGGTTAGCGACATCCGCGGGGTTTTAATCCGCTGGATGTTAGTCTCTATAGTATTGATTCAAATTCCCTGAAGTCCCTGCTCGGGAGCCAATGACCTAAAGTCGGTGTAGCTCATAATTCTGAGTTTGATCTACTGAAGTTAGTACCTAACGTGTCTTACTAAGGACCTAAAGACTCTTAGGAGATGGGACAGAGCACGCGGCTAGTGCCAAGCGTGCCTGGTTAGCGACATCCGCGGGGCCTTAATCCGCTGGATGTTAGTCTCTATGGTATTGACTCAAATTTCCTGACGTCCCTGCTCGGGCGCCAATGACCTAAAGTCGGTGTAGCTCATAATTCTGAGTGTGATCTACTGAAGTTAGTACCTAACGTGTCTTACTAAGGCTGGGATGACACATTCAATTTCTAGACACAACTTATTGTTGAGCGAAACCGACGAATTCGCCGCATACTTTTAAAAGTTATCATAGAAAATCCCAAAAACGCCAAAAAATGTTACAAATTTAGTATTTTTTGTAATTTTTTTGGTATTTTGAAATGTCAGGGTCACACTCAAGGTAAGTAGCGGATAGTTTAAATTGCCTTTTTGACACTGTCAGAAACGGTTGCTTTGTCTAGGGCTCATCATCAGTTGGTTATAAGAATAATCAACAAATATATCTTTTCTGGACATCCGCTGCAGACAACAACAATTCTGAATATGTGGATTCTGCATTCTTCATTGTCCGAATTTTGAAATGTTTGCCTTAAACTATTTGTGAATATAATATATATTTGTTCAAACAACTTTCTTTTGTTGTACCATCAACTGCGCCAATACAACTTGCGAAAAAATCGCTTGCTATGCTCTTCCAGTTTGGGCATTATATAGTGCTAGAGATCTTTGTCTACTGGACCCTAACATGCAACTGAAAACAATATTGAGATTCACCTAATATGAGTGAGACAGTCATCCATATCCATATATCCGAACTCATTCTTTAAGATTTTTGTGGTTGAATTCTTCCGGATAATTTTTCTATCACCAAAATGCAATATGCCTGGTATATTTAATTCAAATATACCGTCTGCTTCTCTTTGAAGAAAACTTATTTTTACCTTCTTTCGTGATTTCATTTTCAGCAATGAAATAATTATAATATTTAATAACAATATGGAAATCTCCTAGATTTACCAAATCTATTAAATGTCAACCGAATTGTTACAAATATTGAATCTAGTAGAATCAATTTTGCCTACTGCGCTGCCGGCAGCAGCAATGCCTCTGTCACTCAACAACAATATTGTGAGGCGAATTCAATAATACTTTGTCTCGCTCACACCAACGAGGTTTCCCCATTATCAAAAAATTGTGACAATAATTGTTCGTAAAAATTGAATGTGTCATCCCAGCCTAAGGACCTAAAGACTCTTAGGAGATGGGACAGAACGCGCGGTTAGTGCCCAACGTGTCAGCACAATACTTCATTTAGCAATCGGTTTCCCAATTGTTGAAAAGTGTTTCTATTCATGTAAAGTATTGTGCCAAACTAAATTTTTGTCTCATCTGAGTACAGGCCTTAAGGCTAAAGATATTGAATGACTAGCACACGATTCACGAATTCACATTTTCTTTGAAATTCAACATGTTGTCTGTTTTCAAACACAAAACTAAATGAGCCAGCTTACTTTAAATTAAACAAGAGTCTATCAAGGACCGATTTCTCATCTTCTATATGGAGTAGTTTACTTATATCTACTTCTAATTCTACGTCTACTCTACATATAAAACAGTTTGTCCTGACTGACTGACTGATTCACTGATTGGCAATCAACGCAGAGCGCAAACGGTAAGCGATAGAATTCTGAAATATGGACAGGAGTTTCCTTTAGTGGTGAAAATGCGTACTAAGACGGGGTTTTAGAAAATTCCAACCGGAAAAGTGGGAAAAGCGGCGAAAAAGTTTGTCCTGAAAAATTTTTTTCATCCGATTGACTTGAAATTTGGTTTGAAAGCATTGTACGCGAAATGATTCGACACGTGTTTTCCCGATTTTGGAAAATCCGCCCACGAGGAAAATGACCGGAAAATTCTGTAGGCAAAATATTATTTTTCATCCGATTGGCTTGAAACTCGGTTTGTAAGGATAGAATACGAAATAATTTGAAATGTGATTTTCCAATGTCGGAAAATCCGCCCCCCAGTCGTGAAAATTCTCGGAAAATTCCGTAGGCAAAATATTATTTTTCATCCGTTTGGCTTGAAACTCGGTTTGTAAGGATAGTATACGGAATAAAGTGAAATGCGGCGGTAACGATAACGATCACGATAACGATAACGATAGCGATAGAACATACTGATAGCGACGCAGCGAAGCGCGACGGGTTATTTACTAGTTACTTATAGAGTAAAATTTAAGTTTATCTGTAAGGAAAGAAATCGGCCCTTACAGTTGTTAATTGACAGATAAAGTGTCTAAAAAGTCATTGACTTATTAAACTGTCCTCTTATAAATTACTATTAAGGCAAGGTATTGAATTACTTGCAGCGAAATGAATACTTATTGCATGACACAGACCTTTTTTTCGACCTTTCTCGATACCTAGCTTACACTTGTAAACAAAAAACAGAAAAGGTCCAAAGAAAATGATAGTTTAATTTGCATAGAAAATAAAGGCAACATTAAATTATAAAATACATAAACAAAAGTTACAAATTACATAAAAAAAATATGTATAAATTTTCGAGAAAATAATATTAGGTCCTGTATTAGCGATAAATCGCATTTAATAATTTTAAATTTTAATTTATTATTGTTTATGTTTTGTTTTCGTGTACAACCATATTCAGCATGACTTAAAAACATATAACATTATCAACTAAAAGGCGGAAATGTAGTTCAGCTTAATGAAGTGTGGGATGAACAAAGCAATCCAACTGTAGCTTGCTTGCATGATGTGTGCGAATGATGAGTGTGTTATTATAATTTCATTAGAGGACGGGCATTGGTTTGGTTTTTAGTTTGGGGGGAATAGTTTAGAAGAAAACGAATCAAAAAAAAAACGCTTTGCAATATCAGAGCATTGTTACTTATATCATAATAATGTTATTTAGCTGGTTAAAAACTAGTTGCTTTAAGGCGCATCAGACGCTTCACTAATTATCATACATAGATTCGTGTGAAAACATTTCGTTTGATTGCGATTTTGTTTTTTTCTTTTTTTGTTTTTTGGTGCATTTAAATTTCATTAAATTACAATATACTTTTCCCTTTTTAAATCTAGAGGCTTTCTCAACATTATTAGCATCATATACAAAGTCTTTCGTTTATGGTTTAAATCAATTTCGAGTGTGTGTGTGTGAAAATCATGTTTTCTTTACCGAGTATATTATAGAAAATATTGTAAAATATATTTAAATATATTAATTTATGTATAATTTTATTGCTAGATTTAGATTCGGATTTGGTTTTGTCTAAACGAGTATTTTTGCCACTAAACACAAAAAGTACGTTACACAAAACAAGAGTTCGAGTTAATTACGATTTTATATAAGGTATATAAATATATATATATGTATATATAGACAGGGGGGCTCTTCTACTTGCTCTCTCTCTTTCACTTTCTCCTCTCTGCACACTTGGATCAACCAAAAATTTTGCTTATGTAAACAAAGGCAGGTGATAAAAATCAAACCCTCGATAACCTTTGGCTGCCAACCAAATGTATACCACATGATAGGCTCCTGGTATAAAGCATATAAGTCCAGCTACAAAGAATACCACACCCTGTGATGTATTCTGCGGATCGGCAATGGCAAAGGTGCCCATCACAAATAGCCCCGTGCCCACAATGAGCAGCGTAAAGGCGGCCAAAACGGTTCGCCAATTCTCGCGCACCTTCGGATGCCGCCAGCAATATGTGTTGGTCTCCTCTGTGGGTAGATTGCCGTATTCCTGGATAAGAGAATCACTGTCCCGAGAGGTTGTGTCTTCGGCATATTTGTTGTAGCCCCTGGAAAGGTATGAAAGAAATTGCAAAAATTAGTTGGTTAATAATAATAATAAATATGGAACAGATTTTAGTCTTGAGTCTTAAGCGACCATTTAAAATAAAATTATTTTACTCAAATCACATTCCTTCTTTAACATATACAAAGTTATCCATAATCCACGGACCCATGTTTTTTTTTAAACAGATCAAAGAAAAACACAATTTTTTTCTTTTCGTGATAAAATTCATTTAATTATAATTATATAATAACAATCATTTAATAACAAGGAGATTTGTTTACATAACTTTTTGAATATGATATCTTGTAAATGGTCGCTTTGAGCGGCTACGGCGTATTGAGCACGTTTTGTAGCATTTTCCATGGTTTAGGCCAACATTTCGACCGAAATGGCGAATATACAGGGTCATTGGCGTGTTGATGTAAGCCTTTGATTTCGAATAGCCCCACAAAGAACATGTCTAGCGTCAAATCTGTTGAACGCAGCGAGTCAAAATCATTAAACGACCTCAAAAATCGATTGTAGCGCAGCTTGTATGTGGTGGAACGACATCTTGTTGAAACCAGTAGTGCACCATACGCTTTTGACGAATAATTGACATCAGAAAATTTATTATCATAACGCAACAGGAGCGTCCTGATTGACGGTAACCGTTTGGCCATTTTCATCTTCGAAAAAGAACGACCCAATAACCATTTCAGTACAAACGCCGCGCCAAACAGTGACTTTTTCATCGTAAAGAGGTACCTTTTGAATCTATTGAGGACAAATTTGTTTGTTTACCGTTCCGTTCAACGTGAAATGAGCTTCATCGGTCATGATGATTTTGTTTTTCATAGTTGACTTGTTTTGTTGAATGTAAATTTCAACTATCCGAGAGCGTTCGCGTGGAGTGTACTGTTCCATGGTAAAAATTTACTTGGACTGACGCTTCAAACGCGCTATGTAATTAGTCGATCTGGCATCGCTGACAAAAGTTATAGTGTTGCCAGATGGGTCCGTCGAATATGGCCAACCCTGTACATGAATCAATGGGTTAACACCCGACTTCTTAACTTCTTTCGTTCTTTCTATTAAGCGACAACAACACTTCGTTTAGAGAGAAGTAAAGTGCAGGGGGTAGAGGTCAGAACGGGGTATTGGTTGTCCATCGACGTTTTAATTAATTCATTACCTTAACATCTTCATACTTCATAACTTGTTTCTTCCATCATCCTTCTTTTCTTTGTTCCTAGCTGTTTCATTTCTCTTTTCTGTCTTAGTTTGTTTTCTTAATTTATCCTTTGTTTTTGGTTTCCCATCACTTCTTTCCATTATCAATCTATTTCTTGTTTTTCTTTATTGCTGCTTCATTTTTCCCATTTTTCTTCTTGTTTTTTACTTTCTTCATTCCATACTGATATATTTTCACTTTACATTTCTCTTACTTTTTTCCATATTTTATCATTCTCTCATTACTTCACCAAACTACAAGTTAGAGGCAATAGTGGGGTCAATAGTCATAGACATAAGCCGATCTAAAAGATTTGTTCATGTTGTCCCAAAAGAGACTTATGTCAATTGATGCAAAAATATGCCACCGAAATTAAGCCGCGGTGCTTGAAATTACGTATATAAGATCAAAACAGGTGACGTATCATTATTATATGCATACAAAACCGCCATCGATTGTGTAGGTGTTCCAAAATGAGTCAAATCTAAACAAAAATTGTTCGCGTTTGAAGCAAAATGGTCGTCTATTTTTTCGAAAAAACTTGTTCTGGTAGCTACGTTAAATTTTCTGGTATGGAAGTTTTGGTAATATTAGTGGAAAACCAAACGCTGAGGTCAGTTCATCCTTAACTGTTACAAATTGACAATACTAGTTTTTTCTAGTCGGCTCACTCAAGTTAGCTTCTAATCACTTAAAATATTGAATTAATTAGTCATTCGACTTGAACTTTTCATTTTAAGAGTGTTCGCAGTACGTTCAACTCCCGCCCAACCGATTAAGAGGTGCAGCCACTAACGTAAGACACGAAAACGCTAAGAAAAAACATAAAGTAATGTTAACTATGGGCTAAATAAGTTAAAATATTATTTTTTAAAGCAGGAAGAGAAACTTCCGAGTTGATTACTCGGTAGAGTTTATTGCAATCAGCACAGAGGACACGAAACGGTTCATGCAAGGCATAGTTAGTAGTACAACGATTCAGTGATAAGGAGATATAACGATAGCGAGTCAATCTAATAAGAACGCTGAGGTTAATTCGACTAACCAAATTAGATGAGTTTTTGTGTTCTAGAACTTAGGTAATCAGAGATCCAACTAAGAAGGTTAGTTGGAAAACCGATTGAACTCAGTCTATTAAGCAGCAAGGAGTGATCAACAGAATCAAAAGCCTTACTAAAATTTGAATAAATGACATCAATTTGCATCTTACTTAAGAACCCTTTGATCACTAATTTACTCCATCTTTTTAACGGAGATATACGGATAAATCGACCAGCTGAGAGTGACATTGAGAATATTGTTATGAGTGGCTCACATAGCTCACCAATACAATGTTTCAGAAAAAAACGAAGAGATTCCATCACAGTCTGGGCAATTAGAGTCATCGCAACTCACTACAGCTTGGAAGATGTCTTTCTCAGAAATGGATAAAGTGCCAATGTTCAGCAGATGGGGAATTGCACTCAGACTATACGTATTATTCCATGAAGCAGAAGGTTTAAGAGAGATTTCGATTTTTTTTTTCATTTTTTTTATATCTTGGATATTTGAGAATATTGCCCTAAAAGGATTTTTTGAAATTCGAAATACTTTAGAAGATATAGCCTCTTTTGTCGAACAATGTCTTCGCTAAAACGAGTCATTTTTGAGTAAATAAATTTCGTGTAAATAAAGCTGAGTAACAACGGCTGGTTCTTGAATTTGAATGGTAACATGTTGTCGCCTCAGATAGATATCGATTATTAATCGATTTTTAATCGATAATTTTCATACACAGTGCTCAGGCTGCGTGAGCCGCTCAGAAACTAGAGCTGCGGCCGCATCTAAAGAAGGCAAAATGGCACGCAGAGCAGAGAGAGCTGCTGCTGAAAGCAGTTTTTTTGAAGATGAGGAAGGTCCGCTGTATGCAGTGTTGCCAATTTGTCCTCTTTCCTTTTGAAACTGCGATCTCCGGAAAAATTTGGAAACGTCCCCTATCCGTAAAAAATGCCCTTTCTATTTTATTTTATCCTTTATTCATCCTTTTTTCTTTGTTCTAAGGCGCTCATACAGTTTATTACAATTACAAGTATGTGGCATCGCATTCATATTGATATTCCGCCTTCGATAAACATTTTGCAAAGCGATGCAGCCCTGTTTTATTTGAGTGTAATCAAAATCAGAAGAATCGTATATCGGTTTACTGCGCTTTAAAGTTTCAACAAAAAATGTCTCGAATCTTGGTTATGAGAACCTGAATTAAAGAATTGGATGTCCTTGGAATACCAAGGATCCGGATCCGGAGGCATACTGCGCTTAAATCCAAAGGTCCGCGCACATGGCCTCACAAAAAAACACATGCAAAATGCAGTGCCCTTCGCACAAAGAAAACACTATTACGTTTCAGCCAGTTTCAACATCGCTTGTGGTCAGGAGGCGGCACTATCAATGTTTGGTGCCCAACATGTAGCCAAAATTATCAATTATCTGATAGTTGTCTTCGGTTAATTGGAACGAATGCACACGAAATTGATGCTGATAATACCGCTCTCGATATAAATTAGACGAAAACGAGAAGGCCAAGCTAACTTCGTCTGTGCCGAAGCTTTTATACCCTTGCAAATGCTGTTTTTGAAATGTCAGAGTTTAAGAACGCTTACATAATAATCAAAAATTTTTCTAACTAAAGCCCATTTTCCGACAACATCTGATTTCGACGAAAGATCGGTCCTATGGCAGCCTTTAGATATAGTCAGCCGATTTCGAACAAATTTGCGAATATATTTGAAAGCATACTGAATAAGTAATCAGTTTGAGTTTAAAGACGCTAACATTAAAAACAAAAAAAATTTCTTACTAAGAACTATTTTCGACCGATCGGTCCTATGGCAACCATAAAATATAGTCACCCGATGTCGATCAACTTTTTCAAATTAGTTTGAAAGCGTGTAATATTAAGAATCGCCGACCTTAAGAACGATTTACTTGAAAACAAAAAAGTTATTTTCCCTAAGACCCATTTTCCGACCGATCGGTCCTATGACAGCTTTAAAATATAGTCATCCGATTCTGACCAAAGTTTGCAAATCTGTTTGAAAGCATATAAGATTATTAATGAACGAGTTTAAGAAAGTTAACATTGAAAACAAAAAAGTTTTTCTCACTAAAACCCATTTTCCGACCGATGGTTCCTATGGCAGCTATAAGATATAGTCATCCGATCCGGTCGGTTCCGACATATTAGCAGCGTGCAGTAAAAAGAAGACTCTGTGCAAAATTTTAGCTCGATAGCTTTATAACTGAGAGACTAGTTTGCGTAGAAACAGACGGACAGACAGACAGCTCAATCGACTCAGCTCGTCGCCCTGATCAAGAATATATATAGTTTATGGGGTCGGAAATGAATATTTCTATGCGTTGCAAACTTCTGGGCAAAATTATAATACCTTTTGCAAGGGTATAATAAAGATATTCGAAACTCCACGTCAGACAGCACAGACGTGTACAAAATTGTATACCTGAAGATGGTTGCCGGTCAGCAACCGAAATAACCGAAAAAACAGCATATACCTCTGTGTGTTTCATTTGACCTCGAGCCGGCTAAACTCAATTTTCTACAATTTAGAAAGGTCGCCAACTATCAACTTATGTGATTTTCATTAAATCTTTATTATATTAATAAGGAAACATAGCATGTTCTGTTTATTTAGCCTTTTAAAAAAAATCCGTCCGTTTTCTGTCTTTTTTCTGCGTTCAACCGTCCTTTTTTTATGTAGAGGCGTTGACAACACTGGATGTATGCAGCTGGCATCGCCGACAAGTATCTGTAATATTTTTGGTTTCTTTCAAAACAACTTTTTCGAACTGCCAAGCCACTTTTCTCCAGTTCTACTAAACCGATTTTGATGAAACAAAATGCAATCGACGCAGAATTGTCACCATTCTCGAATTGCAATTTTGATTTTTTTTTTATTTTTTTTTTGCAAAATATCTACTTCAAACTTTAAACGCATTTATCTCGAAACCACATTTTTTGAACTGGCGGGCAAGATATCTTCAGTTACACTGAATCGATTTAGATGAAACTAATTGAAATCGACGAAGAATTGTCGTCACCATTCTGGTCTGAGCCATAATTATTATTTTTGAAAAAAATTTTACTATTTTTTTTTTACACTAAACTACAAAAATAGGGCCCAAAATCAAATATTCATTTTTCAAATTTTGTCAACAAAAATCACAAAATTTTTTTTTGATGTTCAGACCAGTATGGATGTCATACTGATTATAACCCCGTTTTTACTTTTCATTTCAGACAACCTGGAGACGAGAAATCATGGCCGCCAGCACTATATCATTTTTCTTTTATACTATAACTTTTTGAACAGCCCTCGTATCAAAGCAGAAAAATTTTTTTTGTTTACTTTAATCTGTTTGTAACACATTAAAAAAAAAACAGAATTGGAAAACTGAGATTTTTTTAAAGATTTTTTTTAAAAAAGGTCCAAAAACCAGCATCGCTATGGAGAAAAGTTGAAACCGAAAAATTTAGCGAACAAATTTGAAATGCCAATATCTGACGTTGCAACTAAGTCATACAGTGTCAGTGTCATAAATAAGAAAATAATCTTGGATCATAATTTTCAACAAAATGATGAGGAATCAAGAATGACACCTGCGAAAAACCAACTAATAAAGTACAAATTTGTTATAATCGCGTCGGAATGAATCAAATCGAATTCCCTGAAATGAAACTCGATTGTCAGAGTATCAATATCGTTTTATTATTTTAAGGTCTGTTCAAATGAATTTACTATGTTTACTTTATGAACAATCAAGCTGAAGTTTTTCACATATTTAATGTCTTGGGGCAATAACATGTACAATTTCGATCACTCTATGCATTTTAACCCTAAAATGTTGAATGTTTTCATTCATCTTCTGCTAGACCAAGCCAGCAAAGTAGGAAAATGCGGTGTTTTTTGTCTGTTTGTATTGAAATTTAAAGGAAATATAAATTTTAGCCTTTTAGGCTTTTGGTAAGGGGTGAAAATTTGATCGAATCTAAATCCAAATTGTATCAACATGCAAAAACTATTGACTGTAACTCTTATAGTCACTGAGATCAGCTTGTTTATACAGACAGACGTGTAGAATAGACTCGAATATGTTTGCTTTTGTCTGCTAAATACAATCGCAAACTTTATGATCCCCCTTTTAACCACGTTTAAAGCGAGATCTGATCTATATTATAGACCGGATTTCAAGAATTGTTCGTCTGATTAATTTAAATGGAATTTGTCAGTTTAGCGTCTTATCAATCAATCGTTTGGGGTTATCATTTCATTAGTCGCCAAAGTCGATTCGTCAACAAAACGTAATCAGAATTTGCATATATTTTCTCAATAGAATTGTTTATGGGCAAATTGTCAGAGGGGGAGAAGCCCGACAAGTGCTATGTCTCTCTGACTGGTTAACTGGTTCCAGCTGACCGCAGGCGAAGGCCACCACCAGCAGCAGCAGCAGCAAGAAATGAAAAACCTTTATGACGAAATTTTATGGTGCGCAATATTTTTACAATTGAATGCCAAATTAGGCTTGGACTGGAACTGGACGTCTGCATTTATAATCTTTAAATTAATTGTTGTTGTTGTTGTTATGGAAGAAGGTACACGACATGCATTATTAATGTCCGTTGGGGGAGAGGAAAAGTAGAAATGGAAATCACGCACGCGCCTTTGGCGTTAAGTTTGAGGAAATTAAATTTAGAAAATATGTTAAGAAGTTTCCGGTAAGCCACCTTATTAGACAAACAACCAAACAGCTGGAACAAGAATCAATTTCTTGTGTTCCTTGTTTCAAGTGAAAACCTGCACCCAACATACACACACACACCCAAAGCCTCTCAAAATGGTGCCAATAACAACAGCCCACGCCAATCGAGAAGACTTGTTTCGCCACAACATCCACTCACTTGGGATCCTGTATGCGTATGGATACATCTTCAGTGGAGCGACCTTGTTTCCCACTGCCGCTGCCACCTCCCCGCATGGGCGTTGATATCACCGTGGAACCATAGACACGTATCGCCTCCTCTTCCTCCTCCTCAAAGGCATCGTGTATGGAGAAGCCCCTTGCCCCGTTGCCGTTGTTGTACATTGTGTCTCTTTTTGTTGTTGTTGTGGTTGATTTGGTTAACAATATTTTGAAACTGGGTTGCCAACGTTGTTGGACGGGTCTGTAGCTAGTAATGCTGCCTCGTCTGCATTTTTGCACACTTTGTTTAACGTTTAATTGATAAACTTTTTCACTTTGCTTAGAGCAATTTGCAAAAAGTGTTTTTCTTTTGTAATATATTTTTTACGCGACACAAAAGACACTACGGGCTGGGACAGGAGGGGGCGAGATATATGCAGTGTGACCGTTGGGTGTTGAAAATACCAAAAAAAAAATAGTGTGTAATTTTTGCATAGGGTGGGTAGGTTGCAATTTGTTTAAAGTTTTAAACAAACTTCAACAGTTTTTTAAGTGATTTTAATAAAATGAACTACAAATCATAGCTAAAATTTTAGTTCTCTTAAGTTAAACTTGTCATAGATTTCTAAATAGTCGTTTATCAAACATCTCTAAAGAGAATCTCTTATCAAATGGAATCGGTTTTATTTCATCAAAGAAGGCAAAATTTTCTAAATATTTAGAAATATTTGATTTGCTATTATATTGATTTGTCTATTGTCAGAGAGTCTCTTTAGAGATACATATATATGACAAGTGTAAAGACAGCTTTAGCTATTTTTGCTACCAGATATAGCTTTTTTGGTAAGATCAAAATCCGAAAACTATTTAGCTTGCAGTTCTAGCTATATATTCGTCAATGTTGAGCTATTTTTAATTAATCTTTGTCAATTTTTAGCACATTTAAAATTCGATATCTGGTGGAAAAAAAAGCTATATTGACAACGCTGAGCAGGTATTGCAAGAAATGGAGTTGGCCTTTTGACGGTTTATGGTTAAATTTAGCTTTTTTTGTTTTTACATTTCTGAAATTAAATTTTAATCCAAAAATTTCTCTAAATAACAAAAATCAAAGAAAAATAATTTACTAACACAATAACTATTTTGTTATTTATAAAAAACAAGAAATTTTAATGGTAAATATTTTCCAAAAAAAGTAAAAGTAAATTATTATTTTTGGTCCAAAACATTAAAAATCGCGTTAATTTCGAAAAACTAAATATGTAGTAAATTAGAGTAGATCATTATTTAGGGATTAGAGATTTCAATAAAATTAAATCGTTTTGAAACTTGCTTTTTAATAGCAATTCTGTAAGTGGATCACAATATTTCAAATTATTCAAGCATCGAAGTTTATGCATAACTTGAAGTAAAGTGTGCAGAAAATATCCTAAAACATCAATTGAATTGTGTTTTAGTTACTTATACAAAATACATGGATGGCCGTTATGAAAACTGTTCCATCTTGTGGCGCAAGGATAGGAGATTTTTTTTTTTAGAATCCATGGCCCATTGCATAGACCAAACCTGGGGAAGAGAGCGAGAAAGATACATAGTCATAGGCAGATCTGATCTCTGATTGATCTCGGCCTCAGCCGAGCAGCCTCTTTAAGATAAACTAATATGATCTTTACACTGCGGTCGTACGACCTTTTTTGGTATTTTATGCCTGAGACTGGTCGTCCAGCCATACAAAATTATGGCAGTTGACTTTGAGTTTGGAACGGTCGCAGACTCCACGACCGAAAAATATCAGTGATGGCAGACCCTATTTACCTCAAAAATGTGGCAGCCTTGTGCAATTTTTATCGATAGTTATCGGAAAACGCAACCGCGTAAATATAAGAAGAGCAATGAGAAGATTAACAAATGCAAACGACAGGTTAAAAGTAAGTACGAAATATAGATATCAATCTGCTTTGTATAGAATTATTCATTTATCTTAAAGCCATAAGAAACTTCAAATGAAAATGTGTTTTTCAGACCCAGCTAAAAGTGTCGATAACCAAATCGAACTGTTGGAAGACTTTTCAGTCCACTTGAAGGAATCCTCATGCAGTTCGAAGCCGAAAAAGCGTAGACTGGACCGCGGCGGGGCCTTAAACTCCCATCTACAGGAGACAGCATATAAAATGATTGAGTCCTCACAAAAGCGAAACCGAATCCTAGAGCGGATTGCTACCAACCAAGAGTAGCTGTTGGAAATTTTGGCCAAGCAGTCACATAGCCAATAACTTATTAAAAAACTTTATTTATAATTGTACTGATTCGTTAGAATTAAAGAAAGATGCTAGAGCACATCGGATCTCATTTGGAACACTTTGAGTCCCTTCTATTAAAAAGGTATTGGTATTGGGTTGCTCATTTTCAACATTTTCAGCAATGGAGGTCCAATTTTCTTGAAAAAGGCTGTTGTGCGCATTCAAACACAGCAGGTCTTAATAATTGCGTTTGCGTGCTTCATTGAGTTATCCATGCCCTTCCCAAGGCGACGAAATTTTCCTTTAAGGTGCCCAAATGCATTTTCCACTACGCGTTTAGCTTTTGAGAGATAATAATTGAATAACTATTGCTCCTCCGGTGCTTCTGCGGAAAATGGGTAGGACTTCATCAAAGTTTGCGAGAATCTGAGCATTACGGAAACTTGCCAGCGACCACTGCATCATGCGTTGGCTTGAAATATATGAGTTTCATCAATTGCCCGCTACAGCTGGGACCGCTCATATATTTGCGAGTCGTTACATCGACCAGGAGCGCCAACATTAATGTAAAGAAATTGGTATCGATGGTTTACCAGAGCAAGAAGTACTACGGAGTGCCACCCTTTATAGTTGTAAAAGTCCGTGGCGTCTTGCTTATGTGGCAGCCGTCGGTCACACCAAAACATTGAGGAAATCCCAGTTGCTCAAACCCTTTCACGCATTCTTCCACTTTGTCTTGAGTGATAATATCTGATCCCAGATATTCAGGTGCAAGTGTTTTCCATGTTTACATCCACTTGCCTTGGACACACCAAACATTCGCCCAATTATTCTATATTCCGCGGAAGAACTCAAGGTGTTTAGCGCTATTGCAACTCTTTTCTCTAATGGAATGGCTGGGCGATTGTATCTTTCAGTGTGAGCTGGGCCAATTTGTTGACCAGTTCGTAAAACAAGTTTTTTTCCATTTTGAAATATTCTTTAAGTTGGGCAAGAGTTGCCTTGGGCACGTCAGCCTCCCAAAAGCACCCGAAACGATCCTTCAAATAAAATATGCAATATATTAGTTAATAAATCAAACAAGCGGTAAATATTGTCGTTACATGCATCCACAAAGCTCTTGGAATTGGTTCTGATTCCATGGCGTTTATAATTGTTCCCTTTAAATGGCGATTAAGTAGATTTTCCAAAAGCATTTCATCCTCGCTAGCCACATTTTCAATTATATCCACGACCATCTGTATCTCCGTAATCACGTAAAGAATGTTTTTTTCCATTTTGTAGACAAAACTTCAAAATTTAACACCAAAATTCCAATTAAATTAAAAGTAAACAAAAAACAGCTGATTGACGTTTGGGACTATTTGCGACTGTTCGCTCAATGTAAACACCTAAAAGGTCGTAGCCCCAAAAAAAGTCGTACGATCGCAGTGTAAATTCGGTATGATATGAGCTTATTCGTTACTAATTTTGAGTTTATTAGATATTGGCAGGTACCCGGTGTGCTTTGCTACGTCTACTTTTACAATTAACAAACAAAAAACGAAGAGGTGAAGCTTACTTGACACTTGACATTTAATAAATGTTCATAATAATGTAAACTCATTGTAAAATTAAGCAAATTTTGCGATTTTTTGGACCTATTGTTCTACACCATTCGTCTATTTACCTGTCTTCATGATAAAAGCAGGAAGTGATGTAAGAGAGGGAACTTCCTAACAGTACAAATCAACTCACCCATAATCAGACTTATAACACTTGAACTCAAACATACACAAAAAGATGAATTATGCAGATATACATATCTATACAATCTAAATTAAGTTGCCATTTGTAGATGACAGAAAGTTTAGAGGAAAAAAATATATAAAAAGTCTTTATGATAGCCTAACACCTGCTATTTACCCGTCTTCATGTCAATCTAAGCTCATAAAAGAATTTAAAAAAATTTTTGACTGACCGACACCTCCTATTTACCCGGCTTCAAGTGCCGACTATACTATTCGGTATGTAAAGAGCGAATTGCCACATTTGGCCCCAGAAAAGAAGAATATTTGAAACAAATTCCGTTTCCACAATCTAATTTCAGACCGCAAACATAATATTTTTCAACGAATGTTGTCAATGAGTTACAATTTTTTGAGGTAAAATATTGGAAAAGAGGGCGCTGCAGGCAAAATTTGGTTTTGGCAAATAACTCGCCCATGTTTTGATGATTTTTAAGTCACTGTTAAGTCACCGTTAAGTCACTGCTGTCACTGAGAAGTTACTGCTAAGTCACTGCTAAGACACTGATGAGTCACTTTTAAGTCACTGTAAAGTCACTATTAATGGAAAGTCCCTGTTAAGTCCTTGCTAAGTCACTGATTAGTCATTGTTAAGACACTGCTAAATCGCTGTCCGTGTTCACCAGCACAAATCGATGGATCTTGTTTGACTTTTGTTGTGAACGAATGGGATGTGCAATCACGATTGCCAGTTTTTGTAATTATATGTGTACACATATCCTAAAACACCAACGGCCGAATGCAAAAAATCAATAGCCTTATCAATATATAGTCTCAAAATCGTAAAATTTTTGCGATAGCGAAAATGGGAGCATGGCTGATAGTTGTTGAATTTGCCGCATAGCATATGGCTGCTGGGGGGCAGATCTGATCTGTGATTAATCTCGGCCTCAGTCGAGCAGCCTCTTTAAGCTAAACTAACCATTCTGTCACCTTATTAAACCATTTTAAATTTTTCACTTTCAAATGTTCTAATTATAGCAGCTTGG
The DNA here is from genome assembly GCA_037044535.1 of Lordiphosa magnipectinata. Classification (NCBI taxonomy): domain Eukaryota; kingdom Metazoa; phylum Arthropoda; class Insecta; order Diptera; family Drosophilidae; genus Lordiphosa; species Lordiphosa magnipectinata. The sequence continues at coordinate 30,262 of JBAMBO010001575.1, forward strand.
AAATGCCAAATAAAATCTGCTGGAAATACTAGGTTCTCAATGATTTTCAGCATTTTTTTAAAATTATATTTTGTGTCTTCAAACTCACAGAAATTCGTCCGTGTCATTCCAGCCTAAAGTATTTTCAAGCTAAAATCTAGCTATTTTCTTTTACGCATTACTGTCATAACAGCCTTGCCACACATTTCCCTTTTATACAGTTGGCAACCCTAGGACTGCCAAGTGCTATTTAATTTCCCCATTTCGTATGTGAATTTTATTTTTCGAAAATTGTGAAATAGCCGGCTAAAATATATACATAGCCAACAAGGCAGCAAAGATGTCACGCCACAGAATAGTAAGAACGATGGACTACAACGATGAGTACGATGGTTATGATGATGTGTATGGCCATTCGGTGGATGATGACCATTGCATATCGCCCACAGATGCCCAGACTTGGCTCTACGACCGTCAGCGTGGTCAGCAAAGCATTTCGGCCTTCTTGAGCAAGAACAAGGACATCAAGGAGGAGGAGGACGACGATGATGACGATGATGATGATGAGGAGAATGAGGCATTTGCCAAGGCACGACGTGATTCGGAAAGTTTTCAAATGCCCGAGCTTGATGAATTGGAGCAGGCACAACTGAGTTCGTGTGTGGATGAGGTGAGGAGTGTGGTTGGTGATGCGGTATCGGAGCGTTGCATAGTAGAGACTTCCATGAGATTTGGGTATGATATACAGAAGATACTCGATGAGATTTTAAATGAGGAGACCAAGAAGACGGAGAAAAGGCAAGAGCAGAAGGCACAGAAGTTGCAGACTCTCAACAAATTTAGTAAACCAGTGCAGCCAACAATAAAACCCATTAATTTGAAGGAACCGCGACGTGGATTTGAAATAAACTCACCTAAGACCCCCTCCTCGCCGGTGGTTTCGGGCCGTAATACCCCAGTGGAAGCGCCAGGCGATGATTTGTCACGCCAAACGTCCAATACCCTCTTCAAGGTGTCCAAAGATCAAATGCAGCGCAATGCCTTGCAATTGTATGAAAAGGAAAGAGCACAGCAAAAGAGTCACATACATATGATAGTCATAGGACATGTGGATGCGGGCAAAAGTACCCTAATGGGTCATCTATTGTATGATACGGGGAATGTGTCGCAACGCGTTATGCACAAGCATGAGCAGGAGTCCAAGAAAATGGGCAAACAGAGCTTTATGTATGCCTGGGTATTGGATGAAACGGGCGAGGAGCGTGCCCGTGGTATAACCATGGATGTGGGACAATCGCGCATTGAAACTAAAACCAAAATTGTCACTTTGTTGGATGCACCCGGACATAAGGACTTCATACCCAACATGATTTCGGGTGCCACACAAGCAGATGTGGCTTTGCTGGTGGTGGACGCCACCCGGGGTGAATTTGAATCCGGCTTTGAGTTGGGTGGACAGACACGTGAGCATGCTATACTCGTGCGTTCTTTGGGTGTCAATCAATTGGGTGTGGTCATCAATAAATTGGATACGGTCAGCTGGTCCCAAGAGAGATTCAACGAAATTGTACACAAACTGAAAGCCTTTCTCAAGCAGGCGGGTTTCAAGGATTCAGATGTCAGCTTTACACCCTGCTCGGGTCTTACAGGCGAGAATCTGACCAAGCCTGCACAGGAATCTGCTCTAACCAGCTGGTACAGTGGCAGCAATTTATTACAAGTCATCGAAAACTTTAAAATTCCCGAACGCGCCCTAGACCGACCCCTGCGCATGTCCATCTCGGACATCTACAAAGGTACAGGCTCCGGTTTTTGCATCTCCGGACGCATTGAAACTGGTGTTCTATGCCTCAATGACAAAGTTCTCGTAGGCTCCAGTCGGGAACAGGCTCAGGTCAAGTCTTTGATTATGGACGACCTTACCCAAACCTCCGTATTTGCTGGCGATCAGGTTACGGTGACTTTGGCCGGCGTGGACATCAGTAATATTACCGTGGGCTGCATTATCTGCGATCCTCAGTTACCCATACCCGTTACCACTCGATTTCAGGCACGCATCATAGTCTTCAATGTCAAGGTGCCCATTACCATGGGTTTCCCCGTCTTGCTGCATCATCAGTCGTTGATAGAGCCCGCTGTTGTCTGCAAATTGACCGCTTCCATACACAAAAGTACCGGCGAGGTGGTCAAGAAGAAACCCCGCTGCCTGGGCAACAATTCCTGCGCTTTGGTCGAGCTGGAGACCTCAAGACCCATTTGTGTGGAACGTTATGCTGATTTTAAGGAACTTGGACGTGTAATGTTAAGAGTGGCGGGTGTAACCATTGCCGCTGGCATGGTTACAAAAATACGCTGAGAAAAATCAAAAAGCAAAAAAAAAAATTGTAAACAGAAATTTGTACGAAATTTTAGTTATTTTAGTTTTGTTGTTATGCGAAAGTACACACACACACACATACACACACACATGGAAATATAGTTAATAAAACAAGTAATAAATGTAAAAAAAAAAATGTTGGGAATCAGTTTTTAATTATGTTTATGGAAGACTGTATGGACTATGCAGATTAGAGCAATCTGTTGAGACGATTAGTTCCAAAGCTAATCTTATCTGCCATGTTCCGGTTTTCACTAAAATGAATTCGAATTTTTTACATGTTCTCTTTTCTATTAAACAATCAAGAAAATCCCTATCAAACCTTTTGTTTCTACTTACTCTTTATTCGACGCATTCAAATTATAACTTTTTAATCTGATTAACTCAATTAATTTAATACAACAGCACATTTAACCAATTCGAATTCGATCATTTTTGTCGAAAGTGAAAACCGGTACAGGCTTGTATACAGTGTTGGGCAAATATTAATTTAAGGCACAGCTCGTGAGCCACAGCTCTCGGTTCTAAGATGGGAACCACAGACTTAGTGGTTCACGAGTTATTTAAATCTATTTACCGTGACTGACGACTTATTAAATCGCGAAAAAAAAACCATAGAGGATATAAAATAGTGTTAATGAAAAACGCTAATGCCATTTAAGTGGAAAATCATACCAAAATCAATGCATAAGAGCTATTCACAGCTAAGGGATCTCCATGGTAATAATGCCTTTTCAAGGCAACAACTACATTGCCTTGATTTTGACAATAGTGAACCCCGAACCATGGATGACCAATACTGAAGAACATAGATAGAACATGAAGAATGTATCAGTTCCATCATATTCACTGTTAATTCAAAAACAGAACCTGCCACATGTACAAAGTTCATAAGCGCTATTCAATAATATTTGCAAACGAAATTTCTTATGAGTGAGGCCAATTAGGCACTTTCTGCAATACATATACTGCCTTGATATGTGTTCAGGCGCAAACAGCTCAGAGTATTATGGCTCACAGCTCAGAGCCGAGTGCTGTCGCTCACGAGCTGAAAGTGCTCCCGGCTTACAATGAGCGGTTCTCGGCTCTGAACGAGAAATTCCGAACCCTGCAATTGAATAGTAAGATTTGTATGTTTTTTTTTTTAAATTTTTTATTATTATTATTTCTTATAATAATTAATATTGCATTTAAGAACTACCCTCTTTTCAAACATTCTATCCGATAGACTTGGCAAATCCATCATTGTGGCAAAAGAAAAAAGACGTTCAACTGCTGCCGACGATGGTAATGGCGTGTTGTATTTAACAAAAACGTTTCGAATTTTGGGATATCAATTAAGCAGCTCCAGTTCTTGACTTTCTTCTGCAAAAAACTGAAGCATCAAAAGTTCTGCTTTAGTCAAAGGAGCATCGCCGTGCAGCTTTCCATAAAGTATTGCATTTCTTAATTACTTTAGCATGCATAATTGACAATGATGTAGCTTGATTATTTAAAACCTTATTAGCATTGGTTGTCGCACATTTTCAGCTGATTCATCTTTTTCAGCTTTAGATTCAGATCTATTTTCGAAAGTGAGAATGTCATCTTTGAGGTCAATGTTTTTGAGTTTTACTCCAAAAAGTTTGAAAGCCTTCACAAAATGGCTTCCATTGTCAGTTACTGATGCGACTATGGCTTAAAAAGTTAAAAGTCGATCCTCTGGACATTTCATGCATAAAGCCGTATTATTATTGCCTGTTGATTCGTGTTCTAAGAATTTAAAATAAGTTCCGTCTAGTAGAAGCAGTCGTGGTTGCGAAGATGGTAAGGAGCTACCTACTGCATCGCTCTCCGAGGAAGGTACTATATTTTCTGCAGTGCCCAGAGCATAGTCCAAGGAATTGCCTTCATCCATTTTAACGGTCTGGTCCATATTATTTCAGTATTTATAGTGCTGATTTAGTTTTTTTTTAAACTTATGCTTTTTTTTCTAAACTAAATTATTTTACTATATAAACTTTGAACTACAAATCACACAGCTTACTTAATTGTTAGTTTTAACTGTAGTCTAGAACAATTGAAAAATTCAATTGCAATTGATTTAGTTGTAAGTAACAATTAATTTAAATGAATTCAACTAAATTAATTGCATTAATAATATTTTAATTGCCATTAATTTCAATTGCAATTGAATTAATTGACTAAAATTTTTAGTTGATTAATCAATTGATTCAAAATTTAATTGATTAATTCCCAACACGGCTTGTATATCTCTACTGTATACCCTGTATTGTATACCGAAACCTAACCATATCTTCTGAGAAATCCACAGCCAACATCGATGTCGTTGAGCATGGAAAATACCCAAAATAACTAGTACTCGCAATTGATTTGGCACGCGGATTTTTGGTCATAAAATGAAACTTTACAACTTTTAAAAACTTTTTCTTCTTTTTATTCGTTTACTCAATGGCTACAAATCGTAGAACAACTTATTTGAAATGGCAGCCTTGCGCCTTCCAGCAACGCCGAAGTCTCTCTGACCACTCATCGATCGCAGTGCGCACCTCATGCATTGAGAAATTGTCCACTGCTAGGACAAGGGCGCGCTTCAAAGACTCAAAATTTGGGTGTCGAGTAGAGCTAGCCATAGTCTCGAGAACGGACCACAGTTTGTAGTCCAATGGATTTAGGTCTGGGCTAGCAGCAGGCCAATCATCCGTAGAAATGAAGTTCGGTACATGGGTTTTTAGCAGGGAATCAAACCGGAACCAGAAACAGAACCGTATACCGAAAAGAACTGATTAAAACTCAGAACCAGAACCGTCACCGGAACACATATTTTTAATTTTTTTATACCGGTATTCGAGAACCGATATTCTTGAAACAGAAAAGAATCGAAACATTGTACCGCTACAGTTATGGTTCTGGGTGCAAAAACAAGACTGCAAAGATGGCACTTGATTTTGGCGAGACCAGTCTTTTTTTAAAATATTGCATCCTATATTTTTAGACCCTCATTGAATGTTATGATAACCATTTAACAGAAATGTACTCTAGACTGGCCCTTAAAAATAAATTTAAAAATTTGGGGCTAATCGGATAAAGTTTTATGGCCGCCCCATCGACCTAAATATCCATAGAGCAAAATGTATGAGAAAAATGGGGGGTAAAATCGGGTTTTGGATTGTAGAATTTTATACACTTGTTTTGTCTGCCATATTTGGGTTGCTTTTTATTAAAATATATCTAGACAGTAGTAAAAGTGGCCAATTCAATATAAAAAGAAAGAAAAAAATGATTTAGCAGAGCTTTTTGGTTTTTTTTTCACATATTTTTTTTCAAAAATTTTAATGAAAAATAAAAAGTAACAACGTATAAAATAATTCGTTATTGATTATAGAGACATTCAACACTTAAGCTTAAATTGTAAGTTTCTATAACCGTTGTACAATTTGCGCTACTATCGAAATCGATAAAGCTTTGTTATCGATTGTACCCGTGTCTCATTTGCATGGTTATAACCACAGCTGGCTGATATTAATTTTCGTTTGTGTACGTTTTCTTCACAAAAATTATAATATAATGTCATTGTCGCATTCTAAATCGTCCTCGAATATATCAGCAAGGAATTGTTCGATTGTCACCGCGTCCGTGCAGACAGTTGATATGGTCGGCCGCATCACCCATCAAATATTGGGTGCCAAATTGCCGTCAAATCGGCAAGTCCTGCAACTTTTTTTTTACAACATGCGAATTGTCAAGCTTACATCTAAAGAAAGTTCGAGATTAACTATGAGCGCGGTTTCCATATATTGGCAACATGCACGTATACCAATACGAGAAATTCACAAGTGCAGTGACAAATTAATTAAACTTTATGAGAAAAGGGGATAAGCGTCCCAAACGTGCAGAGTTTTTGGGAATCTTGGATGATCTCTTTGATATTGCTCATGCCGAGGCTCTTAATAACATGCATATTGACCAGGATAAACAGTTTTTGCTTATGCAAAGAGAGAAGGGTCGTCCGGGTTGTATGGTTGGTGTCGACGTGAAGTTGTTCAAGAGAGAACAGCGATCACTACAGCGCAAGGAAAAATTGGAGTCGCTTAAAAGGAAATACTCGCGAATGTCCCAACAAAATAATGGTGAGAAAAATGTGAATGCTTTATGAAAAACAAATGAGTTAATCTCAATTTTTACTTAGCTGTTGAAGAATCCGAAAGTTATCAAAATAACTCAGAATCTACAATGAACGACAATGAATACGTTGATAGCAGCGACGATTTTATGGAAGGAACTACACGTGGTAATAATGAATGGATAACATCCCGTCTAGCCGCTGCGCTTGATGATGCGAAAGATTCAGATAGATAAGCGGTCCACATCTTAACGGCGGCGTCGGAAGCATTGGGAGTCGACGTGAAATCACTCATTATAAATAGAAACTCCATTCGAAATTCCCGAAAAAAGTATTGGGAACTTGCTGTTACCACCAGAATATCGGAATGATTCGTTTGGTCTGCCAAGCGATTTTTTAAGACTTGATCCCTCAACTTGGAACGATAACGATGATTATCTGGAAGGCATTGAGTTCTGCAATGATTTATTTGTGGTAAACGATGCTGCTGAGCGAGGAATCAAATTTATGAAAGACTACAATCGCATATTGACAAAAAACGAACAGGAGAAGCAGTTAGTTCTACAATATGTCGAAGATTATAGAAAAAAATTTCCTTCGCATTACAAAATGGATCTTGTATAGATAGGTTAAGAACTTAAAGCATACAGTAATATAAGAAGTAATCTTAAAAGCTTTTTGTTATATTTTTAATTACAATTTTTGACAAAATATGTGAAAAAAATTCTGCAAAATCATTTTTTTCGTTCATTTTATCTTGAATTGGCCACTTTTCTTTTCAAAACTACTGTCTCGATATATTTTAATAAAAAGCAACCAAAATATGGCAGACAAAACAAGTGTATAAAATTCTATGATCCAAAACCCGATTCTACCCCCTTTGTTTCTCATACATTTTGCTCTATGGATCTTTAGGTCGATGGGGCGCCCATCAAACTTTATCCGATCGGCCCCAAATTTTTTATGGTCTCATTTGGGCTCAAGGAGAAATCATTTCTGCCCGGCTCTTTGAAAAAAAAAAAATATTCCTAAGGGCCAGTCTAATGTACTCGAGTTATCCATTTCTGTTCAAGTGAAACTGAATGAGGACAGCAGCTCTGACACAAATCCGTTAGCTGAAAGTGGAGGCTAAGTCGAATCATACATGTATTTGTATGAAAAGAATCAGGAGAATATATATTATATTACAAAACTGTTTAATGACATCAATCACTGACGGTTGAACCCCGCAGAATCGGTTCGGTTCGGGTTTTTAGGATCCATCGAACCGGACCATCTACCGGACCTCCAAAATCTATTATGTTTGGAAAAACATTTGGTTCAGAAAATTATTCAAGTCGACTTTTATAAGTTTCTTTATATTACGGATGGAAAAAAATCATTGCTTAGTACTTGGATCGATTAGTGCATTATCTAATGGAGATCAATTTTGTAAGTCATATCCAAACTGGGAATATTCCGACTATGAGAAGGGAAATAAAGTAATAGTCTAGTTGTAACATGACAATTTAATTTTTTTATATCTATGTACGAGTACACATAGGAAGAACCAGGGACGTATGATTGATGGCGTTAACCTTAGTTAGATAGATTTATCAAATAGTAAGTTAAATGTTTCCACTTCAACAAAAATAAGGCCAAGAAGGTTTTAAATTTAACCGATTTGCTGAAATTCATGGAAAATTGAGGCAAAAATGTTTCAAATATTTCAGATGTTATGAACCAAGGTTCGAACCAAATCCTCAGGTTTGATAAGTTAAGGAACCGGTCATCGAACCGAATCTTATACTTCACGATGGGTTCGAACCTTCGGAGGTTCCTCAGCTTGAAATGTTTACAAAACAAAGAAGATGAAGTTGAATGGTGGTCAGTAAACTTGAAAAAGTTTTTACAATTGTGTTTATGTATGTCTTTGAAAAGGGCAAATAAGTGTAGAACGTTTGTTTACCGGGGTGTAATTATAATGTCTTCGCTATGAAATTGGGTGGACGCAAAACCAATGCCCGATCCGGTACGTACGATACGGAACCGAATACCGAAATAATGTTAGAACCAAAACAGAACCTTTTACCGAAACATTAGTTTCGGTACGTACCAGAACCGGAACCGAAATACGATTTGGTTTGAGTTCCTGGTATTTAGCCATGTTTGAGTCGTTTTTGCCTTGTGAGCTGGAGCGTAGTCGGGTTGAAAGGTCCACGGGTCTTGTTTGCAAATAATGTCGTGTTGAGAGGCTTCACAACCTTTTCCAAAGCCTCGGATTGATACACTTTCAACAAAGTTTTGACTCCTTCAAAGGCGTCTCCCCACCAAACCATCACATCAACCGGATGGTGACCTCTCTGAACTCTCAAAATGAGTTCGGTTGCTTATATTGATGACACAGCATACACTCTATGGTTCTGTTTGCTGAACGATTCCTCTATGGTAGACTAAATTCGTCTGTGGGCATTGTTCGCTCACTGGCGACGCAATGCTTTCAATTTTGTCTTGCGTTTTTGTTTCAATGCTGTTGTGAGCAAGTGACCGGTGTGTCTCTTGTATGCACTGAGTCCCAAGTTACGTTTTATGATGCGCGACATGCTGTCCTTGCTGATATTCATCTCAAGAGACATGCTTTCTGCTTGCGCAGTGGATTTCGATGAATTCGATCTTTCACGGCTTTGAGGGCTTGTGGCGTTCGCATAGTTATTTCATCAGTATCCTCAAATAATTTCACGGTATGATACACAAGTTTCGGGTGTTTCCAGTGGGCTTAACATTCGAAAGATTTCACCTTTTTCGTAGCCGAATTTATGCAGGCCAGTTACGATAAAACTATTTTCGAGATTGCAAACAACTGACGCCAAAAACTTTAGATGCAATAATATAGCATAAGTGTCACTTGTCAAATTGCCTTCAAGTTGACGTGGATGATTTTAATGGCTCCCGAGAACGAGTGTGTTCAATACGTGTACCAAAACAATTGCGACTACTAGGTAATTCTTATCGAAGGGCACCCTCTCAGCTGGACGCATCACGCACCTTAGTTCCCTATTTTCCCTCAAATGCAGTGGCTCAAGCGTAACGAATATACACCCTAAGAGAGACGCCGAAAGAAAATATCCAAGTTTGTAAACCCAAGGAAAACCAAATGTCAAAAGTAGAGATGGGCGCGGGACGGGAAGGGACCCTGCCCTTGTTGTTTTTGTTCTATCGGACAACTGGTGCTTGCAAGGTGAGACACTAAATAAATCACCGAACAACTCACTGAGCCAAGTCGAGTCTGAAGATATCATTTATTCAACAACTCACTCTGAACAAGAGAGACTTGACAACCCATCAAACAGCTCACAGAACAACTCACTGAGCAAAAGAGCCTGAACAACTCTCATTGAACAAGACTAACTGAACGAAAATGAACAATTGAAGAAGAACATGTTCACTCGCAACCTATATCTATCATCAAAACATACACCTGAAGTCTTATTTTATAATTTCCTTAGAATAAGTTAAGCAAAAGATTCAAAACACGCGGGCACTTTCAAACTACAAGTGCGCGCGCCAACAATCAATAGGCAGCCAGCTGATCAACCACGCCATCGTTATCGTTATCGCGCGCTCTGCCACGATTAGCTGCGCTCGCTGCCACCGTCGGCTGCGCCCAGCAGCCTATAAAAGCGGAGCATCAACGCACTGACAAGTCATTCAGTCACCGGCTTCGGCAGAGAGAACTTATCATAGAGAGCTTTGTCAGGACGCCGCTGTTTTTTTTTTTTAATGATTTTATTTGGAATTTTTTGCTAAAAAATGTATAATTAAACGTAAATTACAAATTTTAAAATGATATATTTTTATAAAATTTATTGAAATTAATAAATTAGATTATTATAATACTATATTTAAAAATTTAGTTTTTATTTGGTTGATAGCTTAAAATTATGTGTCTTCATGTTTGGCTTATTAAAAAAAATTCAAATTTTAAACACTAAATGAGTTTTTAAATATTACGACTAGCTTAAATTAATATTAAATTATTATTGTTTTCATTATTGTTATTAACATAATTACTATCTATATTTTCTGGTCGGCACGCACGTCTGCTCCAGTTGAAAGTCAAAATTCAAGCCAAGTCATTGCTTGCACACTGACGCATACAAACGTATCCATTTACACAGACTTAAAGAAAATAGAAGAAATGTCAAAAAACGCTTCTGGATGAGAGGGAGAACAACATAAGCGAACGAAATAGACATCGGCTCGTGTGTGTCACGATTAGTTGTCTCAGTTTATTTCCGATTACTATCTCTCTTACGAAAAGCAGCGGTTGTATTGCTTTACTTTTTCGTCAGGCGTAATGCATTCTTTCGGCAGAACACGTTGAGTTCTGCGCCGCTGGGATGTTAGGGCCATCCTGACAATAGATAAATGCAAATGTTGCTATTTTATTCATTCTTCTATGCAGCTACAAAATATAAAGCAACAACAATTTGCATTTAATTAAATTAATTAATACAGTTACAAAAATAATTGAGATGATAATATTTAAACCTAGTTTAAAATTGTTGTAGGAAGCACAATGAAAACACTAAACTTAAAATTTGAAGAACTTGCAACCAGACGATTATACAGCCCATTTTTTTTTTAATTTGCATCCATCAGGTGGAGGCAACGTCATTTCATTCGGATCCAAAGAGGAACTGTCGTCATTTCATTTGTTTCCGAAGAGGAACTATCGTCATTTCATTCGGATCCGAAGAGGAATTATCGTCATTTCATTTGAATCCGAAGAGGAACTATCCTCCTCACGTTCGTTGGAATTATCATTTTCTGATCTGTTCAGTACGAGGACTAAACACAATATGACCCAATCGGGTAGATTTATTCAACAATATAAACAAAATATTATGAGTGAATATGCATGGCACCCTTGATTTGGGATTTTAGTGTCACTATGTTATTTATAATTTTGGGTACCAGTTCAATAACAGTTTCCAATCTTGGGGAGTATGATCGAGTTGTCCACTGCTGTAGCAGTCGCCACTGTTGCTTCTGTCACTTGTGTTGATGATTTTTCGTTCTGCAGCTCTATCAATTGATCCTGCTTCTTGTGTTGTATGCAGGTGAAGAATTTGAAACTGCTAATTCATTTTTTATGGTGTTTCTCGTTACGCCTGGCTTCTGTCATTGGCACTTGATTCTTCGCTCTGGAGTTCTATTAATTGCCTGGTCATGCATTTGCATTTTTTGCATTGACATTTAATTGCTGGGATTCATTTTTGGTAGGTTATTTCTCAAAATTTCAACTTAACACGAACCCGTTTAAGATTCCCAACCATGTTTTTCTGCCCATATTCCGGATATATCCAAGAGCGAATGTACATTATGAATAGAGCCAAGCACCGCCATAAAAAGTTCATTTTTTGGATTCGACCGCATCATCTCCTTAATGGTTATAAAAAATATTCATTTTGATTCTTCTTCTGTGGCTTCACCTTAAAAAAAATATATTTATATAATTATATATAATATCAGAGTCGATGTCTTGGTCGTTGGAGTTGAGAAACTTCCTTCTCACGTTCGTTGGAGTCATCATCGATATTAGGATTTAAAATGATAAGTTCTTCTCCTTTTTCTTTGTAGTTTTTTGTCACTTGCATTGTTGATTCTTCGCTTTGACTTTCTATTAATTGCCATATATGGTGTTCCTAGTTACTCCTGATGATGATATGTTCTTTACCTTTGTCTTTGTAGTATGTGGTGAATTTTGAAAAATATTCTAGTAATTAATTTATTTACTATCTCTACAAACCTGTACAATGTATATACTACAACTCGGCCGTCCTGACAACAAGGATCACCTAATTCTTTTGATGTGTTTCTTTTCTTTTTTGCTTCTTAAATTATACTTATGTGTTTCCTGGAATCTTCATCAAAATCTGTATCGCTTACATTTCCGTTCCTATATGTGTCTTCAAAATTTTGATCCATATCAGATTCGATTACATTTTCATACATATCTGTATTTTATTGTAACTCATTGAAGTCTTGATTTTCTTTCGTGTTATTACCTAAATTCTTTCCCTGAAACCAAAACTTAATATTGTGTTAAGCCCAGATGAATTTGTAAGGAACGAATGTCTATGGAAAACTCTCCACGTCTTCAAGCACTTCACTGTCGTTTTCTAAAACTTTCGTAATTCGGTAATGGTCCTTTCAGTATTAATCTTTTCGCCATTTATAACCACATAATCTCCGCTATTATTCTTTACTTTTTTCGAATTAACGTAATTCCCGTTAGACTCCTGCGCTTTTTTTTTGTTATTCTTTGGTGCATTCTCTCTAATATCTTGTAAATCTCTGAATTTTTACTGCATTTTCTTAAATTTACTTCAGGGTTCTCGCCCCTAATCACAGATTTGGGTCTGAAAATTTACTTTTTCGTGCATGTTAGAGGAGGAGGTGGATATGGATGCAACAAGCAGATAAAAAAAGAAAAGAGAATGCAATGGAAGTGGAAGACATGATCGTGGTCAAGAACGCAGTTTTCCCTAGCAAGTTGACTTCAAAATTGAATGTCACCGCATACACACTTGCTGCAGAGAACAGGAAACATTGTACAAGTGTAAGAACCCGTATTCAAAAACAAACTACAATAATATATATTTTATATTTATTGTTTATAGCTTTAGGTCCGTACTGTTCAGTAGCCCAGACTGAACTGCTCTCTCCCACATAGCCACATTCGAACATTATAGTCTTCTCACAGTACGCATTGACATTTATTTGCTGGGATTCATATTTGGTAGGTTATTTCTTAAAACTTGAACTTATTGAACAAGGTCTGCTTCTTTTTGGGCAACACGAACCGTTAGGCACACATTGGCACGGCATTGTGTGAGCTAAAACCGAGCAGTCGATATAAAAGAAGGCCTCGCACTCTAGAGACTTCACTTCTCGATTGGAGCTTGTCCAGCTAGCATAGAGCTGACTCCGTTTTGTGGCACATTGCCAGTTAGGTGTAACTTAGTGCATCTTGTTGACCACACAAACACGCAACAACAATTTACATTTAACTTAATGTTAATTAATACCCAGAACACCCTAATCCTCCCTTGGAGTGCGCCTGCATCCAACCTCGTGGCTCAGAGTGCGCCCTGCATCTGTCCATACTCCTCACCTCTGCCCAGAACACCCTAATCCTCGCCTGGAGTGCGCTGTGCATCCAACCTCGTGGCTTAGAGTGCGCCCTGCCTCTGTCCACACCCCTCGCCGCGCCCGCGAACCCCCCATCCGCGCCGGGAATTCGCCTCATACCCAATCTCGGCGTTCAGAGGACGCCCGCATCTGTGGATACCATTCATCGGTTCCAGGAACATCATAATTCTCGCGTGGAGAATACCCCACCGCCTCTGGACCATCATCGGTGCCATCGAAGCCCAACACCACGAGGATCCCCCAGGGTACCAAGACCCTGGAAAACGGCTCATCGACGGCGGCGATCGTCACGAAGATCATCGAACGCCAAAACCCCCCCCTGGAACTACTTTTACTCGTACAGGCAGCCCCACAGAGGACAGCACGAGAGCCCCCAGGGCGCCCCACCACAGAGGAAGAAGTAATATAAGTTAGAGCTAAGTTAAGAAAAGATTGAACCCCCTGAATAAAGAATAACATTGGAGACCCGATCGATCCGCCACTCGTGTTCTTCTTGGGAGGACTCCAGGGAAATTCGTGTACAGCAACCACCGACTACAAAACAAAGAAACGAAATTTCTGTGACCCCTGCCCCCGGCGAGCTACACCCCGGCCAAAAGTAGCGTTACAAGTTGCACAAATAATTGAGATGATAATATTTAAAGCTAGTTTAAATATGTTAAAATAGGAAGAACAATGAAAATACTAAACTTATATTTTGAAGAACTTGCACTACTACTTGACTATACACCCCATGTTTTTAGATTTGCTTTTATCAGGTGGAGACAACGTCATTTCATTCGGATCCGAAGAAGAAGCATCCTCCTCACGTTCGTTGGAATCATCATCGATATTAGTTTCTAGTCTTGGAAACTCTTACGAGTTCTACGTATTCTTCTACTGCCTTACACTCCAGATACGGCACTTCACTATCGAGGCTCAAAGCGTGTGGACCGTCTAAATTGAATTTTTTTCCCAAAACTTATGTCTTTCATATGCGCGCATCTTTATGACGATGACGTTTGATATTGTGTGGTTAACCAACTTTGTTTTGATATGTGATGTTAAAATATTCGTGGAATAATTGGTCTACACGCCAAGTTCCGCCTTAATTTTCATAAGTCGCTAACTGCCACATGTGACTTTATTTTATAATTCTGTGATGGAATCGAATCGGGAGGAGACAGAAGAGAGTCGAGAGGTAGTTTTTAGCTGGTAGTTTCTTTTTATTTACGTGTTTGAAATATATTTGTTTGATAAGATCCAGATCGAGTTTAGTTATTCTTTGGATAAACCTCCAATGACTACCGTTTCCCATACCTCCCGACTTCAAATTACTCAACAGCCTCTGATTTTCGTTCAAAAGTTTAATAACTCCTTTTTTTTTTTGCTGTTGAGTGACTTTGACTTGCTCCGCTGGCTTCTCCCGAATCTCTTCTGCCACATTGGAAGATTCCTTCTCATACAACTCAGCCATCCTCTTATGCACTCCAGTCGGATTGTGCGCTCCTACGTGGCGTAAGGAAATCGCTTTGCCGCACGGGTCTCAGAATACTGATGGAGTCTGTGGAAGGGCGAGATAGATTATTAGATAGATAGAGTTAGTTTAATTTTTTTTGGATTCGTGGCTCCAGATGCTGTTGAAACGGAAACGAAGGTAGGGGCTGGTAGTTTTTTTTTCACTTGATATTGATTTGATTCAAACTAATTTGTTTGATTATATTCTCATCTATTTTGGTAATTTTTTGGATATACCTCCAATGACTACCAGAAAGTGGCAGCGCCAGCACATAGTAATTAGGCAACCCTTATTACACGGTCAGACAGCAACTCAGACGAAAACTCAGCTGAGTGATTAGGTCGTGTAAATGAGGCTTTATTAAATAAAGCTTAGTACGGAGACGCTGACAATTTTTGCGAAGCCTATCTTATTACATAGCTCAGGAAATCCGCTCATGAAAATTGTCAGAGCACATTGTCAGAGCGAGTACGGAGCAACCAACAATTTGCTCTGGCAATTGCTTGGACCTGCCAACTCGTTTTTTTGAAAACAGCTGATAAATTGTCGAAGGGGTGTCTGGAAATTATGAAACTTGTTTGATAATTGTCAGAGGTACCTTAGAGAATTGAGCACACAATGAAAAAAATTAAAGCAAAGAAGACCAAAAACAAAACTTCAATTATTTGGACAACTGAGAGGTGGACAAACAAGTAGAGCTGATCAAAGTGGACGAGTCGCAACCAATTTTATGGAATCTGGTCAACAAAAAGCATTTCGATACCCGCAGCAGCATCACTTGTGGCGGAGAATCTTTCTCTGTATGCTTCTCCCGGCATGCCATTTGCCCAATGTATGCACACCACCCGAGTCTAAACCTTCGCAGTCTCCACAGCCCTACAGAGAACGGCCAAGCCCATTATAGTAGTGACTCCTTCGGCTAGCTGTGGTAGCTTCCGTTGCTACTGTGGTGGCCACCTTTAAATCCGTATTCACCTAGTTTATCCTCCTCTAATACGCCCGGCGAGTATGATCCGCCTCCAGTCTATGAAGCTGGCTGTGGCTATGAATATTACCTCTGGTTTAATGTGCGTCCCAGCAAATTTAAAACCCAGATGCGTTTTGTGTTGTCGTTATAGCAGTATGCCTAAGTGGCTAAGTTCTGCTCCCGCAGCCCAAAATAAAGGGTACGGCTTCTACCTCCCCACACAAAGTGTTTCCATGAAATAGACCATGGCATTAGCACAGACAACTGAATTTCCCCTAGTGACTTCCAGTTTCAACTCTAATTTTATTTTAATTAGCCCGCTTATTTTTTATACACACAACAGCTGATTTCTGTCTGTAAATTTTTATAACGCACTCCATATAAAAAAAAAAAGTGGCGGAAACTTTCCGTGGCGGAATTTAGTTTCTGTATTCTGAGACGCGCTAAATAAATATACAATTGCCCTATCGATAGTTGACGTATCGATAGCGGTGTGGGTCGTGAGTGGATTGAATGAACAGCTAAACAGAACCCAAAAGAAAATGCACCGAGAGATTCAATCGCGAGGAAACTATAAGGGCCGTTTTCTCATGTTCATGTTTTTGCTCAAATCGAAATCCATCTAGATTTTGCAACTAGATGGCTTTTGTGCAATTGGTTGTCTCATGTAGGTTGATTATAAATTCGGGCATTTGCGCCACGGTCACACCGGGAGGGCTGGAGTGGTATTATACTAGGTTGGCAGCACCTCTGCAATCGGCTGAATTTTGTCTTTTTTATTGCGCGCCAATTTTAAAAATTAAAGCAAGAATTTTACAGACGAGGAGAAGGTTTTTCTTTTGGAACGACTTCTTACTATGATGGAAGATTAAGCAGTAGGTCGAAAGCCATGTTCACACAGGCAAATAATTTGGACAAATTTTCATGAAAATTTAGCTAAATATGCCAAATTGTGGAACTTTCCGGCCATATTTGATCAAATTATTTGCGTATGGAACCACAGTTTAAGTTTTTAATCCTGTAAAATCTTTAATCATGGCTATATATACCAAATTATTTGGATGTGTAAGCTTAGCTTAAGCAATGAACTAGGGGAATCAGAATGTGCATCTGTAATTTCAGCAATGTCTGCAGGTGTTCTTATATACAAAAGGCACATCCTATATTTTCCATTTTTGGTTTACTTAATAACAATTCAGACTTTACTGTTTTTAGCAGCAGTTGTTTTTTGTTTTCAAATATTTTCCAGTGTGACCATATGCGCGGATACACAAAAATACTTAATTTGCATAATGCATGTAGATGGTTTTAAAATCAATGAGGTTGAAGTAGATTGCTACGAAATGCATCTAGATTGTTAGCATTGAACATGAGCCAAGCAAATGCAGCAAATCCACATGAGAAAACGGCCCTAAGCTAAGGGCCACAAATCAGCCCAAGAAAGTTACGAAATCCGCACTGGAGTGCCATACCCCTAAAATCGTCTCCTATGCCAACAGAAGCAAGCGTCCGCACTCGGTGGATGCCAAACAAACAGGTGGTGACATCCCAGCCCGGTCATCAAGTTTACCACCAACGCGGACCAGCTAAAAATAGAGTTGGATAGCGATGCAACTGCTGTGGGCAGCATTGCCAGCTTCAGCGGTGTGGGCGTGGCTGTCAAACGTGAACGCCAGGAGGAGGATTTAGAATTTACGGCAAATAAAACAACAATTTTGTATGAAAACTAAAAGTATATTTTCCAATCTTTAGCATTGCGTTTCACATGAGAGCCAAAATGATGGCACAGCCCAAATCCATGATTTCCAGATACTCCGAGCCGCCGTCCTGGAGACGATAGCAGCATTTCTACAAAGAAATGCATATTCAACCAACTTTGAATCAAGCATCAAATGTGCTATCTGGGCATTCGTCATGGCCGCTTGAAGTACTATGTACTCCACAAACTGCTTCAGCTGACCCACACTGTAGGCCGATGACCCAATCTCTTGTACAAACTTCTCCAAACGATTACAGTTGCCCGAACGGCAGACTTCCAAATAATCCTTCAAGTAGTACTCCGGGATAATGCCCGACATCTCAAACAGATCAGCTTTGCTGACGACATGCTAGACCCCATTAAGACGATGGCAGGACGCATATCATCTCCCAATATCCGTTTAATAGACTTGTAGGCCGCCTTCTCGATCTGCACCTGCTCCAAGTGTGTCTCAAACGGGCAATAATTTGATCCTCGCCCAACGCCTTGAACTGGAATTTGATGCCGCTACCGCCATCAACATACATATCTGTGTTCCTGTTGCGCAGCTTTATTAAACTATTTTTGGCAAAACAAAACCACTTTCAAGAAACCCAAGAAACCCGTAGGCAACTTGGGATTATTTAGCCATTTATTAGCCATTATTTTCTTGTGAACGAAATTGCCATAATGGCTGACGCCAAGATGGCGGAAGACGCGCGTCTTGAGAAAGGCAAACGCGGAGCCCTCCGTCGAACAAGCTGCAATGCACGAGCATGGAGAATCAGTATTAGAGAACCAATTTGCGCTGCCTCTCAATTTTGGTGGTGCTAAACGATAGTGCCCAAACAGATACTTTACAGAGCCAGTAGGAAAACACAGTGGTTAGAGCGAGACGGACATATTTCCAAATGTATCCAGAGAGCGTAAGTGAGAGCGAACAGCTGACCAAATGTATCCAGAGAGCGTAAATGAGACCGAACAGCTGACTGAGGCAGCGAATATTTTATCTCTAATACTCATTGCTCCATGGCACGAGGCTTCCAGAGAGACTGCACCAAGGCGTATTTAACAGCAGCAGCGTCGACGTCGCGTTGCCTTACGAAAAATGAGAGCAATCGAAAGAAAGAGAGCGAGTGTTAAATACGCCTTGCGTAAGGCAACAGCAAAGAGGGCGACGTCGACGTCGCTGCCACCTTGTTAAATACGCCTTGAGAGACTGCACTTTCAATTTTTGTTTGTAAACAAAACAGCTGACCACCAGTGTGGCCGTTTCTGCATTTGGTCTCTTTGGCTTATATATGGGCTCACTAATAATTTATGAGGATGCTAAATTTATTATGTGCAATTTAGCGAGCTAAATTTTCCGCGCTTCTCAGAACAGGCCTTTAAAGTTAAAGTAATTCGATATCGATATTCTGGCATCCCTACTTCCGTGCAAGCGCTCTACAACTTTTTCACTTTTCAACACTGCTCAGACGACAATTTGGCATATTTCCGCATTTTTAACTCTGGTCACACTGTTCTAACTAACTTAAAACTTTGTGGTGTTCATTCTATCTTAGGCAGGTCCAGCGAACAGACCTGCCCAGCTGAACATGTTTAGTTTCTTCCTGTTTTTATTTATTGGAAGCTTCTTGGTTCTGTTCTTATCCAACTTTTCTTTTTGGTGCCCATTTTAGGCATTTATATTTGTTCTCTTTTATCACCATTTTTTTTATCAGTATAATATTATGTATTCCTGTGTTCTACGAACTTTTTCGTATGCCTTAACCAGATTTGATAATGTAATGCAGTGTCTGCTTATGAGTGTTTGTCTGTTGTATTAAGAGAAGGTTATTAAATAAGACGAATAAACCTGGGGAAAGTGTACCAAAATATTTTAAAACATTTTTTGAGCAAAAGTTCTTTTACGGACGTTTGACAGGAGGACTAAAACGAGACAAGCTTTGACTGGTTCGACAGATTTATTTGGTTACCCTTTTGTATTTGCAAAGTCAACCGCTTTTACCATTTGCCGTGAGTGTTTGTGGGTTGGAGGGTTAGTTTATACCAAAACAAACGCTTCCTTCCCATTTTCTCTAAATTAATTTAATTTTATTATTGTTTTCCTTCATTATTATCAACAATTGCAATTACGTACTGTGACGGCTAATATGTATCTTCTATATTGTTATTTTTGCTTTCTACTACGAATTTAAAAAAAACTAACTTCTAATATCTGTGGGCCCAGCCCTCAAGCCCTCATCGAATCGGGCCACTTGCAGATATTCCTGGATATCATAGTCGAACAGTTCAAAGTCATATCTGCAAAAGCAACAATTATTCACTTCATCAACTGGGTTACTTTTCTTGCCCCCCCAACTTACTTGTAGTACTCGTACAGTTCGAGCATCTCTTGCCGCGTCAGCTGGCCATAGAACTGCTGCTGAAGCTCGTGCGTCTGGCGGCCACCCTTGCCCTTGTTGTGCCACACCGGCGCTATCACCCGCTTCAGGCCAGTCTTTTCGATTAAATATAATTGATCCTCTGATAGCGATTCAAACTTTAGGATCATGTCGAATCGTATCAAGCATGGAGTGCAAAATGCTGTCGCTGCCACAAAGTGCATGTCAATGAAACTGCCACGCTTCAATTGATCCAACAGCCAGTGCACAAATTCAGGAAACGAAGGATATTTGGTATTGGCTGAACGCCCGCCCAGCTGTAAATATAGATGTGGTTAAGAATGAATAAAAGGTTGAAAGAGATGTAATTACCTTTTTGCGATAATTGCGCACTATGCTGCGTCCTAGTTTGTCGTGAAAGGAATAGGGCAAAGCGAAGACCATTTTATCACGATACGCACTCAAGAGCCTCTCAAAGGGATTTCGTGCTATGATAAAAGTCAACGAGTCGTTTTGAGCCTCACGTAGCTGCAATTAAAAAAAGGTTAAGATTATGTTAGATAAAGTTGGAAATCACTTTTTAATATTACTTTTAGTCTCGAAGTCAATTTACTGGCAGAGTCGGCGACGATGAAACTTTAGCTAGTGATATTCTCGAAAACTGTCCGAGCATATGATACGTAGCTGTAACGCAGATAAAACTTGCAGGGAAGCCAATAAAAACCCATTTTAATTCTCTAGTAAAAACTTAGTTTTTGCTTAACTCTTACAAATTAAAAAACTCAACAATTCCGTAGCTCAACAGAGCTTGTTAAGAGTCTATATCTTGCCTAGTTAATATATCCAGCAGACATTTGCCAAGGTTTACTTTAAAAATCTTTAAGGTCAACCGTTATTTTTAAACCGAATTACAAAAAAATGAATAACGAGAAGAATAAGCTAGCTTCGTCTGTGCCGATATTAATATGTAATATAGTATTATGTAATTTTTTTCTAAAGATGTTCCTTAAGCTTAATTTTAAGTTGCGTAGCGCTTTTTATAGATTTTACAGAATTTAGAAGTGAGTTCCAGTGCTACTCAGAACAAGACAGTTTAATTTTAAGGCATATCAAATTAGTTGTTCTGAAGAAAATGGCAAGCTTAAGCTTCGCATATAGGTAAATTGGTTCTATGCAAATAATTATGATGTGAAGTAAGATAAAGGCTCTGAGCTTTATCCATGCGCTATGGCAAAGATCAAATATTACATTTTGTGGACGTTGACTTACAATGCGCAATACGTTGAAGTGGCCACGGCTTGTCACGCGCTAACCCCAGGCAAAATAGCAGCCCAATGAAGGAAAAACATAAAGTAATGCTTACTACGGGCTAAATAAGTTAAAATAGTAGTTTTTAAAGCAGAAAGAAATGCTTCCGAGTTGATTACTCGGTAGAGTTTATTGTAATCAGCACAGAGGACACGAAACATACACCTAACACAGACATAGTTAGTAGTACAACGATTCAGTGATAAGGGGTAAAATTACGAGTCTCAGATGAGTCGATGAATCAGATGAATCGATTTCACCATTCTATGTATGAAGATTTTTGTAACGTATATGGGACGTTTCACGTCAAGCGGCCCAAAGCTATCTCCAAAATTCTGTGCAATAAAAATACAAGTTATATACGTCAAAATACTCGTTAACTCATCCCCTTTCAATTGCAAAGTGGCAGAATTGAAAATTCAAAATGGCGTCCTTACTATGTCAAGTAGAAGAGGCTAAATTCGGAAATAAGTAAATATATTTATTAATTTCTTCTAAAAAATGATGCATAAATTTTTGGTCACAACATATTTAAATGTTTTTGGGGTCGCTGATTACGAATATGATGTCCGATTTTAGAAATTCAAAATGGCGGATCCAATATGGCGGACGAATTTTTTAAATTTCGTAAATTCGCTTGAAACTTGTTACTCGGGGGTTTTTGGGGTCGCTGATTACGATTCTGAAGTCAGTTTTTCAAATTTCAAAATGGCGGACCCAATATAATTTTTTTGTGCCAAATAAAAAGGACACAGTTACTATTAAAAGAAATGGAGAGACTGAAAAAGTACAAAAACGACTTTTACTTTCGGATATTAAAGTCTTGCACACACAATTCAAAGAGCAATATCCTGAATTTCCTATAGGACTGACAAAATTTGCAGAAATTCGTCCAAAGAATTGTGTTTGTGCTGGTCCATCAGGCACACACAGTGTTTGCGTTTGCGTTATTCATCAAAATTTCAAAATGATGATTGACGCTGTAAATTTTAAAAAATTGACAAGTGACTCAGACATCATAATCGAAAGCTACAAAGATTGCTTTAAATTGAATTTGTATCATAATCCTCAAGCATCTTGTTTTTTTCTGGAATGTAATTCATGTCCCGGGGTTGCAAATTTCACTTCAAAAGTTGCGTCTATTTTGGAAGAAAATGATATTTCTGAAATCATTTGTAGTTCTTGGCAATCGACCGACAGATGCAATTTGAAAAAATTGTGCTTTTCTGTGGAAGATTATGTCCAAAGTTTATCAAATGATTTCAAAAAGTTTTCCCAGCATCATTTCATTTCGAAAAATCAGTCGAACTACTTTAAATCCAGAAAAGATACTTTGAAAGATGATGAGGTAATTCTGCAGTGCGATTTTTCCGAAAATTATGCTTACGTTGTTTAGGATGCTGCACAAGGATTTCATTATAACAATGATCAGTGTACAGTTCATCCTGTACTTTTTATACCCTTGCAAAGGGTATTATAATTTTGCCCAGAAGTTTGCAACGCATAGAAATATTCATTTCCGACCCCATAAACTATATATATTCTTGATCAGGGCGACGAGCTGAGTCGATTGAGCTTTGTCCGTCCGTCTGTCTGTCCGTCTGTCTGTCCGTCTGTCTGTCCGTCTGTCTGTCCGTCTGTCTGTCTGTCTGTCCGTCTGTTTCTACGCGAACTAGTCTCTCAGTTTTAAAGCTATCGAGCTGAAATTTTCCACACAGTCTTCTTTCTAATGCACGCTGCTAATATGTCGGAACCGACCGGATCGGATGACTATATCTTACAGCTGCCATAGGAACCATCGGTCAAAAAATGAGTCTTAGTGAGAAAAACTTTTTTGTTCTTAATGTTAGCGTTCCCAAACACGGTCATTATTAATATTATATGCTTTCAAACAGATTCGCAAACTTTGGTCAAAATCGGATGACTATATCTTATAGCTGCCATAGGACCGATCGGTCGAAAAATGGGTCTTAGTGAAAAAAATTTTTTTTTTCATGTAAATCGTTCTTAAGGTCTGTGATTATTAATATTAAACGCTTTCAAACTAATTTGAAAAATTTTTTCGAAATCAGATGACTATATCTTCACGCTGCCATTGGACTTATCGGTCGGAAAATGAGTCTTAGTGAGAAAAACTTTTTTGTTTTCAATTTTATCGTTCTTAAACTTTTCGATTGTTAATTTAATATGTTTTCAAAAAAAATCGCGAAATTTGGTCGAAATATGATGTTCATCTGACGGAAAACGGATTTTAGTTACAAAAGTTTTTGATTTTTATCTAAGCGTTCTTAAACTCTGTCATTTCAAAAACAGCTTTTGCAAGGGTATAAAAACTTCGGCACAGACGAAGTTAGCTTGGCCTTCTCGTTTATTATAAGCATGAAGGCGAATTAAAGCACTACAGCATGATATTACTGTCTGATAGTAACAGTCACGACACATCTGCAGTTTACTTACTACAACAGACAGTAATGCCCATCATCAAAAAGGTTTGCCAAAGGGCAAATAAAGTCATTTATTTTAGTGATGGTGCGAAACAGCACTATAAAAATCGCTTCCAAATTGTCAATCTCGTACACAACAAGGAAGATTTTAACTTAGAGGCAGAGTGGCATTTCCATGCAACAGCACATGGAAAAGGCTCATGTGATGGCTTAGGAGCTATTTTGAAGAGAGAAGCCACCCGAGCAAGCTGGCAAGCCTCACCTGATAAAGCCATTTTAAATGCAGAGAGTCTTTACCAATGGGCTAAGCAACACATTAAGTCTTCGCAGATTTTCTTTTACAACAAGGAACAACACGATAGAGTGAAACGACAACTTGCTAGTAGATTTTCTCGAGCACCTGCTGTTACAAAAATCCAATCAGCACATTCTTTTATTGTAACACCAGAAAAAAATTGAAAATATTCAAATATTCAAATGCACCTCATCCTATTGCAGTTATGCAATATTAAAATAAAATTACATTGATTAGGATGTATTTTTTAAATTTATTTCAAACGACCTTTTTTAAGGCCACGAAATTATTACAGTTTAATAATTAAAACAATCAGCCTTTTTCAAGGCTACCAAATCCTTACAGTTAATAAATTATATCAATCGGCCTTTTTCAAGGCCACAAAAAAATTATATTGGGTCCGCCATTTTGAAATTTGAAAAACTGACTTCAGAATCGTAATCAGCGACCCCAAAAACCCCCGAGTAACAAGTTTCAAGCGAATTTACGAAATTTAAAAAATTCGTCCGCCATATTGGATCCGCCATTTTGAATTTCTAAAATCGGACATCATATTCGTAATCAGCGACCCCAAAAACATTTAAATATGTTGTGACCAAAAATTTATGCATCATTTTTTAGAAGAAATTAATAAATATATTTACTTATTTCCGAATTTAGCCTCTTCTACTTGACATAGTAAGGACGCCATTTTGAATTTTCAATTCTGCCACTTTGCAATTGAAAGGGGATGAGTTAACGAGTATTTTGACGTATATAACTTGTATTTTTATTGCACAGAATTTTGGAGATAGCTTTGGGCCGCTTTTAAGCATAACTCTACAGTTTATACAACGAATTAAAAGCGACTTTAAGTCTGTTCATGCTGGCTGCATCACACTGGATGGGATTAAGACCCAAACCATTTGCTATAGCCCAAGAGTTAACTTTTTAGAGATCATCAATCATTTAAATGTATTAGCGTACGACTTACATACATCTGGATATTATCAGGAAAGTCACTAACATACACAGAGAACAATAAGATTCGAGCACCCCCTTGTTACACCTCGCACAATCGGAAGTAGACCAGAGGTAAGCAAAACTGGAACTACTGCCTATTGTCTATTGCTCAGGTAGCATTTTATTAACTTAGATGCTGTGAACAAGAAGTTATATAGCATAGTATTTTCTAAATCACGGTGTCGAATCATGATACAAAAAATAGAAGGTAGTGCAATGCGTCGCTTGTCAAACAAAAAATTCGAATGTGACGTCACAGGCACACTATTTTGTATTTGTTAAAATTTTTTAAAATGTGTGCTTCGGTAACCAAAACGAAAATATATTAAAATTTTATCAAATATTAAATTAAATCAAAATAAAAAAAATGCAAATTCCCAACCTAAGCCTAATCTGTCAAATGACGTCACAGACTCGCAAAGTTATGCGCATGCGAAATGGAGCAAGTGTTTGCACTACCTTGTATTCATTGTATCATGGTGTCGAATGTTTTACTATAATCTAGCAGACATGGGAATGTTATCTGACCTAATATCTAAGATATTTTTGAAATTGCAATATTGGGTTCAATATTTTTATACTCTGTACCGAAGGTACATAGTTATACTCTGTACCGAAGGTACATAGAGTATATTAAGTTTGTGCAAAAGTATGTAACAGGGAGAAGGAATCGTTTCCGACCCTATAAAGTATATATATTCTTGATCAGCATCGACAGCCGAGTCGATATAGCCATGTCCGTCTGTCCGTCTGTCCGTCCGTCCGTATGAACGAAGAGATCTCAGAGATGGTAAGAGATAGAGGTTTGACATGTATGGGACATATATTTCTTATACTTGCAGGCAGATCAAGTTTATTTTCAATTTTTGACAAGCCCCCTCGCGCCCCCGCAGTTTGGAAAAAACGTCATATCTCCTACAGTTTTGGAGATAGATCGTTCGTTCCTTCTAGAGATACCTTGTAAATTATTTATCGATTTGCTGAAGGAATGATAAAGATCGAATGAACGATACTCAAGTTATGAGCAAAAAACGGCCAGTAAACACCCAGCACCACCCCACCCACCACCGCAGCATTCTATTGAACGGCAATCTTAGTGGGAGAGAGAGAGAGAGAGAGAGAGTGAAACTTAGAGATGAGCGCGTATAACTCGTGAGCAAATGCGAGCTGATACGTTAAGGGTACAGAGTATGTTATAGTTGGGCTTGACCGACTTTCTTTCTTGTTATTCCTAGCCTAGTATGATTTCTATTCTAGTATGAAGAAATTATTGGGACTTAAGAACTTTAACAACTAAGTAAATACAGAAATTTTAACTTATTTTCTACTCAAAAGTTGCTATGGATAGTATTAAGACTAAAGCTCGAAATGAATTTCCAGAATATAGGTATAATACATTTCGTATTTCAAATGACTTAGGCCCAATTTCTCAAAAGTTGCGGTTAGGTACCGGCCGGTCAAATTTGCCGGCCGGAATTACCAGAGGTTAAGTCTTTTTGTTGTCGTTGGTAATTATTTGGAAAAAAAATTAATAAAATTGCTTGCAATGATGAATCAATATGAAACACCGAAAAGACCAAGAGCGAAGAACTTTTCTGCAGCTGAGGAACATTTGCTTGTATACTTTTTGAGTCAAACAAATGCATTTTGAAGAACAAAAAGAGGGATGCGGAGACCTGGAAGCAGAAGGCCTGGGCTTGAGATCAGTTTGCCGCCATGCCAGAGTTCATCGCCCTTGGAAAGACTTACGGGATTAGTACGAGAATTTAAAAAAACGATCGCGAAAATAATTCGCAATTAAGAAGCGGGAGACTTCTCAAACTGTGGCGGCATTCCCATCACCGCTGTTTGTCTGTTTCCAAAAAATTCGTAGCATGTGATCCCAAGCTCAGCCACAGGATTGGAAAATGTGATTGATAATGATAGTAGCTTTTAAGCTTTAAAAATATTTAATTGACTTCAAAAATTTGAGCAAAAATTGACTGATTGAGTCAGTGTCTGTTTGTGAAGGCCAGTAATGCAATAGCGTGGGAATCTTGATAAACTGCACGGTTTGCCGAAGGAAGTCTGCCTCAACAGAAGTCGCCCGAAATGATAAGAAAAAAGCCACTTGCATAAGAGCGCAGCGCAACCATAAGTTTGCTCTCTGACAACAATCCAGAATTCCTGTTAACAATCCAAATCATAATAAGTTAAATCACAAATGAAGTTAAGGTTTTACCTGTCACTAAGCTAAGATATTTGATCTCTAATCCTAGCAAGAATTATTTGACATGCTGAGTTTGTTAACCTGAATCGTTGAACAAATTTGACATCATCCAGATCAGTTAAATAATAAATACTCTCCCTGTACTCTCTCGCATTATTTATTCGTTGCTCCGTCTTGGGTTATGTGGGTATAACCACTACCACTTCGCATGAGGCAATTGGTGGTGCCATTGACCAGGGGGGTCCTTCGATATTCCAGACGGCGGGCAGTGAGTTGGCCTGCTTTGCCATTGCTGCCATTTCGGATATGCCGGCGTGGCGGTCAAAAAATTTGCCCTGAATGCGGCGGCTGTTATTCTGCTGAACAGAAAGTTCCACATCGCCGCGCCTGTGTCTTCTTGTCTTACCGCCTGAATCTTCCATTTCCATTGCGGGGATGTAAGAAATTTGTTTATTTATAAACATTTTGTTTTGGCAATTGACAAAGTAAACAATACAAATTTTGGACACAGCTGTTAGTCGATCGATCAAAATATCGATAACTCTATCGCAACTTGCCGGAAGGTTAAAATTTGACCCCATCATGAGGCAGCGGTTAACTTTGCCGCTCGGTTCTCGCCAAAGACAGCATGAGACACGCAAATTCGGCTAACCTGCCGGTAAGTTTGACTAACCGGACATTGAGAAATTGGGCCTAAATAAAATAATTACTACTACTACAATAAGGAATGTGATCCATTCGATTTGACGACTCATAAACATAGCTTGGTAACCTGGACGCGTTCTCCTGATCAAACATATTTCTAAATTAACAATCTATGAGCCCTGACTTGAACCAAAACCTTGGGTTCGATCAGTACAGGAACCAGTCCGCGAACCGAACCTTAGACTTTACAACGGGTTCGAGCCCCCGGACCGAACCTTCTGCAAAATTTTAGAGGTTTGCAGCCTTGTTTTTGAATCTTGAAATCTTATAAAAACCAGATTGAAAAACCTTCAAATGAGCTTGGAAATTTTAAAAAAGCCATAAGGTGTGCCACAAGGTGTGTGAAGTGCTGCCCATCGCCGTTGCGGCCGGTGCTACTCATTATAATTGTTTGTTTTCCTTATAACTCGAATATCGTTCATCTTATCCTTATCATTTCATTTGCAAATCGATAAATAATTTTGATTACTAAATATCTTTAGAAGGTACGAACCATCTATCTACAAAACTGTGGGAGATATGAGGTTTTTTCCACATTGCGGGGGCGGGAGGGGGCATGGCAAAAATTGAAAATAAACTTGATCTGCCTGCAAGTATAAGAAATATATGTCCCATACATGTCAAACCTCTATCTCTTACCATCTCTAAGATCTCTTCGTTCATACGGACAGACGGACATGGCTATATCGAATCGGCTGTTGCTGCTGATCAAGAATATATATACTTTATAGGTTCGGAAATGATTCCTTCTCCCTGTTCCATATGTTTGCACAAACTTAGGGCCTATCACCAAGTCTAACGCACTGGCTCTTCATCTCAATAATACGACCGATACTACTACATGGCATATTGGTATGGGGGCAAGCCACGGAGAAGTCCACATATCTAAAGCTGATGGAAAAGGCCCAGCGGCAGGCATTAGTCTGCATAACGGGGGCGCTGAGGTCCACTCCAACAAAAGCACTTGAACACATCCTAGGAGTCAACCCCCTGGACATCCAAGCACGCCTCCTTACACAAAAGACGGCCCAACGTCTTTGTGCGGCAGGCACCATGGCGCTACAAAGCTATGGACACAGCATGGTGGGTAGAGTGATCGACAGTAGCACGGACTACATGATCCCAAAAGCCAACTTCACAGCTGCATCAGCATTACTGGGACCAGAAGACTGGCGTACAGGACTGGCCCAGGAAGCAATGCTCCTATTTACAGACGGCTCCAAGATGGCCTCAGGAGTCGGAGCCGCTGTATACTGCGATGAGTCGGAATTGAGGCTCTCCTATAAACTGCCAGACCACTGCACCATATGCACCAATGCAGAGACACACCATTAACTCCAAAAATGTTCTGGCAAGCAGGGAGGCAATAGATTCCTTCAGCATCTCTAGAAAGGTGCAAATCTACTGGATTCCCAGCCACCGGGGCATTGATGGAAACGAAATGGCTGACAGTCTTGCAAAAGCCGGAACCGCAATAAGCCAAGAAGCAACACTAAACATATCTATCTCCGTACAGACGCTACACAGCAAGATGGAGGAGATAGCGGAGAAAGAAACAGCGGAAAAGTGGAAGAACACAACCGGCTGCAGAATCTCAAATCATGTGCAAGACAAGAGACAAAAAACTCACGCACTATATGCTACAGCTCCAAAGAAGAGACTGTAGACTGCTTATAGGCATACTAAACTGGTCACTGCCTAGCAGCTGCTCACGCGAAAAAGCTAGGAATCACGACAACGGACATCTGCAGGAAATGTAAGGAACCTGGAGTCGTCGAAACTCTGGAATACCTCATCTGCAGCTGCCCAGCGATCGCTAAGACAAGATTAAGATATCTGCACTCCCCAAGTCTCACCTCTCTTGAAGAGGCGGCAAGGAAGTCTCCCAAACAACTATTGGCATTTGTCAAAACGTCAAACATCCTCTTGGATTTCTAATGGTACACAGAAAACACCACCCGGCCTCACTAAGGACCGTAAGGTCTATGTGTGGTCCCTACAAAGGGCCAGCCGGAACTACCTACCTAATATACTCTGGGTACCTTCGATACAGACAATAAATATAAGAATGTTCTGTTCGCTGTTATTTATTTATTTTAACAAGATTTTGTCCCTAAAATTCCCAACTGATTCTACCACTTTGCTTATAAAGTCAGGGTATATTTCTGACATGAAGTAATACCTTCTGTGGATTTTTGGTCTTAATACATTTTATACCAATAACTAATTGAGCATAGCTTATATTGATTCAAGAATGTTTTGGGTTTGACTTCACTCCGAGGTTCGAGCCCGCGTAACTTTAAGGTTCTTAAGGTCGGTGAAACTAGGTTCGTACAGTGGAAAATAAAAATATTATTTTGTATTCCGCTTCAGTTTCGCGTTCGGGCAGTCAGAATCAATTTTCTTCAATTCAGGTTCGGTTCGGACTTCCCAAAAATCTCAAAGACTTCGACACCTGAGCGGTTTGAATCCAAACCGTTTTGCAGTCCTCATTGCAATCTCATAGAAGGATCCCAAAAGATTTTAAAAAAGATCCCTAGTCGGTTTTAAATCATGTTTTTCAGGATTAAAAACATGTTTTTTGAACTAAGAATTTTGTGCTTATAAGAATAATAATTTTGTACAAGTATTTTTCTAAACAGCTTTTACTTGATTTAGTTAGAAAATTCTTTGATTTTTTCTTAGTGTATGCCCTGTGAATCATTATCCTTCACACTCACCTCGTTTAGGTTTACGCGCGGATACCGCTCCCTGGCCAGATTCAATGGAATCTTTTTGGTTTTGCGCAAATAGCTGGGTGGGTAGCCAGCCAGCACATTGAAATTGAACATCCATGATGAGGAGGCAGCCTTGAACACGTTACACCTGCAAATGTGATGGAATCGGCTAGTTAATCTTCCATTCTCCACTCTCGGTTCCAGCTCAACTCACCAGATAATGTGATATTTTCTGTTAACCAAAAACTCCCAAGTGTTGGGCGTGTGCCAGGAATCGTGACCTGCAATTAAGTGGAGTGTTTATTTTAATATATTTTTTTGTTTTTTTGGCCCCAGTTTTTGGACTTACCCAACACATCCAGGCCATAGGCGGAGCACTTATCCTTTAAACGTTCACGCCGCTCCTCCATGCGCTGTTCCACCTGCAACAGTTCCTGTGGCGAAAGCGTCTGTATGGCATTCTCGGGGATGAGTGGCAGTCGCGTTTGATTGATGTCCTATGCAAACATATTAAGAATTGAATGAAATTTAATAGGAGTTGGCCCACTCTTTTTGCTTATGCACAATCAATTTGGCTTTCGTTGTTGAAATTTGTGTGTTTACATCATTAATTACACGAGTGCCGGGACATATACATATGAATGTATGTGCACATGGGTTACATATTTACTTTATCAACATAGCGCCACTTGTTCTTTGTCTTGCCCGTTGCCACGACGGTTAGATCCTTGTTTTTGTTTTTGTTCAACAGCAGCACCGGATAGCGAAATGTTTGCCCCCCTGGCTGTTGTTGTTGTTGTTGTTGCGACAGCTGCTGCTGCTCCTGTTGCTGCACATTAAAGGCCTAGAAAAGCAGTGGCAGTTGTTTGTTGGTTTGGGCTTAGATATATGTACATAGATGGTACTTTTTGTTTTTGTTTTTAAGAAGGGTACGAGCATGAAGAGGCGTATGCGTAATATACAAGCGTTTAGTTTTTCTTTTTTTTTATTTTTTGTTCAATTGTTCAGCAAGCTAAGCATTGTCAAGGTCCCGGGGCAAGCATCTCAATTAAAATTGCCAGACAGCATTTGTCAACTGGCATTTAGCTACATGAATCAAGTGGTTCTGGTCAAGTTGGCGTCATGGCAGGCACTTTGCATATGAATCGCGTAGGTTTTATACCCTTGCAGAGGTTATAATGAGTTGGTCAAGATGTTGGTAATGGGAGAGAGTTGAATTGTAACTTAAGTAAGTGAAAGTCAGTTTTCTAAAGCCTAATAATAAAGAAAATTTGATTTTATTTAATTTGTAAACCAGGGTGATTTACCTCACACCTGATTTGTAAATGACGTTTTTTCGAACATCATTCCCACAGTTTTGTAGTTAGATGATTTTTACCTTCTAAAGATATTAAGTAATCAAGATTGATTTGATCAAATTGAAGAAGGAATGACAAAGATCGGATGAACGATAGTGGAGTTATAAGGAAAACAAACTATTATGATGGGTAGCACCGGCCGCAACGGCGATGGGCAGCACTTCACACTCTTTATGGCTTTTTTTTCCACTTTGAGTGGCTTCTAACTTAAATTGATCAGTTATAAACAAACTTTGGGGGGTACAGAAAAAGATATAGTCGAGCTTGATCTACTTTCTTTCTTGTTTATTTACACGGTTTTCTATTTACGCACGCTTTTACTGCGCTATCACTCCGGCTTCCATATTTACAATGTCTCTACGGCTTGTCTATACTTTCTGTCTACAGCCCGCTCTCGGTTTCGTTCATTTTATACAGTGTGACCAGCATTTTATTTCTTAAAAAATACCTTAACACTAAAATATCGATACTTTTATACATATTTACATCATGGCTGTCATTTTGCGAATAATTCCAATGACTACAAAATAATAAAATTCCAATTAAAGGCCTATTTCATGAATTGAAACACTTTTGAACTGTTTTGAAATCTGAATGCTATTGCACAGCAGTCTTATTTGAATGAATTATTGTGCCGAAATAAATTTTTATGTCATCTGGAATCAAGCCTTAGACCTCTAAAATTCTTTTCAATGGGGCGTTTCAACCATTCCTGAAGTCTATAGTTCAGTTCGCGGACCTAAAGTTTATTTTCGAGACTTAATTCTCAGCTTCTTAGTTCGTTTACGAATTTTCAATCTATTTTCTTTGAATATGAATGAATAGTTTTTTCTTCTTAGCGACCTCTTCCACTGCTTCAAATACTCGCACTTGATTTTTGCTTTAATTTCCCTTTCGAACTCGGAATATACCGAGTTAATAAATGGAACTTTCCTTTATAATTCACAGAAAACTATATAAGTTTATAGAAAAATGAAGTACGATAGGCCTTGAACACACTCTCGCACTCCATTTCCGACTGTGTAGAATTATACACCTTTAATGAGCACGGTTGTAAGTTTGAATTTGTACTGACTCGCTCTTGTGAGCGATCTTCCTTATTTCTATTCAAAATTAAGGCAGTATTTGTAAGATAACTGCGAGTAGGTAAGTATAAGAATGCGTTCGTCTGAGGGAATACACATTACCTCACATGATGCATATTAAGTGGATAACCTTTTTAAGTGGTTCCCATGGCTGGTCCTTTTCAAGCGTTGTGTCTGTCCCTTGTCAGCAACCCCAATTAAATTAAATGTTACAAAGAATGAAAGGTTTATGATATGTAACGCAACGTTAGGATCGTGGTCGAGTCTCATGTTCAAGTTTGAACACCGACTTTGCTAGTAGGTTTTCTAAAATTGCAGCATTGTTTTTCCATTTTGCTCTAAAGAGACTATAAGCGGAATTTTATTAAGATTGGCTAGAGAACAACGATTAGCCTTAAACACACCACCGCCCTTCATTTTCTGACTTTGCCAAAATTGGAGCATAGTTTTTCCATTTATTTGTACTTTAACCAAACTGATTAGATTCGGTTTGGGTTCGGGCGGTCTTAAGTTTTGAAGGTGCAGTTCATGGTCCAGTTCGAAGGACTCAAAAAACCCAAACTGTACCGGTTCTGCGAGTTTCGATTCTGAAGTTGTTTCCAGCCTTAATACATTCCATTACGTAAAGTCTCACGGGACTCAAGCAAATTTTCAGGGTACTTGGTAATTTCAGAATAAGCTAGTAATTTTAAGAATGGTTCATTTGGGATCAAGCAGGAATCCCGTTCTCTTCTCTAGAGCTACACACCTGATC
Source organism: Lordiphosa magnipectinata (assembly GCA_037044535.1). Lineage (NCBI taxonomy): Eukaryota > Metazoa > Arthropoda > Insecta > Diptera > Drosophilidae > Lordiphosa > Lordiphosa magnipectinata. The sequence goes on from JBAMBO010001575.1 coordinate 64,405, forward strand.
ATATTAATAGGTACACACCGGAATTTTTTAATTATAGATGTTTTTTTTTGTACTTTTAGTGTTGACAACTTTATAATTTTCGGTTTTTTGTTGTTGTCAATGTCTGGCCACACTGTGATAAAGAGTTGAAAGAGGGGCTGCCCCGTATATCAAAGCTTTTCTATAAATTGCGAGTCCACCACACATTTCGCCTGATCATAATCATAGGTACAGTCTCCGATTCTCACAAGTATCAAGTGAATAATTTTGTAATCAGTGATCTTTTGGTAACTAAAGGTAAATTAAGTATAGCTCCTGTCAATACAGAGAATTAAATAATTATTTGTTTTAGAAAAAATGGGTCGAAATTCTCATTGTACTAAAGAAGAAGCTCGATTGGTTCTTAGTCTGAGAAAAGAAGGCAAATCTTTACGAGCCATCGCCAAATTAATGAACAGGTCTCATAATTTTGTTAAATATGCATTAGAAAGAAAACCAAGACAGGATACCCGTGGAAGGCCACAAAAAACAACAGAAACCCTTCACCACTACATAGTAACTTTGATCAAAAAGGACCCATTTAAGTCATCGAAGGCTATTGCTGCCGAAATTGGGAATTCAGTTAGTGCTCCAACTATCCGAAGACGACTACAAGATGCCAACCTACCAGAAAGAATTGCCAGAAAAGTCCCACTTATGCGCAAAAAAAATATCACCATGAGGCAAACTTTTGCAAGGGACCACAAAGACTGGGTAGGATGCACCGGGGAGAAAAAATGGAGAAACATATTATGGAGCGATGAAACCAAGATTAATTTGTTTGGGAATGACTGTGAAAGGAATGTTCGACGCCCTAATGGAAAGGAATTCCATCCACGGTTTACAAAAAAAAACAGTCAAACATGGAGGTGGCAATATAATGGTATGGGGTTGCTTCTCCTGGTACGGCGTAGGTCCAATTTATCAGACTACGAACAAAATGAATGCTGAAGAGTACAAATCCATATTGGAAACAGTTATGGTACCGTATGCTGAGGAAAATATGCCATTACGTTGGGTATTTCAGCAAGATCAAGGCTGTTATTTAAATTTTTAGAGGACCAAAAAGTTGACGTTCTGAAGTGGCCCCCGACCTTAATCCCATTGAAAACTTGTGGGGAGACTTAAAAAAGAAATTGGCAAAGCATTCATTTTCAAATAAACAAAAATTATGGGATAGGTATCCAAAAACTGTGGTATGAGACACCAGTAGAGACCTGCCAGGCTCTTATTAAAAGTATTTCAAAAAGAATAGCATTAGTGGCCAAAAATAGAGGTGGATACACTGGATACTAAGTTAGGAAATACTAATTTACCTAAAATAAGAACACAAAATGAATTACCAACACATGAAGTGTACCTATTATTATGATCACACTGAAAACGTATCTGAAACACAAAATGATCTCTTTTATGTTATATTATTATTCTATGTTACAGTTAAGTTTATTTTATTAAAAACAAATAGTTTAAGAACCAATGAGAACAAATTTTAAGTTTGAAACAATGAATAAAACTGTTTTCTTTTACCTTAAAGTCAGAGTTGATGTGTGTACCTATTAATATGATCAGGTGTGTATATAGATTATGGGGTCGGAAATGAATATTTCTATGCGTTGCAAACTTCTGGGCAAAATTATAATACCCTTTGCAAGGGTATCAAAAGGGCTTATTTTGCGACATCGGGCAACTTAGCTTATAAACCAAGTCTCAAACCAAGTCTCACTTCCCCGTCATTTGTTCACCCTGGGGTTGGGTTTTTTAAAATCGGAGCATTACTTGTATTATAATTTGGATGAAAAAAAGTATGCCTTCAGAATATTTTCCGGTAAATTTCCTTGCGGCAAAATTTTCCTATTGGATTGAAAACTGGGGGAGGATTTTCCACACTTGTCTATTAAATTTACATACTATTCTTACAATCCTAGTTTCAGGTGAGTTACACTTATATAATTTAGTCTTTAGAACATTCTTCGAACCTTTTCCTTAAGGGCGGATTTTCCAAAATCGGGAAAAATAAGCAGAGTTTTAAGTCAATTGGATGAAAAATAGTTTTTCCCATACAAAAAAATCGTTTTCCCATTCTGGCGGTGGATTTTCGAAATCGGTATATCACTTACAAACCGAGTTTCAAGTGAATTGGATGAGAAATAAATGATTTCCATACAACATTTTCTGAGCACTTTTCTTGAGGTTTGTCTTTCCAATTTCGGGAAAAGAAGTGTCCAACTGTTTCGCATACATAGCTTTCAAACCAAAACTCAAGTCAATTGGATAAAAATAGTCTTTCCTGTAGCAAATTTTACATCCAATTTCTAAAAAGTATGCATACACAATTTCCTTGTAAGAAAATGATCCGAAATCGGGAAAATACGAGTCCAATTATTTCGTATATTTTTTCCGTGCATTTTTCCACCCTAGGGGTGGGTTTCCATTTTAAATATTATCCCTACCAACCGAGCTACAAGTCAAAAGGATGAGAGAAAGTAGGCCTAAACAATTTCCTTGATCTAGAGCTACACCTTTTCCAACCTTCGCGGAGAATTTTCCCAAAATTGCACACGTTTTTCCTGTTTCTAAGATTCCTACAGATCGGAAAAGACGCTTTGGTCTTAAGCCTCTCTCCGCCCCTAATTATCCGATTTTGGAGACTGCTTTTCAAAAATCGGTAAAATACATGTATAAATATTTAACTTCCTTAACTTTCAAACCGAGTTTCAGGCCATTTTCCCCACACAAGGAAATAAATACTACAAATGTATTATCCTTTTAGATCGAGTCTCCATTGAATCGGTTTAAAAATTGGGAAAATACGTGTTCAAATTTTAAGCATAATTTGCATATAAACCATTTTTTTTTAATCAGTTGGATGAATAATAGAAATCGTTTTTCCCTCAAAACATTTTCCGGAAATTTTTCCACCTTGAAGAATTTCCAAAAACGAAGCCTAACTTGTCCAATTAATTTGATTGGATGAAAAATAAGTTATTTCCATTCAACATTTTATGAAATTTTCCTGAAGAGCGGATTATAATAAAATAGTATTTTCCTTGAAAGATTTTCCAAAATCGGAGCATCTTTAGTCTAATTAATTTGTATTCTATACTTACAAACTGACTAACAAGTCAATAGGATGAAGAAAAGTATGCCTTCACAAAAATTTTCAAAATCGGGCAAATACTTGTGCAATTGTATCTTATATCGATCGGGTGAATTAAAAATGTTCCCCATGCTAGCTTTATCGGGCACTTTAAACAAAATTTTCCCAATTCTCTTTCAAACATGTCTAAACTAAAATCTATGTTAAATCTTAGATCCTCAGTCGATATCGACTGATATATTTATTCAAAACTCTCCGCAAGGGTAAATACACTTCGGTTAACCAAAAGTTGACAAATTTTTATTACCTGATTTCTCATTTCTAGCTAAAGTGGCGCTATGTGCATGACGTGAACTGTGCTCCGGTATGGGAAGGATGTGATGGGGGGGTGTGTCACTTTATCAGCACACTCTCTGTTGATGGGTGTGTGCGAGTGGGTGTTTTTGAAATGCTGTGCTTAATTATGCGTGTGTGGCAGTCAAAAAACTAGAGCAGCACACGGCGTATGCGTGTTTAATGTTTGTGTCTAAGCATTAGTCATTTAAATAATATAACATAAGCTAAAGGCCCAACACAATCGATATTTTATATCCGTTTTTGGAGCCAAAGCAATTAAATGTAATTTTTGCCAGCCATTTGGCCAAGGCCACATCCACAGTTGACCAAGCGAGGGGGGCGGCGCCTAAGTGTCTCTGGCAACATCAAAAGCCAAGCGACGCCTAAGCGGCTTAAGAGTGGGCCATGCCAAGCAAAAAAAAAAAAAAAGGGTTGGGCAAGAGATTATAACCCGGGTGTGTGTGTGTCTGTGAAATGGAAAATTCTCTCTATAATCAGCATTTGTTTATTTTTAAACACAAATACGCCATAAAGCTGGCCAAAGCCTCGGGCTAATTTGGAATTAATTTGCACCCAATTAAAGAGCTCTCGAGCAAATGCACGATATTAAAAGCCATTCAAACAATTAGACGTTCGCCTTCTGTGCAATTGAGGTGTGAAAGCAGCAAACAAACACAAAACGTTCTAACAATGTTGATAAGTAAACAACAACCAAGCGTAATTCTATTTAAATATTCAACTAATTAGAATTGCTTTTACATATTGATATGGAATATTAAAAGTACGTGTGCATATGTATGTATATATTATATTTGATGTACGTGAAGCTAGTGACCTTCCCAACGCGGTGGGGCCATAAAAGGGTGATTGTGTAAGTGATCCGGGCATATTAATACGAAATGGCTGATAGTCTCTATATGAGGGATATTTTATATACACTTTATTATTTCAATATTTGTTTGCAAGTTGGTCAAGGAAAACTAAGCAATTGAAGTGTAGTAAGGTACTGTTTTCTTTGTTTGAGAACTAAACGGTTAGAAAATAATGCTTTCCTAAAATAAAACAACAATGTTAGTGTTAGTTATGCAAAAGAACGTTAGGGGATGATGAGCTGAGTCACTCAACTCGCACTGATCTCTATTTTTGGAGGTTAATGTCAATCAAGTCACATTTATTTAATACATGAGATTGCCGTGGGAACATTAGAAAACCATTCCATTCATATTCATTTGGGATGGATAGTTTTTTATATCTTTTTTTCCATATCCTTTGATGATAATATAAGATCAATCTAACATTAAATGGATATTATTAATATCCATTTTATGATATTTTAGCTATCCAGTCCAATTGGATACCGAAATTATCTAGTGGATCATCGACAAATATCCTACAGCACCACCAAATGTGAAACGGTCACACTGCCCTGTCACCTCGGATTTTTTTGCATTTGAATTTGAATAATTGTTTCTTTTTTTAAAATTCAGATATATTTGGAGGATATATGAAATAAAGAAGTCATAGGCAATGCAAAATCTTACCATTCGTTTCAAATTACTCCCATCGATAATTTTTGTCGTACTTTTTCTGCTGACGGAAATATTACAAACTATCTTTTCTGCTCATACCCCATCGGAATTGAATCAGTTGTTTCTGCCTGTCAAGTAAACGGCGCCATGAGCTTTCCGGTGGGCATGAACGGAAATTTTTGCTTGTCTTAGTTCGACCCAGCGCTTAGGCTCATAAATCATATAACACAATCGGCAAATTTTAATTGAACATCACATTAACTCATTACCAGAAAATGGGAAATTTTCTGCAACCCTGTTTGAGGAGATAGACCATTAGCTGTTACCTTCTATTAGATTTTCAAATAAGAAATTGAAATCTCTCGAAGTTCTGTGGCACCGACGGATATTCCAAGAATTTACATAGAGATTTCTGCACTGTTTAAGCAAGGGACAATTTCACAAAAAACAGGTTCATGTTTCGCACACGAAAATCATCAAGGAGTATCTGACATCGTTTGGGACAAGTCCGAATATTATGGATTTTTTTTCTGTGCCATTTATGTATTTTACAATCTTCATAACTTTAAGAATTCGTTCATAGTTAGAGAAAGAAATTGTGTTTTTCCAGGTTTTATCGGAATTGATTTATGTCATTCAGTGTTGAAAATAATTTCAAAAAGATCTTTCCTTTGTTTACAAACCTGCCTACAAATCATTGGACTTCTGTTTTCTGTCAAAAAACAAAAGCACACACAAACTTTGAACTACATAAATTAAGAGGATGAAAAGTACAAAACAAAGCCATATCTGCTGATAACAGAAACAGACAACCTACCAGATGTTTGTAAAGCATAGAAGGTAGCATCTCCAACCACACAAACTATATATTATATATTCTTGATCAGCATACCGAGCTAAGCTGATATAGCCATGTCCGTATTGGTGAATCATTGTATTGGCGAGCTCGTATACTGCATAGTAGAAATACATAAGTTGACTCGTAGCTTCGGCTACAAGTCACCGCGATTACTTGTTGCCGAAGTCAAAGATCTATTGCGGGCTGTTATAATCACAGCGCGTACACGAGTCACCCAAGCATGCAAAAACAACAACTTGTGAAAGCAAAAGAGATAGAATGATTTTGGCATGTATTCGACGGCTACTGCTTTGTTTTTGTTTTAGAGTTCTTGCAAACACAACAACAAGGAAAGTAAGCCGCGTGTATTATAGTGTGTAACTTGCTTGATACCCGCCCGTGACTGCCGTAATGCTCGCTGTTACACGTTTATCCGAAAGCTTTAACAAGCTCGTTCAATTATTACTCGTGTGTAAAAAAAGCTTACACGTTCTGACACAATGTTCTTACGATCATTTCAAAGTGGCGTGCACATACAAGCCGAGTAAATGCGCGAGTGTACACGAAAATTAAGTACTCGTTGCAGTTCTCTGGTTTCTATGCTATCTCCTCCGTCAGTTTTAAAGCTATCTTAACCAAACTTTGCACGAAGCCTTTTGGTACAAATACGCTGCACATTTGTTGGAATCGGCCGACTCGGATGACTATATCATATAGCTACCATAGGAACTATCGTTCGAAAAAGTAGTTTTCGTTAGAAAATCTTGTTTATCTTCAACGCAAACGTGCCCAAACCTGTTTTTTTAACTTTTCTATGCTTTTACATAATTCCACCAAGTTTTATGAAAATCGGCCAACTATATAGAATAGCTGCCATACAAAAGATATGTCTGAAACAAAGTCTTAGTACGTAAAACTTTTTTGTTTACAATGCTATCGCTCCCAAACTTGTTACCGAGCAATATTATATGCTACCACACAATTCTGTCAAGTTTGATCCAAATCGGATGACTATAGCTTATAGCTGCCATAGGAACTATAGGTCGAAAAAGTAGTTTTAGTTAGAAAAACTTTTTTGTTTTCAATGGTAGCGTCTTTATACCTTCCAGTTGTGAATTTGATTAGTTTTCACACAATTTTGAGGAGTTTGGTCAAAATCGGATGAATATATGTTCAATGTTCAAAGTTCGCTTTCCTCTCTTTTTGTGATTTATTTTTGGCTTAAGTTGTTAAATAATTTTCCAAAACTTTTCAATCTTTTTTTTTAGAATTGCTTAGTTTTCCTTGCACGCTTATTTTAGCAGCAAAGGCAAATCGATTGACTGCAATTGCCTAGTTCCCAGGCAAACTGTGGCAATCTGCATAGAACATGTGTTGCAGTGGCACTTTGGGGCGGCTACAAACTACTTACTACTTGGCCTTGGCCACACACACACACATACACACTACCACTCATATACCAGGCACTCACCTCGAATCCTCGAATCTTCTGCAGCTGCTCATTCCACACCAAATAGACCAGGGAGAGTGGCAAAAGCAGCAGCGAGATGGCCGTAAAGATGAGCAAATAACGCCGTATGGCGCGACAATTTGTCAAGCTCTTGCTCAATTTCATTTAAACACAAGGCTAAATGCATAGGAACTGATTTTTGATTTGTTTTGTGATTTTTTTTTTGGTTTCGATTTTGTAGATTTATATAATTAATATTTTTGGATATTTATGCGACATTATTGCGACTGCTACGCGGCGAGGGCGATGTCGACGGCGGCAGAAAACTTTGCGTGCAGTTGGCGACAATTTTTTTGTAAAAGTCTTTCATAGCCAGGCTAAATTTAGTTTGCTGTGCTAATTTGTTATATTTTTTGTGTAAGAAATATATAAAGGGAAATTGAGGTTATTCTTTTTGGAAAGGGGGTGTGTTTTTTTTTTTTTTGTAGGCCAAACTGCAGGAAGTTGAAGTTTATTGATTTTTTTATTTCAACTTCAGCTCCAAGCAAAATGCTGTTGGAAATTTTGTTGATTGAAACATAACACATTCAATTTCTTTTATTTTGGGGGGCGGCCTCTGTGGCGTATACGTAACAACAAAAGCAACCTCATTGAATAACGCTTTTGTTTGCCATTTCAATTGTTTGCCAATTGAGCCTAGCTAAACACCCGCCGCCTCCGCAATCAATATCAATTTGACAAAAAAAAAAAACCGTGCTTTGATTTTGTTTTTGTTTAATTCACTTCGCCCGGGGAATCACCAAGCGCACACAGACCAACCGTCAGTCAGCGTCATTGCCGAGCAACGCACATTTCACGAATGCGAATGAAATCAAATGCGAAATGAGCACAGGCCATGCATGCCGCATCTCTGCCAGCGCATGCGATTCCCCTCACCCTCAGCTGCTGCTCCTGCTGTTCCAGCTTTTCTGGCTTGTTGTTTATTTACTACTTGATTGTTGTTGTTGTTGTTGCTGTTACTGTTACTCTGAGTGTTGTTAGAGGGCGGTTCGGGGTGGCTTTGATTTTGTTTATCGGTGAGCGCAAGGCAAAAAGTTTACATGAAGCAAAAAGTTTTGTTTATAACTGACCCAAAGAGCCGGCAAGTGGCAGAGAGAGAGTGAAAGATAGGCAGAGAGTTTAGGAACTGCGCAGTGAGTGGCGTGCATACAGGGTTGCTTTGTTTAGTTGTAGGCGGGCTTGGGTCAATTGAAAAGTTTTTATACAATTTTTTAATCCAGAGAACTGATTTGGTTCAGTGGTTCCAAGTGGTTTTGAACCAGCGGTGGCCATGATATTTGAGTTTTTAAGCAGCTCAACAACAAAAACAGAAAAAACAACCGTTATCAGCGAGTCTCGATCGCCCATAAGATTTTGTGTAAGATTTTGACAATCTAGGGGGATTTTTAGCAAAAGTTGAACTATTTTTGAAGTCGATGAACTTTAAGCAGCACTTTAAGAAATGTTCAACTGTTACGAAAACAGGCACAAAACAAAACCAAAATTTTTTTTTGGAAGATAACCGAAATTCATGCAAATTTGCACTGCGAAACGAGCATCAGTTGACAATGTTTAGTCTTTTCAATTGCATCGCGTGATCAGTGGAAGCAGCCAAAAGTTATTTTTTCCATTATCCTTAGGCAATTTTTGATCCACTTTCAAAAACAAAAATATTTTATTTGAACCAAAAATTTTTTTAAAATTTTTTTGAAAAAAAAAATGCCAAAAAGTAAGTGTATTTTTTCATATTTCCTATTTTTGGTGGAAAAAAACTTACATTATTCTATCGTATTCTATCCAACCAGAACATACTTCATTCGCAGGCATTCATTCTGATTCAGAATTCCTCAATTTCCTTCAATTAGAAATCCTTCAATTTAGAAATGAGTGAAATAAGCCGTGCTGCATTTTTCGAGGTTTGGTCAAAGAACATGAAAACCGCTAAGCGAGACGCACTTGTTTGTAAAGCACGCAGTGATGCTGTTTGGCAATGACATTAATCACTCCAAATTGAAATTAGACATGACTAGACTGTCTTTTGAGTTTCAAAACAGATTTGACAAATCTAGGAGAGATAAAGCCAGATTTCTTACTCATAATGCAAGTTGGCTTCAGGTCACATTAAATGCCATAGACTATCGCATTGATGTCATTGCTTCCATCTCAAGTAAAAGAAGGAGGACACAAAAAGCATTTTCTGAGTGTTATCTTAAAACGCAACAAAAGAAAAGCCAAGATTTGTTGTCAACGATGGATGATGATCAATTGCTAGCAACCGCAGAACAGGCTTTGCGGGCGGAAGGAAAAAGGGATTCAGCTAAATTGATTAATGAATTATCAAAAGCAAAATTATCTGCTAATGGCACTTCAAAACGCCTTTCAGCAGATCAAGCACTTGCCCTTATGATAGACAGTAAATTATCAATGCTCCAATACAATACCTTGAGGCAGCATACAAAAATTGTCTGTCCAAAATTGTATCCATGTTATGATCTCGTTAAGGAGTCAAAAATGTTATGCTATCCTACTGGTATATGCTATCCTACTGGTAACAGAATCTTATGCTGAAATAAGTTTACAATTCCTTATTGATCATACCGTAAAACGGTTGATAAGTGCTCAAGAAGACATGTTTGAGTCACTGTCTCCCACTAGACGATGTACACATAATAATAAAATGGGGATGCGATGGAGCTGAACAGAGCCAATACATGCCAGTAACTGTGCACAAAATCTTATTTCATGGAAAGGAAATTATTTCTACCTGCATCCTTCCCATTGGCAATTTCTCAGAGGAAGCCCAGGAGGCAAGAAATAAGGAAGTGCGAAGTTTTCGTGAACATTTCACTAGGAAAACTTCGCGCGTACACACAAGTACTGATCTCATGCACAGGTTACTGATATCATCCGATCCATTTATAGCAAGTTTGCGAGCACCACCAAAAACTAGACACTTTGAGCTTCCAGAAGATGTGACCCAACTTTTATCACAAGATGGATACAGGTGACGACAGCTGTGACTCGAATTCGGAGTTGGACTAGCTTGGCAAAAAAATGTAGTAAAATTTTTCTTTGAAGTTTGAATTGTTACCATTTAAAAAAAAAAAATCTTTAAAATATAAACCAAAGTTTTTTTTGTTTTTCTAATCAATTATCTTCAATATAAAACCTTATTTGCGGCTGTTCAGTTTATAACATCGAAGTTACAGCTAAAAGTATGAGCATATAATCAAAATCGGACATTTTCAAAAAAAAAAAAAAAAAGTTAGTTTTCAAAAATTAGAACAAAAAATACGAAAATAGTTAAAAGTTTCGGAAAATTTTTTTCTATATTTTTATTGGGGTTTGTTTCTTTAAAAAAAGCAGTTTTTTTCATATAGTGCCACGCCCATTTTTTTATGTCCAACATAATCTTTGGGCTAACTAGAATATTCACTCCAAATTTCAAGCCGATATCTCAAAAAATACGTCTCCTACTGATTTGAGTCCCTCTAGATTGGCAAAATCTTTCAATGTGCACCGTCTGTGTACGCGTCTTGTAGGTGCCGTGCTCCGATTCGCATTGACTTTGTTGTTGTTTACAATTTTAAGCGCCGCAGTTTATTATGAGACTAACTGGCGCCAATTGCCGAAAAATCTCGTAGCAATGGGAGCAAGGGCTTGCCCAACGCTGTTTTAAACCAAAGTTTCGGGTAATTAGTGGTTTTTAAGTATTTACTGCAGGGTTGCCCAGCCCCTATACGCACGCCGCGCATTCGTTTTTGTTTTCCTCATGTTTGGCTAATAGGCTAAGCGTAGTCAACAACTACTTGATATGTCTTCTCGTTAATATTTCTGTTTGAGCGAAGGTTTTGTTCTTGGCTGCAAATGATTTTGTTGTTGTTTAGTGCAACACCAACTTTATATGTGTTCTCTTTTCTCGTTTTCTTTGAGCGAAGGTTTTGTTGTTGGCTGCAAATGATTTCACGTGAATCGGACAGCCACGAGCATAGAGCAGGGAAAACATCGATGTTCGCAACCATCGATGTCTTCGATATTTTGGATAGTAAAACTACATATAAGTTAAAAGTTGGTCAAAATATAAAATACGTGAAACGCGAGAAAGCGCAGAAGCCTACTAAATTACATATACATATACATAATCATATATTTGTTCATATTTTCGATCCTGTGTCTGGGCAAGTCCAACACCACCACAAGCTCTCCTATTTATTTCTGTTTAATTGAGAAATAATTATTTAAAATTACAAATTTTAATAAGTTTCTTACAATTTCCTCGCTTCATCTGCCGACGCTTTTAGAGATGGAAGAAAAGTAAAAACATCGATGTCGAAAAAAAAAACATCGATGTTTGCCACTTCTTCCAAACATCGCTATGTCGAAGAAGAATCATCGCTACATCGCTAAAAACATCAATGTTTTGCCCTGCTCTACACAAGCACACAAACACATAAACAAAAATCGGGTTTCTCTTTCTATTTTTTGAGGTTCTTCCCGTTTCACAAATATATTCTTCATTTGTGTAGGTATCCACGCGGTCGTAAGCTGATTAAAATCGTTAATATGTGGCCGATATACACAAAAAAAAGTATTTTATATATATAACATATTTCGTTTTTGGATGAAAATGTTAGATTTACCAATTTTTCTTGTTGATTTTACAAATTTAATCGTATAAACAAGATAAAAGTCATTTAGAAACAACTGTGCGTGACTTTGATTTCAAACTGCTAGCACTTTTGATGATGAAAACAATTTTAAAGATTTGTTTTGTCAT
>JBAMBO010001576.1:0-78051 GCA_037044535.1 Lordiphosa magnipectinata
TCGCAGGCGTCTTTTCAGTAGGGGGTACCTTAAGACAAAGTTACCTTACCGTATTTGGGACAGTACAGTACGTATCGAAACCTTTAAAGCACTTGCAGTGTTAGTTCCTTTCCTGATTGTACCGTTTTGAGTTCATTTCACTTTCTTATAATTTGACCTTAATTGAAAATGGGAGCAGTCCTAATCAAAATCTTAAAACTACTTCATAAATTGTACAAAATTCTACTAAAACCAAATTCCAAATTCATTTTTGCTTGCTGCAAAATTTTTGAAAAATATTTTCTATCTGGCAAATTTTAAACTCTTTCTCCCATTTACTTAAAGCCCCTCAAAATCGTCCAAGGAAAAATATCAAAATCGGGACAAGCATCATTCCTCCTCATCTGGCCACAAGAGCAGCAGCAGCAGCAAGGACAAGGATAAAAAGCGATCGCGTGAAGATAGCCGAGACAATGGCCACAAATCGAAGAAGTCACGTCGCTAGAGGAGAGATGAGAAATCATCAAGCTTCATTTTCAGAATTATGTCCCCAAAAAACTTCCTCCCTCCCTCCCTTTTCCTACTTTTCCCCCCACCTGTTATCAAGAATTGTTTCCAACTGTTAAATTTATTATCTTTATACTCCCACTGTCTGTCACGTTTCACATTCATTTATATAATAAAAAATTAATGTAAGAGCTCACAAGACTTGGGAGGATGTATTTGGTATTCGGTATTCCTTATAGGCAGAACATATATGCATTCATCCCTGAGTGTGAATTGAAATGAGTTGAAGAGCAGGGACTTGATAAACTTGTCAGCGCCAAGTCACCGGCCACCCAGGCTTGAAGGGAACAAAGACAGAAGACGCTAGAGGAAGTGGAATAGGATAGAAGAGGAGTGTAGCTGGAGAAACTGGCACAACTGAAGCAACAATAGAATGTGACTGGGACGCTACTGACTTCTCTTTCTACGCAAACGGAAAAGGAAAGTGTAAGGCGAGACAGAGTCTAGCTGGACTCGGCTCAATGGCGAAGTGGTGAGATGCTGTGCGCCGAGGTTTCGTGGGCGAAGAGGCTCGCATCCACAAGCACTCAGAAAAAGCTATTAGCGGTGGAAAGTCAATTTATTTCAAATTTAACCTGCATCACTTAGAAAACCTAAAGTAAAGTTCTCAAAGTTTTTACATCTACTAAGTGACAACTGTTCAAGTGTCCGTCAAAACGCTTGTGTAAATCAGCTTAAAGCGCGCGTAAATATATTCCTTTTGAAGCCAGATCCAGCAGGGTGATTTGAAGCAAAACTGTACAGTCGTCTCCACGATATCCGACAACTGGAGGAGAGGATAAACGAATATCTTCCGCACCTGGCTGACTTCTTCGCTGGTAGAAACTTAAGCCTATGGGCCTCAAAATCCTCTGCCACTCTCCTAACGACTTGGACGAAGTAAGGACGCAGCTGGATATCCACATTAGCGGACATAGGATACCCACCATCAACCATCCTAAGATCCTAGGCTTCACCTTACCTTCGCCAAACATTCGGAGAAGGTGATTAGGAAAGTCAGAAGCCGAAATATGGTCCTGAAGGCGATAGCGGGCAGCACCTGGGGCAAGGAAAAGGAGACGATTTCAACAACATACAAGGCCATAAGTAGATCCATGGTCAACTATGCCGCTCCAATATGGTCTCCGTCTCTGAGTGACACCCAATGGCGAAACCTCCAGCTTGCGCAGAACGCTGCGCTGAGAGTAGCCACAGGATGTCACACAATGACGCACCCAGACCACCTCCACGAAGAGACAGAGATCCTCCCAGTCCGAAACCACAACCAACTCCTCACTCAGCAGTACCTCATCGGCTGCCACTGCGAGTCTCACCCAAACCACGACTGCACCATGGGAAGCATATCAAGGAGACCCAAAGCAGTCCGCTACGACCTGAGAACCGAGATTCCAATAGTCCGACAACTCCTGGGAAATGGCATGGTAACAGCAACCCATCGATCCCGCGGATATCTCTTTGTTTGTGTTTGATTAATTTGTTCTCTTCCGGTTAGAATAAAGTCTTTTAATGTCGCAAGCACGCTCACTAATATAGGAGAGTAATATGATTAGGGCAATGCTTGGAAGGCAGCAACATATCCACCCCAAGCCGACGAGACTTAGCCGGATTTTAAAGCGTGCCAGTTGTCTCCAAAGCCGAAAAGACAGCCCGTACGTAATTCGTTACAGAGTCAATGAGCCTAAGCTCGCTCGACTTACCGTCCAACCTAATAAAAAAGAGTTAAAAAAATATCTAATAAATCTTTATTTTCACTTGTTCCAACTGCCCCACAGATGACGATAGGCATGCACTTCATTGCTCTCGTGTCTTGTCAGACGTCTGGCGGATTGACGGGGATTGGGGCTACTTTCCATGGCGGCAGCGGCTACACTGCCACGTCTACGATGCACATCAAACATATTTCTTGTCTTATTAATGGGATACCTCATCTTGTTCTTTAGCCAGGTGGTGAAGGCTCGCTCATTGTCCTGCATCTTCTTTAGTTCCTGTTCATTGCGATTGAGTGTCTGTTCCATGGCGAATCTTTGCTTGCGTCGCTGTTGCTGATCACGACGCTGCAATTGCTGTACACTCAGGCCATACTCGGACATGTAACCCGTATAACGGGGAAGTTTATCCTGGAGGCAATGACGTTGCTCACAGCAGGTTTTGTAGCTCAATTTAATGGAGGGCGAAGAGATGGAAGCTGTGGTGGAGTTAAGCGAAGATGTGGCCTGGACGGGTCTACGTCTGAAACTGAAACGACGTGTGTTGAAAAAGCTTTTGGAGGTAGACTTGGGGCAGGAGGTTTGCCCCTTGGTGTCCAATTCCTCCGCCTCCTCTTCCTTTTTGTAGTAAATGCTCTGTTCGTTTAGCTCAAAATCTTGGGGTATATAACTGGCCACTATAATGGACAAGTCGTCCTCTTCCTCTGGTTCAGTTTCAACTGGCGGCTGTTGCTCAAAATGCTCCAGCTGCTTTTCCTCTGGTTTGCCGGTTAATCTATCGATTTGTGCCTCTTGCTTGGTATCTAAAGTCTTGTAGAGATTTTTGTAGGCCTGACGCAGCTTTAGACGTGCCTCATTTAGGGTGCGTTCCTCTTCTTCGCAATCGGATTCGGTTAGTAAGTTGGTGAGACTTTTCTGATCGGATTCATCGTCATCTTGTATGGTAAGTTGATGATGTTGAAGGGCCAAATTAGGGGGATCCTGATCCAGATCAGCCTCATCCACGCCCGAAAAGTCATCTTCTTCGTCTAACTGTGCAGTTTCGGTTGGCAAATCCAAAATCTCCTCACATATTTCTTCCTCTAACTCCTCCACCTCCACCTCCTGCTCCTCCTCTACTTCAAACTCTGGCGCGGGCTCTTCCTTTTGCTCCTCCTCGGCTATGGGATGCAATTTTAACTGCGTCAACTGCTGTAAAAGCTCATCGGGTGGTTCCTCCTGCGCTGGCTGTTCCCCTGACAAAGGCTCATAATCCTCCAGATTTAGGGCAAATGTAACTTTGGTCACTTTCTCAGTGCCAGAATTACTTGTACCCACACTCTCCAGCTCCTTGTTGGCCTCCTTAATCTTCTCCACAATGTTGTACTCGTTGACGGGTTTCAGGACTGCGGAATAATCCATCAATAGAGACATGTTGTGGCCTGCGGCTCGACACACACTTACAATACACTTCGCAATCCTCGTCCGACTCTGCCTCGTGCTCGTACATCTCTGCGGTAGCCAATTTTCGCTTCGGTGTTTTGTGGGGAGGAGATTTATTTTTAGCAAGGATTTATGAAACTTTCCATTTCGTGTCAGGCCCAGACCCAGGCCGAGCACCCATCAAAAGTCTAATGAACTTGCCAATAGACTCCTCCAGACATTAGATAGTCCCCTAGCGCTGCCCCGCTGCTACTGTTCCGGCACCGTTTTGTGGTTATTTCGATGTGTAAGGTTCATCCGTTTTCAATGGCAAAGCACGCGCCCAACCCCCCGGTGCTTGACAGCCGTTGCCAGGTCCGCCCGTTTTGGATGGAGGACCTCATGTGTTTGATCGATGCCGCCTGGTGACAAATTATCTTGACTGGGGAATGTGAAAGCATACGAGGGTTGCTTCTTTGCTATTATAAAAGTTTTGAAACATTTAAAAAAAATTTCTGATTTTTATAGTTTTCATTTTAAATGGTTCCAAATCCTTTACAATCAGGTCTGTTAAGGATTCAGGGGTCCCACTAAAACTTGAACTGAATTTGAACAATCTTTCAAATAAAGTGAAATCTAAGAGCTGACTCGACCATTTTATAAGGCACAGGCAAACCTGTTGCAACGTCTTAAGCTCGCTCATGCCAACAGGATTAAGTATAAAGAGTCGTAACCCCGCTCAACACAATTGGTACTCCACCAACATAATAAATTTTTTAATAGCTTGATTAAAGACAAGATTCCTGGTAATAAAAACGTACTGGGGCAGACTTTGGTCCTTTAAGCCGGATATGATACTCTCTATACTATAACAATCATCAGTGCATTCTCCCCCCAGGTTTTGAAAACCATGCCCTAAGTGAGAAAAGATGGCCCTTCGTTATACCAACATCTCCCAGGGCTACCAAAAGTGCCTGATCATTGATATTGATCCTTCAAGCCGGAAAATTATGCCACAACAAGCAGCTGTAGATTCTTCCCCAAGGTTTTTGAAACTATACCCCATTTAAGAAAGAAGATGGCGCTCCTTTATGGGGTATATCATCTTCTTCCAGAACCTCCAAAAGTTCCTTCTGGTCATTAATCTTGGTCCTTCAAATCGGATAATATACGCTCACCACAGTAAACATTGGTGAATTCTCTCATAAGGTTTTGGAAACCATTCCGAAGAGAGGAAAGATGGCCCTATTTTATATCATCCTTTCGCCAGGCTTCCAAAAATGCCTGGTCAATGAAATTGGTCCTTTTAGCCGGATTATATACTCTTGCCACAGCAAGCATTAGTGAATTCTCTCCCAATTTTTGGAAACTATAAACGAAATGAAAGATCATCTTTTTCCAGGTATCTTCTGGTCAGTGAAATTGGTCTTTCAAGCCGAATATTATACTTTTGCTGCAGCAATCATCGGTGGATTCTTCCCCAAAGTTTTTGAAATCATTCCTTAAGTGAGAGAAGGTGGCCCTTCTTCATCCTCACCAAGTTCTTTCTAAAGTGCTTGGTCATTGAAATTGAATTGCTATATTTTCTATATCAAACTTTTGTGATAAGGGAGAGAAAGGTACAAATATACCCGGATAGTCTAGCTACCATTAAAGCGCTCGTCAAGCTCAATATAGAAGATAATGAGTCTGTAGACATAATCCCTGATAGAAGCACAATGGGGATACCACTGGCCTCACTAAAAATGTAAGGGTATGCCTTGCTGCAAATCGCTGGAAGAGCCATTCCTTCTGTGATGCATCTAGGCTTACTTAGGGCCGTTTTCTCATGTTCATGTTTTTGCTCAAATCGAAATCCATCTAGATTTGGCAACTAGATGGTTTTTTGTGCAATTGGTTGTCTCATGTAGGTTGATTCTAAATTCGGGCATTTGCGCCACGGTCGCACCGGGAGGGCTAGAATGGTATAATGCTAGGTTGGCAGCACCTTTGCACTCGGCAGAGTATTGATTTTTTTATTGCGCGCCAATTTTAAAAATTAAAGCAAAAATTTTACAGAGAAGGAGGTTTTTTTTTGGAACGGCTTGTTACTATTATGGGAGATTACAAACACTCAGGCAAATAATTTGGACACATTTTAATGAAAATTGGGCTATGAACGCCAAATAGTGTAACTTTCCGGCCATATTTGATCAAATTATTTGCGTATTTATTGCGTGGAACCATAGTTTAAGATTTTAATCCTGTAAAATCTTAAATCATGGCTATTTTCATCAAAATTTAGCCAAATTATTTGGATGTGTAAACTAAGCTTAAGCAATGAACTAGGGGAATCAAAATGTGCATCTGTAATTTCAGCAATGTCTGCAGGTGCTCTTGTATATTAAAGGCACATCGAATATTTTCCATTTTTAGTTTACTTAATAACAATTCAGACTTAACTGTTTTTAGCAGCAGTTGTTTTTTGTTTTCAAATATTTTTCAGTGTAACCATATGCCCGGATACATAAAAATACTTAATTTGCATAACCATGTACATGGATTTGAAATCAATGAGGTTGAAGTAGATTGCTACGAAATTCATCTAGATGGTTAGCATTGAACATGAGCAACGCAAATACAGCAAATCCACCTAGATTTGCAAAAACACCAACATGAGAAAACGGCCCTTAAAGCTTTTATAATATGCACAATGTTTTGGATTCCTTTGGTTTTGGTTTACGTACGAATCTGTAGATTGCTAGATAGTTGAAAGAATTTTGCTTCCACTTTTGGTAAAAATTTAGACAAATTTTTACCAATCTATGTAAATCATTAAGTCGAATCGACTAAATGCCTTTTTGTTATTATTTGTAGGTCCTCAAAAGTGCTCTTTCAAAAGTGCCTGTTCCTTAAATTTTGGAAGATACTCACCTAGCACTTGGAAGATCATTTTAACAAGAATCACCTTGTTGAGTCTTTTTCGAGCCCTTTTGATGATTAAAAAGAGATTTATTTCATGTGCGATCTAAGAAAAACTCGAAAATGAATCATGCATACGCTCAAAATGTGATTTGCTAAAATACGACGAAAAAGACTCGCAAATGATTGGAAATGCGACTCGAAAATGAGTCAAAACTGATCAGAAAAACAGGTTATAAAGGTTCTTCAAGAAGAGTCGCGGCTAGGTTACCATTTTCTCCCGACCAAAGTATCATTTATGATCAAAAAACGAGCGCAATTATGACTATTATAATCAGACGGAGGATTCAAAAAAAGACTCGAATGTGATCAAAAATTTGATCAAATGTTGGCAGGGTAGCCTCACTTTCTACCAACATAACTTTCCTTCCCCTTATTCAACTAGATTTATGTTTATCTTTCTTCTTGAAATCAAGCGATTTTGTACAACAGAATAGTTAACATTGAAAAAGTTATAAAATATCTTAGAAAATTCTTCAGCGAAAAGCCTACTGAAGAGTCGTTAGGGATAACGATGAAACAGTTCTGTATAGGCAACCAGCTCCTTTTTGGTGGTACAATGCATTAGTTGTTTACAGTTGTGAACAAACGCAACTTTTTCGGACCTAGAGCCAGCCAACTCACACTAATTAGAAAATTGACTTAAATCATTGTTTGAACCAAACCTTTTTTATATTCCGGTTCGGGAAATAAAATATTGGAAAGGTCCGGTTTTGGGGATTCAAAAAATCCCGAAACGAACAGTTTCTTTGGGGTTCGATTTGCTACCGGTTTGCAGTCTTAAATTATATAAATGTTCTTTAGCATTGATTTCGATGGTTTTATAAGGATATGACGATTACTTACTGAACTCTACATATCAATTTTGTAAATTTAGTTTTTTGACTTTTTTTATAATTCAAACTCAAATTAAACAGGTCGCCTGTAATAACACTTAAATGGTAACCCTCGCATAACAAACATTGTTTGGCTTTTTTAGTTTCCATCATGCACTTTATTCCACTTTTGCACACTTACTTGGCTAAAGCACACTTAAAGCTGCGCAATTCGTTAAACTTAACTCCCGGAGATAGGGGAAAAAAGCTACTAGAACTAAAAGTACCCAATTTTTTGTTCTCACAACATGCATAAAACCTAATCCTAAGGAGTAGAGCCGCCTTGTGGTTAACTGTGAGTGGTTGAGTTGAGCAATTTGATTGTTATAAGAGCCAAAAACTTTCCTAAATCTAATGGGAAATTGTCTGGGTCGAGTGTTTGGGTGTTGGATGATATGTGATCATGATGAATGGATTGATTAATCAACAGGTAACTTTTTTCCAATTAAATATTAATTAATTAATCATGTTTCGGAAATAAAAAAAAAGATTGATAAGTATACGAAAGAAGGTGTGACACTGCGATACGGCAGCAATTTATTGATAAGACCGGTAAATATTATGAGGGCAGACACTTGGGAATGGTAAAAAGTGTACAAAAAAAAAGTCCATTTGGAATGGATAGTTTTTTCGTATTCTCTTTATAATATCCATTTTTTAAATCCTTTGGACGAAATCTGAGAATAATTTAACATTAAGGGCCGATTTCTCTTCTTTCAGATAGCTGTTATGTGTCAGATAAACTTCAAATTTACTCTGTTATTTGTTAGTGTATGTGACAGATAACTCTATATAGAACAGCGATGCCCAGCCGTATGCTCTTTGGGTACGTTTTGTTATTGTAATTGTACGAAACAAAGGAAATCAATGATCGTATACATGCAAGGCGCGAGGCATACGGAACGACACACATGCCAACGATTTCGTGTGTATGCGACGCGTAGAACAAAAACCAGTTTTGTTCTCTTCTTTGATTGGTGTTTGAGAGCGCAAGCAAACTGACCAACAACAATTTCATTATTGGTATTGGTGCTCATCTATGTAAGTATTGGTGAGAGCTCTGTCGTTTGCTGCGTTTGGGCATGCCTGATATAGAAGATGTGAAATCGGCCCTAAAAGGATATTACTGATATATTTTTGTACAGTCCAAATGTATACCAAAATCATCCAATGCATCATCAACAAATATCCCTTGTTTTCCGTGCAGGGAACTAAACCGAATCGTATGTTAAATCATCTGTTCTACATTTTTTCGATATTCTGCATTGGTACGAGGATAGTTCAATAAGTCATTGACATTTTAAGTAAACTATAAAAAATTCTATTTTTTCAACTTGCTTAAAATTTTGAGATTTGCTACCGTGATCCGGAAACACTAATTCCATTTTGACATTAGTAAAATATTTGCGAACCGATTTTCAATCGCAAAATCTTTCTGACTGTAATATGGGAACTTCTTTACGAATGTGGAACAGTGCCGGACAAATGGAGAGGACAAAAAAGTGCGCTTGTGTTGGTGAGCAAGAGAGCTCTCTCCAGATTACAGACGTTTTTGCTTGCAATTCAGTGTGCACCGATTCACACAACCATGAGTTCGGGTTTGTACATACTTGTCTCTCCGTATGTCGGGGGTCGCAGTACTTGGGCAGTGTGGTGAGCACTGCGTCGGCTCCGGGACGTAGACCCGATTGCTGTGAGAGCCGCCGATTGCTGTGAGAGGAACAAGGTTCTTAAAGCCATAGCTGGAAGCAGCTGGGGCAAAGAAAAAGAAACTATAGTCACCACATACAAATCGATTGGGAGGTCGCTATTGAGCTATGCAGCCCCCATATGGTTTCCATCCATCAGCGACACACAATGGAGGAACCTTGCAAACTGTTCAAAATGCGGCCCTCCGAGTGGCAACAGGATGCCACATAATGTCGCACCCAGGCCACCTATACCAGAAGACCGAAGTGCTACCTGTAAGGCAGCACAACGAATTGAGAATTGCCAACAATTCTTAATAAATAGTCAAAACCCATCCCACCCAAACCACAATAGTACTGACGGAGCAATGTGCAGAAGGGACAAACCAGTTCGCTTTGATCTAAGAACTTATTACGCTTCAATAGTGCATCTTCTCGGCTCTCGACCGATGACGCAATTCGAGTGCATAGAAGCCAGAAATGGTTGTCCAGCGTTGTCCTCGGTGGCAGACCCCCGCCTATAGACCAAAGCGTGAGAACACTACCAAGATCCACAAGAACAACACTTGCACAACTACGCTCCGGAAAGAGTAGGACATATTGGACACATGCCCGAAATCTGGTCAGGGACCACATGACACAGTACACCTGTTTAACTGCACACGAAATCCCACTACACTCACACGCATCACACTATGGACTTATCCTATCGAGTCAGCCACCTTCCTCGAATTGGACTTGGGTTCCTAATATTAACATCTACTAATTTTTCACTCCCTTTTTCTTTTCCTTTCATACTACGTACATACTTGTCAACCCAGTCGCTATAACAACAACAGCACACGAAATGAAATGAATGAGTCTAGATATGTGCCGGCCAAATGGAGAGGACAAAATGTGTGCTTGTGTTGGTGAGCAAGAGAGCTCTCTCCAGACTACAGCCGTTTTACTTGCAATTCAGCGTTTACCGATTCACACAATCACGAGTTCGGCTCGCGTTTGCGTAAACACACTACTGACTTCGGCTCCTGGTAGCTATGGCTGGCCGTCTCTGATTAAGAACCAGGCGAAAAGTCTCGTTGTAGCTTTATAAATTTATTCCAGCAACTTTTTTCTAATTTTTTGATGCCTTCCAAATCATAGGTTTCCCTACGTTGTTAAAATAAGATTTTGTTTAACTCAAATTTCTTACAGCCGAGCCAATTCAACAGTTTAAAGACGGGGCATGGGGGTAGCTGTTCTTCACTCGTTTTTGTTACTAGCCAATTCACTCTAAACTAATACTAAAAACTTCTGGCTTCGCTTTGATGCTTATGTGCTGTTACAAAGTGTTTCTATTTATACGAAATACTGTGAAGAAAGGAATTTTCCGTAGTGCTGGCTACAGGCCTTTAAGAGGCCCGAATATGGATATGATTTCCAAAAAACGAGCAAACCCACCAAGAAAAATGTATTTCTTGAAAAGCAGAGGTCGCAAAAATCGGTCCCCCGTTTGCCTTTGTTAGAAAACGACAGATTTCGTGTGAACACATTGAAAAGAGGTACCGATACAACCTTTAACTACGCTCTCTGCTTCCATTTGGTTATGAGAGGAGAGAAACACATTTTTTTGATTTTTATCCTCTTAGGTCTTTTTGGGACAGTTTGGCCTAATTCCCGAATTCAAAAGGTGTTCTTCGTATGTATGCATCGGGTGTGTAAGGCTGGGCTAACGATATGAATGTATCTCGCATAGACTCTCTCTCTGCTTATGTTAAACTCTGGCGCAACTCTTGAGTCTGCAACCTTTTTAAATGACATTTTGAGAGTTTGGTCTTCGAGAAGCACGCACTGACTGAGTTGGGCCTGCTATTCGGTTGCTGTCAGACCGATCAGTGCTGTGTGGTCAACAGTGAGCGCGATAGCAGAACACATTCGGTTGCGGGAAGCCCAGGCTCCTTTTATATTTGGTTTTTCGGTCAGTGACGTGATCAAAGCGAACTGAAAAAGGGTTGAGAGCTATTTACGATGTTGAAAACTGACTTGGGTCATTTTTTGAACTTATTTGAAAGAAAAATGGTTCGGATCGATGCAGGTCATAAATTTAACATTCTCTAAATAATATTTTCCTCTGTTTGTTTTGCCCTTTTTAACGAATCCAATGCGTGCATTACAAAAAACAGTCGCCTTGACCTTGGCTGACTTTCTTGTGGTTGCTTTGACTGTTTCTTGGTCCCTTGTGTGTTGTGATGGTTCTATGTCTCGTTCGAGGTTGTAAAACTCGGAGCTTCCGACGGACCATAAGCCTCTCAAGAATGGGACAAAGCACGCAGTTGGCAACCAATGTGTCTTGCTATAGACTCTCAAGGATATGACAGAGCACGCAGTTAGTATCCAACATTTCTTACGACTGGCCTAAAGACTCTCAAGGAAGGGACAGACCACACGGTTAGTAGCCTACGTGTCTTGCTAATGCCCTAAAGTGTCTCAAGGAAGGGACAGAGCACGCGGTTAGTACCCAACGTATCTTAACACTGACCTATAGATCTTCAAGGGTGTGGCAGAACACGCAGTTAGTACCTAATGTGTCTTACTCTAAGGGCCTAAAAACTCTTAGGAGATGGGACAGAACACGTGGTTAGTGCCCAACGTGTCTGGTTGGCTTTAATCCGCTGGATGCTAGTCCCTATGGTATTGACTCAAATTTCCTGACGTCCCTGCTCGGGCGCCAATGACCTAAAGTCGGTGTAGCTCATAATTCTGAGTGTGATCTACTGAAGTTAGTACCTAACGTGTCTTACTAAGGACCTAAAGACTCTTAGGAGATGGGACAGAACACGCGGTTAGTGCCCAACGTGTCTGGTTAGCGATATCCGCGGGGCTTTAATCCGCTGGATGTTAGTCCCTATAGTATTGACTCAAATTCCCTGACGTCCCTGCTCGGGCGCCAATGACCTAAAGTCGGTGTAGCTCATAATTCTGAGTGTGATCTACTGAAGCTCGCTGGACCTCAGCGTTTGATATTAATTAACGTTGTAATGCAGCGTGTAGTGTGCGTGCCTGCTGAGCGAGAGACCTCGGTATCGATCCCTCTTTTCTACTTCAGTTCGATGTTATAGTTCAGCACAATACTTCATTTAGCAATCGGTTTCCCAATTATTGAAAAGTGTTTCTATTCATGTAAAGTATTGTGCCAAACTAAATTTTTATCTCATCTGAGTATAGGCCTTAAGGCTAAAGATATTGAATGACTAGCACACGATTCACGAATTCACATTTATCCATTTTCTTTGAAATTCAACATGTTGTCTGTTTTCAAACACAAAACTAAATGAGCCAGCTTACTTTAAATTAAACAAGAGTCTATTAAGCGCCGATTTCTCATCTTCTATAAGGAGTAGTTTACTTATATCTACTTCTACTCTACATATAAAACAGTTTGTCCTGACTGACTGACTGATTCACTGATTGGCAATCAACGCAGAGCGCCAACGGTAAGAGGTAGAAGGCTGAAATTTGAACAGGAGTTTCCTTTAGTGGTGTAAGTGCGTGTAAGACGGGGTTTTGGAAAATTCGGAAAAGCGTCGAAAAAGTTTGTATGGAAAATTTTTTTTTTTATCCGATTGACTTGAAATTTGGTTTGTAAGCATTGTACGCGAAATAATTCGACACTTGTTTTCCCGATTTTGGAAAATCCGCCCACGAGGAAAATGAGCGGAAAATTCTGCATGAAAAAACTTATTTTTCATACGATTGGCTTGAAACTCGGTTTGTAAGGATAGAATACGAAATAATTTGCAATGTGATTTTCCAATGTCGGAAAATCCGCCCCCCAGGCGTGAAAATTCCGTAGGCAAATAACTATTTTTCATCCGATTGGCTTGAAACTCGGTTTGTAAGGATAGAATACGGAATCAAGTGAAATGGGGCAATGGTAACGGTAACGATAACGATAGCGATAGCGATAGACCATACTGATAGCGACGCAGCGAAGCGCGACGGGTTATTTGCTAGTTACTTAAAGAGTAAAATGTAAGTTTATCTGGAAGTAGAGAAATCGGCCCTTACAGTTGTTAATTGAAAGATAAAGTGTCTAAAAAGTCATTGACTTATTAAACTGTCCTCCTATAAATTACTTTTAAGGCAAGGTGTTGAATTACTTGCAGCGAAAAAAAATTCCTTGCCTTTTTTTTCGACCTTTCTCGATACCTAGCTTACACTTATAAACAAAAACCAAAAAGGTCCAAAGAAAATGATAGTTTAATTTGCATAGAAAATAAAGGCAACATTAAATTATAAAATACATAAACAAAAGTTACAAATTACATAAAAAAAATATGTATAAATTTTCGAGAAAATAATATTAGGTCCTGTATTAGCGATAAATCGCATTTAATGATTTTAAATTTTAATTTATTATTGTTTATGTTTTGTTTTCGTGTACAACCATATTCAGCATGACTTAAAAACATATAACATTATGAACTAAAAGGCGGAAATGTAGTTCAGCTTAATGAAGTGTGGGATGAACAAAGCAATCCAACTGTAGCTTGCTTGCATGATGTGTGTGAATGAATGATGAGTGTGTTATTATAATTTCATTAGAGGACGGGCATTGGTTTGGTTTTTAGTTTGGGGGGAATAGTTTAGAAGAAAACGAAACAAAAAAAAAACGCTTTGCAATATCAGAGCATTGTTACTTATATCATAATAATGTTATTTAGCTGGTTAAAAACTAGTTGCTTTAAGGCGCATCAGACGCTTCACTAATTATCATACATAGATTCGTGTGAAAACATTTCGTTTGATTGCGATTTTGTTTTTGTTTTTTTTTTGTTTTTTGGTGCATTTAAATTTCATTAAATTACAATATACTTTTCCCTTTTTAAATCTAGAGGCTTTCTCAACATTATTAGCATCATATACAAAGTCTTTCGTTTATGGTTTAAATCAATTTCGAGTGTGTGTGTGTGTACGTATGAAAATCATGTTTTCTTTACCGAGTATATTATAGAAAATATTGTAAAATATATTTAAATATATTATTTTATGTATAATTTTATTGCTAGATTTAGATTCGGATTTGGTTTTGTCTAAACGAGTATTTTTGCCACTAAACACAAAAAGTACGTTACACAAAACAAGAGTTCGAGTTAATTACGATTTTATATAAGGTATATAAATATATATATATGTATATATAGACAGGGGGGCTCTTCTACTTGCTCTCTCTCTTTCACTTTCTCCTCTCTGCACACTTGGATCAACCAAAAAATTTTGCTTATGTAAACAAAGGCAGGTGATAAAAATCAAACCCTCGATAACCTTTGGCTGCCAACCAAATGTATACCACATGATAGGCTCCTGGTATAAAGCATATAAGTCCAGCTACAAAGAATACCACACCCTGTGATGTATTCTGCGGATCGGCAATGGCAAAGGTGCCCATCACAAATAGCCCCGTGCCCACAATGAGCAGCGTAAAGGCGGCCAAAACGGTTCGCCAATTCTCGCGCACCTTCGGATGCCGCCAGCAATATGTGTTGGTCTCCTCTGTGGGTAGATTGCCGTATTCCTGGATAAGAGAATCACTGTCCCGAGAGGTTGTGTCTTCGGCATATTTGTTGTAGCCCCTGGAAAGGTATGAAAGAAATTGCAAAAATTAGTTGGTTTATAATATCAAGTATGTTTAAATATGGAACAGATTTTAGACTTGAGACTTAAGTGAACATTTAAATTAAAATTATTTTACTCAAATCACAGTGCTTTTTTAACATATACATGAATCAAAATAGCTTAACACCCGATTTCTCATCTTCTTTGCTTCTTTCTCTTAAGGGGGTAGGCCTGCTTTAGAGGCTTCAATAAACAGAATTTTTTTTTTTTTGCATAAATGTCCACCCAAACTATCCACGAATGTGTCCCTAAAATTTCAGAAGCAAATTCAAAATATTTATAAAGTTACAGGAGAAATAGTGAGCAAGCGTCGAGCAGGTATACGAGCGGGCGGATCGCTCGGAGTGCCCGCGCTCCTCCCCTCGATCTTTTGTATGTATTGTACCTATTATAACTAAAGGAATAAAAGTATGTATTATAACGGTATATATTAGCTGGCTGCGTCGGCTTAAGCAAAGCTATATTTAGCATTTAAGTTCAGTTTTGATTTGTCTTTCGGCACGTGAACATCTTGAAATCATGCAGAGCTATCCAAAAGTGCAAAAATCTTCAAGTGAACGGACTGGAAAGCCATGGAAGCGCAGATTCTACGGCAATCAGTTCGATAATGTTTCGTCATCGGACAATGTAGAAGCTAATACTAGCCGTAGTGAAAAAAAAGTTGGCGTCAGCAACTACGGACGATGTTATAATTTATCTATCTCATTGCTATCGGATAATCGAGTTTGTCTCTGTGTTTTTAGCAATTTCTGAGTTAGTTATTTGCAATTCGTGTAAGCAGAGAATAACATTTGCCGAAAGCGGCCATCGAGGTCTAGGATTTAAAGTCGTTTTGTCGTGTAAATGCGGTAAACGAGAAATTCAATCCGGACCGTTCATTCACACCGGCTACGAAATCAATAGAAGAATTGTGTTCGTCATGAGGCATTATGGATATATCTCTCTCTTTTTGTGGCCTTATGGATATATCTCAGGGCTTAGCAAAATCGACGTATGACCAAATCGTGCAACACCTGCATACAGCGTCGAAATGTTTGAGAGCGTCTGCAAAAAAGCCGTCGAAGAGGAAAATGAACTCAACATACAAAATGAAAGACCAGCTGACCATTTGAAAGTTTCGGGCGATGGATCGTGGAAGAAACGTGGATATACTTCATTGTACGGTGTAACTACACTTATTGGGTACTACAGTGGCAAAGTGATCGATCTCGACGTTAAAAGCGGATATTCTCATACCTGTGCCATAATGGGAAATACATTGAACGACGACGAGTTTGAAAATTGTTATGAAAAACATAAAGAAAACACCTAAACACCTCAACTCAGGCATTAAAATCGTCGAGATTGCTGCTTACATCGCTGGAGGAATGTTCAATGAAGGCTACAGTACAGTATTAAAAACCATGCAGTTACTAGATTTGAAAATTGGACAGCAATGCAAGAATTTCCCGCCAAAACAGTCGCGATTCACTTCAAAGTAAAGAGGCAAGAACAGCCCGCAGACTCGAACATCAGGGCGAAAACGAGTGACGGACGAAACGAGTTTGAAGAGTCTGAAGGGCAACTCTATGGACCAGGAATCGCTGATTCGCATATTATTCCGGTAAGTTCAAGAATATTACGATTTTTTATATACGAAAACTTTGACGTGCGATTTCTCGGTTTTTCATTTTCACGATTTTTCCTAATTGGTGGGAAAGATAGAGAAAAAATTAAACGTCCTATCGAAACGAGACAAAATTTATTGTATTCGGGATTCTCTTCTAGTTGAACCTAAAAAACCTTAAGAAAGTTATGATTAACCCACTTTTTTAACAATCTGAAGTGAATTTTTTATTTAAAAACAAGAAAGAAAGTCGGTCAAGCCCGACTATAACATACTCTGTACCCTTAACGTCGCAGCTCGCATTTGCTCACGAGTTATACTCGCTCATCTCTAAGTTTCACTCTCTCTCTCTCTCTTTCTCTCTCTCTCACTAAGATTGCCGTTCATTAGAATGCTATGGTGATGGGTGGAGGGTGGTGGGTGTTTACTGGCCGTTTTTTGCTCATAACTTGAGTATCGTTCATCCTATCTTTATCATTCCTTCAGCAAATCGATAAATAATTTTGTTTACAAGGTATCTCTAGAAGGTACGAACGATCTATCTTCAAAGCTGTAGGAGATATGACGTTTTTTCCAAATTGCGGGGGCGGGAGGGGGCGTGGCAAAAATTGAAAATAAACTTGATCTGCCTGCAAGTATAAGAAATATATGCCCCATACATGTCAAACCTCTATCTCTTACCATCTCTGAGATCTCTTCGTTCATACGGACGGACGGACGGACAGACGGACGGACGGACAGACGGACATGGCTATATCGACTCGGCTGTTGATGCTGATCAAGAATATATATACTTTATAGGGTCGGAAACGATTCCTTTTTCCTGTTACATACTTTTGCACAAACTTAATATACTCTATGTACCTTCGGTACAGAGTATAAAAATTATTTTTTTTTTAATTTGCGAAAATTTTTTGAATTTCGACACATGCACACTCGAGGCGCCTCGGCGAAATGCTTGCACCAGGCATAATATGACATATATTTTAATGAAAAAATTTGAGAAGACTGTTGAAATATATAACAATAAAACCTGAAAGTTTCGTTTCAATCGAATATTTCTTTCTCTCCCAAAAAAGTCCTCGGAAAAATCGATTTTTTTAAGCTTCTAAAGCAGGCTCCCCCCTTAAATCAGCGAAAGGTCTTTACAACAACACTTTGTTTTGAGACGACAAGCCGGGGTTAGAGAGGTCGAAACTTCTATCATCCTTCTTTCCGTTGTCCGTAGTTTTTTTTTTACAATCTTTTCTGTCTTAGATTGTTTTCAAAATTTTTTGTTTGTTCTTCGTTTCCTCTCATTTCTTATTTCATTTCACCCATTATTTCCTGATGTTTACTTCTTTTTTCTTACTTTTGTCATTCCTTTGTGTGATATTCATTCTTCATTTATCTTACTATTTTCAATCTTTTATCATTCCGTTCAAATTCCTGTCATCTTTTCTTTTGGCTGCGTTCCTTCTTCAGTTTATTTTGGTACTTTACATTTAATACTGAACAGGGTTGGCTACTTTTCTTAAAAAGTTTCAGCACAATTTTTTTCAGGACTATTTTTATTGTAAACATTGCCATGAAGAAATCAATCGTAAACGTTCTTCGATCTTTGGCGAATACCGTGAAGGTCGGCCCAAAAAAGCTTGTTGTGCCACAATCAAACGATGCTATGCAGAGTTTGATAATGCAAGATCAACCTGTAAGTTAGTTCAATATACAGAAACATTTGGCTGATCTAAAAGATTTGTTCGTGTTGTCCTAAAAGACAGAAAAGAAATACATAAAAGATCAAAACAGGTGACGTATCATGATTCGATGCATACCAAACCTCAATCAACTGTGTGGGTGTTTCAAAATGAGTCAAATCCAAAAAAAAATTGTTCGCGCACGAAGCAATTCCAAGCAAATGGTTCTATTATATTTTTTTTTCGAAAAAAAAACTTGTTCAGGTCGCTACTGTTTCATTAGAGAAACGTAGAACGTTAAGGACTAAATAAGTTAAAATAGTATTTCTTAAAGCAGGAAGAGTAACTTCCGAGTTGATTACTCGGAATAGGAGGACACGAAACGGTTCATGCAAGGCATAGTTAATAGTACAACGATTCAGTGATAAGGGGATATAACGATAACGAGTCAATCTAATAGGAACGCTGAGGTTAATTCGACTAACAAACTTAGATGAGTCGATTT
This sequence comes from Lordiphosa magnipectinata, assembly GCA_037044535.1. Classification (NCBI taxonomy): domain Eukaryota; kingdom Metazoa; phylum Arthropoda; class Insecta; order Diptera; family Drosophilidae; genus Lordiphosa; species Lordiphosa magnipectinata. Next base: position 18,620 of record JBAMBO010001576.1, read on the forward strand.
GACGAGTAACACTGTGCAGCACTAAAAAGTTGATAGAGTCGAGACCAAAAAATTCTGAAAGGGTATGATGGTAGTACAAAAACCTTCACTGGGTTTGATCTGGTTAGCTGCCGTTTTCTATTTATTGAACTTTAAAGTTTTCTGCTTCTGATTGGGATTCGCAACTCCATATCTCGTAAACTATTTGGAATTTCGCTTTTGACGTCTTAGAGGAAGTTGTTGCTCTTGGCTAAGCTTACAAAACATTCTTAAGTAGCAAGTCAAAAATGTCACATCTTTATACTCAAAATTACAAAAATGTCTTAAAATCATCATGTTATCCCCTCATTTTGTACTATTTTTCAACTTTGTCTTGAAAACTGTAACGAATTTGACTAAGCAATGCAGAAAAAAACGTAGCTTGGACATAAATAAACCAACGATTGGAACATACCAACTTCATTCGATTGGTCCTTCATATAGTTACGGGCCCTTAAGCATGTAGAATTGGAACCAAAACTCGAAAAATGGCAATTTTTTTACGAATTGGCCGACACAGTCAAAAATTTCGATTGTTTTGTATTAAATCAAGAAAATAGTAAGAAAACTAAACATAAAAACTGCAATTAAAAAAATTTAGTTATGTTTTTTACCGAAAATGTTAGATTTTTCAAGTTTTTATGACAGTTGTACGTGCTTGTGGCCCTATAACTAAATGAAGTTGGTTCGTTCTAACGGTTTGTTTATTTTGGTCTAAGGTACAACTTTGTCCTGTATTACTTGTCAAAATTTAAAACGGGATTCAAGATGAAGTTGAAAAACTGTAGAAAAGTGATTAAAACTTGGCTTTTTTGGGCAAGTTTTGTAATTTTAAGTATGAAGATGTAATTTTTTGATTTGCAACAAAGAAATGTTTTGTAGGTTAAACCAAAAGCAACAGCTTTGTTGAAGACTTAAAAGCGAAATTCAAAATAGTTTACGAGATATGGAATCGTTAGTCCTACTCTGAAGCTGAAAACTTCAAAGTGCAATAAAAAGAAAACGGCAGCTAATCAGACTAAACCCAGACAGGGTTTTTATACTACCATCACACCCTTTCAGAATCTTTTGGTCTCGACGCTATCAACTTCTTTGAGTACAAAAATGTGTCACAGTGTTATCGAAGGCTATTCTACACACAGAACACAGAATAATAATATAATATAAAAGAGATCATTTTGTGTTTCAGATACGTTTTCAGTGTGATCATAATTATAGGTACACTTCATGTGTTGGTAAGAAACAAAATTTTTATTTCCATTTTGTGTTCTTTTTTTAGGTAAATTAGTATTTCCTAACTTAGTATCCAGAGTATCCACCTCTATTTTTGGCCACTACTGGTATTCTTTTTGGCATACTTTTAATAAGAGCCTGGCAGGTCTCTACTGGTGTCTCATACCACAGTTTTTGGACACCTTCCCATAACTTTTGTTTATTTGAAAATGAATGCTTTGCCAATTTCTTTTTTAAGTCTCCCCACAAGTTTTCAATGGGTTTCAAATTCAGAACGTCAACTTTAGATAACAGCCTTGATGTGTGTTTAGGATCATTATCTTGCTGAAATACCCAACGTAATGGCATATTTTCCTCAGCATGCGGAACCATAACTGCTTCCAATATGGATTTGTACTCTTCAGCATTCATTTTGTTCGTAGTCTGATAAATTGGACCTACGCCGTACCAGGAGAAGCAACCCCATACCATTATATTGCCACCTCCATGTTTGACTGTTTTTTTTTGTAAACCGTGGATGGAATTCCTTTCCATTAGGGCGTCGAACATTCCTTTCACAGTCATTCCCAAACAAATTAATCTTGGTTTCATCGCTCCATAATATGTTTCTCCATTTTTTCTCCCCGGTGCATCCTACCCAGTCTTTGTGGTCCCTTGCAAAAGTTTGCCTCATGGTGATATTTTTTTTGCGCATAAGTGGGACTTTTCTGGCAATTCTTCCTATTAGGTTGGCATCTTGTAGTCGTCTTCGGATAGTTGGAGCACTAACTGAATTCCCAATTTCGGCTGCAATAGCCTTCGATGACTTAAATGGGTCCTTTTTGCTGAAAGTTACTATGTAGTGGTCAAGGGTTGCTGTTATTTTTTGTGGCCTTCCACGGGTTTCCTGTCTTGGTTTTCTTTCTAATGCATTTTTAACAAAATTATGAGACCTGTTCATTAATTTGGCGATGTCTCGTAAAGATTTACCTTCTTTTCTCAGACTAAGAACCAATCGAGCTGCTTCTTTAGTACAATGAGAATATTGCCCCATTTTTTCTAAAAAAAAATAATTATTTAATTCTGTGTATTGACAGGAGCTATACTTCATTTACCTTTAGTTACCAAAAGATCACTGATTACAAAATTATTCACTTGATACTTGTGAGAAACGGAGACTGTACCTATTATTATGATCAAGCGAAATGTGTGGTGGACTCGCAATTTATAGAAAAGCTTTGATATACGGGGCAGCCCCTATTTCAACTCTTTGTCACAGTGTGGCCAGACATTGACAACAACAAAAAACCAAAAATTATAAAGTTGTCAACACTAAAAGTACGAAAAAACCATCTATAATTAAAAAATTCCGATGTGTACCTATTAATATGATCAGGGGTGTAAGTGAAATCGACGCAGAATTGTCACCATTCTGATCTGAACCCTAATTATAATTTAAAAAAAATTTTACTATTTTTTTTTTTTATACTAAACTACAGAAAAAGGGCCCAAAATCAAATTTTCATTTTTCAAATATTGTCAAAAAAAATCACAATATTTTTTTTCGAGGTTCAGACCAGAATGACATCTATAGTGATTATAAACCCATTTTTACTTTTCATTTCAGACAACCTGGAGACGAGAAATCATGGCCGCCAGCACTATACCTTTTTTCTTTTATACTATAACTTTTTGAACAGCCCTCGTATCGAAGCAGAAAAATTTTTGTGTTTACTTTAATCTGTTTGTAACACAATAAAAAAAACAAAATTGGAAAAACTGCGTTTTCATCCAATGAAAACTATGGAGAATCCCCCCCTTAAAGTTGAAACTTAAAAATTTAGCGAAAAATTTTGAAATGCCACTATCTGACGTTGCAACTTAGTCATCCAGTGTCAGTGTCATAAATGAGAAAATAATCTTGGATCATAATTTTCAACAAAATGATGAGAAATCAAGAATGACACCTGCAAAAAACCAAAAAATAAAGTAAAAATTTGTTATAATCGCGTTGGAATGAATCAAATCGAATTCCCTGAAATGAAACTCGATTGTCAGAGTATCAATATCGTTTTATTATTTTAATGCCTGTTCAAATGAATTTACTACGTTTACTTTATGAACAATCAAGCTGAAAATTTCCACATATTTAATGTCTTGGTGCAATAAGTTTTACAATTTCGCTCACTTTATGCATTTTAACCCTGATATTTTGAATGTTTTCATTCATCTTCTACTACACCAAGCCAGAAAAGTAAGAAAATGCGGTGTTTTTTGACCGTTTGTATTGAAATTATAGGAAATATTAATGTTAGGCTTTTAGGATTTTGTAAAGGGGTGGAAATTTTGATCGAATCTGTATCAAAAATTGTATCTACATGCAAAAACTATTGACTGTAACTCTTATAGTCACTGAGATCAGCAGACAGACGTGTAGAATAGACTCGAATATGTTTGCTTTTGCCTGCTAAATACATTCGCAAACTTCATGATCCCCCTTTTAACCACGTTTAAAGCGAGACCTAATCTATATTATAGACCGGATTTCAAGAATTGTTCGTCTGATTAATTTAAATGGAATTTGTCAGTTTAGCGTCTTATCAATCAATCGTTTGGGGTTATCATTTCATTAGTCGCCAAAGTCGATTCGTCAACAAAACGTAATCAGAATTTGCATATATTTTCTCAATAGAATTGTTTATGGGCAAATTGTCAGAGGGGGAGAAGCCCGACAAGTGCTATGTCTCTCTGACTGGTTAACTGGTTCCAGCTGACCGCAGGCGAAGGCCATCACCAGCAGCAGCAGCAAGAAATGAAAAACCTTTATGACGAAATTTTATGGTGCGCAATATTTTTACAATTGAATGCCAAATTAGGCTTGGACTGGAACTGGACGTCTGCATTTATAATCTTTAAATTAATTGTTGTTGTTATGGAAGAAGGTACACGACATGCATTATTAATGTCCGTTGGGGGGGGAGGAAAAGTAGAAATGGAAATCACGCACGCGCCTTTGGCATTAAGTTTGAGGAAATTAAATTCCGAAAATATGTTAAGAAGTTTCCGGTAAGCCACCTTATTAGACAAACAACCAAACAGCTGGAACAAGAATCAATTTCTTGTGTTCCTTGCTTCAAGTGAAAACCTGCACCCAACATACACACACACACACACACACCCAAAGCCTCTCAAAATGGTGCCAATAACAACAGCCCACGCCAGTCGAGAAGACTTGTTTCGCCACAACATCCACTCACTTGGGATCCTGTATGCGTATGGATACATCTTCAGTGGAGCGACCTTGTTTCCCACTGCCGCTGCCACCTCCCCGCATGGGCGTTGATATCACCGTGGAACCATAGACACGTATCGCCTCCTCTTCCTCCTCCTCAAAGGCATCGTGTATGGAGAAGCCCCTTGCCCCGTTGCCGTTGTTGTACATTGTGTCTCTTTTTGTTGTTGTGGTTGATTTGGTTAACAATATTTTGAAACTGGGTTGCCAACGTTGTTGGACGGGTCTGTAGCTAGTAATGCTGCCTCGTCTGCATTTTTGCACACTTTGTTTAACGTTTAATTGATAAACTTTTTCACTTTACTTAGAGCAATTTGCAAAAAGTGTTTTTCTTTTGTAATATATTTTTTACGCGACACAAAAGACACTACGGGCTGGGACAGGAGGGGGCGAGATATATGCAGTGTGGCCGTTGAGTGTTGAAAAAACCAAAAAAAAAAAATAAAGAGTGTGTGTCATTTTGGCATAGGGTGGGTAGGTTAAAACTTTAAACAAATTGCATCAGTTTACAAGTAATTTTAATAAAATGAACTACAAATCATAGCTCAAAATTCAGTTCTCCTTAAGCTGCCTTTTCACTTGTCATATATCTCTAAATAGTCGGTTGTCAAACATCTCTAAAGAGAATCTCTTAACAAATGGAACCTGTTTTATTTCATCAAAGAAGGCAAAATTTTCTAAATATTTAGAGATATTTGATTTGCTATTATATTGATTTGTCTATCTTCAAAGAGTCTCTTTAGAGATACATATATGACAAGTGTAAAGACAGCTTCAGCTATTTTTGTTACCAGATATAGCTCTTTTGGTAAGATCAAAATCCGATAACTATTTATACTGCAGTTCTAGCTATATATTCGTCAATGTTGAGCTATTTTTAATTAATCTTTGTCAATTTTTAGCACATTTCAAATTCGATATCTGGTGGAACAAATAGTTAAATTGACAACGCTGAGCAGGTATGGCAAGAAACAGTGTTGCCAGCTTTTGCCGAGAAAAAAAATCCGTTTTCGACGGGACGGAGACGTAAAAAAAAACTGTATTTTTCGACAAAAAAGCTGGAAAAAAGCGCATGGCTTTTCTTATTATTTATGCAATTATATATTTAAAATATATCATCAGAGTGATGAAGTTCCTCGTCCTCATCCTGGTTATTGGCCTCAGTAGTGCCTATTAGCTTAAGGTTCTTCCTAGTGAAGGACCTTATAATCGACGCAGCATTTTGCATGTCGACCTAATAGCCTATTTCCACCAAAGAAATTAAACTTCATTTCATGAAATGACAAGAAATGAAGAAAATTATATCATTTCTTCCATACGATTTGAAAATGATGAAGATCAAAGTGAAAAAGTAGTAGCTTTCTGCTGATAGTTCAGGGCGATGGCAATGAGTTCGCCCTGAGAAATTGCTTTCCTGACTGGTATGTCTTTTTTTTTTTGGTAAATATTCCAAAAAGAGGACGTGAGTTTGAAAGGGCCGCCTGTTATTTAAAACAAACAAAGCAGCTGATATTGTCAACGTGTTAAAAAAAATGACGATTTGTCAATGGAAACGGCAAAATTTTAAGAAATGAAAATGGTAAGAAATGATGATCGTAGAATGTTGTCGATGAAAATATGGCGATTTGTTGAAGAATGCTACGATTGTCAGGTAAACTGAAATCAATTAAATTGCTTAATACAATGAATTTTGTGAAAATCCCAAAAGTAGATCAGTGCCTCAACTTCGAAATTTGTGCAGCAGTCTCGAATATAATTTTCCAATTAGCTATCCATGTAAAGCATAAATCTTTGAAAACAAATTTCTCAAAATCGTCTACTTGTATTAAATTAAAGTTAGTATCTGATGTAATAATTCATTTTTTTTTTAAATTGAAGTTTAGTGAAGATTACATTGTCACAACATGCAACAGATTCATTCTTCAGGAGCCAAGCCTTAAACTCTGCGTTCTGCAGCCAGACCTTACGACTTTTTTGTTTGAAAACTTTTTTTTTGTCAAACGGTCTGTAATCTTGGCTAATTCTTGAACGTTAGAGGTATCAATTGGGGTCGATAAATGACTGACAGAGGTGACGAACTATCGATTTGTTGATAAGTTTAGCAAATGACTCAAAAATAAAAATAAAGCTGAAAAAAAGCCGAAATCATTTTTAAAAAAACCAGAATTCCCGCCTCCCGCTGTTTCTACGGGAAAAAGCTGATTTGGCAACACTGGCAAGAAATGGAAATTTAGCTTTTTCTGTTTTTACATTTCTGAAAATAAATTATCAGTGAAAAATAACTTTTTAATATCCACTTGTTTGTGTCACAATAAATACCTTGTTATTGCTAAATTACAAGAAATTTTAATGGTAAATATTCGTCAAAAATGTTGTAAATTATTATTTTTGGTCCATAACATAAAAAATCGCGGTAATTTCGAAAAACTAAAAATGTCGTAAATTAGAGTAGATCATTATTTAGGGATTAGAGATTTCAATAAAATAAAATCGTTTTGAAACTTGCTTTTTAATAGCATCTGTAAGTGGATAACAATATTTCAAATTATTCAAGCATCGAAGTTTATGCATAACTTGAAGTAAAGTGTGCAGAAAATATCCTAAAACACCAACGGCCGAATGCAAAAAATCAATAGCCTTATCGAAAATGTCAGTAATGTTATTCATGCAAAATCTTGTTACGGACATCGGCTAGCTTCGGCATTCAGGGCGGGATATTTAACACTAGCCCGCAGTGCGAACAATTACTACAAATAAACTAATCACTAACAAAAAAACGGCTAAACGACAAAATATCTAACAAAACTCCCTAACAACAAATAGCGCCATCTGACGGCAAGCGTGGTAACCCGGTATAGCTGTTCCTACCGGCAACGCTCCCACACCTCCATGCAGCGATTGGGCTTCATCATCTGCCCTAACATAGGAGCCAGACGGTCGGTTTACTCCACACTTGGCCACATACCCCTTCTCTCCCCACAAAAAATTCTTACACCAACATATTTAACTTCGTTACAATGATTTAATTATATATGTACATATCTATATATTAAGTTTTCACCTTCATTCATCGCTTCTCTGCATTCTTTATATTAGTTAAGTTTAATTATATTCTCCCTTTCGAAATGAAACCGTACGCGCCAAGCAATTCTTTCTACTGCCTAAAATCCACGCATACACAAAAATTAACATGGATTCAGCTATCCTGAAACCTACCCTAAGGAGCTCCAATGGGACAGGATCGAGACGCTATATTTCTAGGAAAATGTATGGCCAGGCGAAAAGGAATCACTGGGTCTCGCGCAGCCTTTACACAAAAGTTAGGGGAAATTGCGTATGTAAGTGCATTATTACGTAAATATGTGTGTGATTTTTAAATATGTAAGTTTAAATAGGTAAGTAGGTGATCTTTCTTCAAATATGTAGGTAAATTGATATATGTGTGATTAAATGTTAAATATGTATAAATGCAATTATATAAATGTCAAGACGTATCTGAATGTAAACTCTAAATATTCGTATATCTTTGTAACTATTATACGTCTTAAAGTTTGTTGTAGATATGTACGTATAACGTTTTCATATGTACATATACAAATTTCTGATTTCGTCGGTGATTTCTATGTATGTATGTATGTGCTTTTGACGGTTTGTTTTGTCCGTTTATGTATAGTTAAAATAAATTTTTTTGTGTATTTCTGTGCTCATCGGTGGTCGATATTCGGTCAATACTCGTCGCAGCTCGCAGGCTATGGAGTCTCTTCTGGCGGAGGCTAATTCATTTGGGGCTTAGACACCCCAATTGGAAAGGACTCACTTTGGATGTTTTTCTTCTCAAAATGGTGCGAGGTACGAGTGATGCTTCTGAAATGGAGCCACCCCTGGACTTGACCATGCCTGGGTGAAATTTCGGACACCAGGATCAAAACAAAACAAAGGTCCAGCGTCTCGGAAACAACCAAAAAAATCGTGACCGGCCTTACGCCAGGCACCGGTCCCCTTTTATATTTACAAAAAAACCAACCGGACACTTTTCACTCACAGTAGTTTTTTTGCACACAAAAAAATATTTATTTGGGCGATCGCCACTTCACTGCCTTCTCAGCCCGCTTCCAAAAACGTTATGTGCCTTTGGCCACAGACAGCGGTCGCAACGGAAAGTGTTCCTGATTTCCACTTGTCCCTGACCTACGTCAATGCTCAGTGGGGTCATTGGCCGTTTTCAAGGCCTTGTCTCTCTAACTTCGAAATTTAAATTACCCCCCCCTCCCGCATCGATCTACACCCCCGCTTGCCGACTTCCAAACATAGAGGACGCTTTGGTGCCAAAAGCTGCCCTCACACCTATACACATACATACGACTGCACCTTGATATCGATAGCCTGGACTACCGACATCGAAACAACCAAAACCAATAAACAATAAAAAACAAGAAAGAAAGTCGGTCAAGCCCGACTATAACATACTCTGCACCCTTTATGTCGCAGCTCGCATTTGGTCACGAGTCAAACGGCCAGTTAACACACAACGCACAACGCAGTGCGCTCTCTAAGTCTCTCTCTTTCACTAATATTGCTTCTGCTGAACGCAATGCTTAGGTTATGGGTGGGGTGGCAAGGGGGTGTTAACTGGCCGTTTTTTGCTCATAACTTGAGTATCGTTAATCCGATCTTTATTATTCCTTCAGCAAATCGATAAATAATTTTGAGTACTAGATATCTATCATCAAAACTGTAGGAGATATGACGTTTTTTCCAAATTGCGGGGGCGCGAGGAAAATAAAGTTGATCTGCCTGCAAGTATAAGAAATATATGTCCCATGTTTTTCAAACCTCTATCTCTTACCATCTCTGAGATCTCTTCGTTCATACGGACGGACGGACAGACGGACAGACGGACATGGCTATATCGACTCGGCTGTTGATGCTGATCACGAATATATATACTTTATAGGGTCGGAAAAGATTCCTTCTCCATACTCCATATTACATATTACATCTCCATATTACATACTTTCGCACAAACTTAATATACTCTATGTACCTTCAGGGATAGGAGATTTTCTTTTTAGAATCCATGGCCCATTGCATAGACCAAACCTGGGGAAGAGAGCGAGAAAGATACATAGTTGTTGAATTTGCCGCATAGCATATGGCTGCTGGGGGGGGCAGATCTGATCTCTGATTGATCTCGTCCTCAGCCGAGCAGCCTCTTTAAGCTAAACTAACCATACTGTCACCTTACTAAAACATTTTAAATTTTTCACTTTCAAATGTTCTAATTATAGCAGCTTGGAAATGCCAAATAAAATCTGCTGAAAATACTAGGTTCTCAATGATTTTCAGCATTTTTTTGTAAATTATTTCTTGTGTCTTCAAACTCACAGAAATTTGTTCGTATCATTCCAGCCTAAAGTATTTTCAAGCTAAAATCTAGCCATTTTATTTTTCGCAGTGTTGCCAACTTTTGCCAAGCAAAAAAATACGTTTTCGGCTGGACGGAGAGGGAAAAAAAGCTGTATGTTTCGACAAAAAAAAGCTGGAAAAAGCGTATTTCTTTTCTTATTATTTATACAATTATATATTTAATATATCATCAGAGTGATAAAGTTCCTCGTCCTCATTCTTACCGTAGGCCACAGTTGTGTCTATTAGCTTAAGGTAACTAGGAAGTACCTTATAATCGACGCAGCAATTCGTATGTTGACGTAACCCGTATCTACCTAGTACTTGCAATTGTTTTGGTACACGGTTTCTTTGGTCATAAAATGAAAACGAATAAATATTTTTCAAAACTTTTTTCTGCATTTTATTCGGTAATTAAATGGCTACAAATCGTAGAACAAATTATTCGAAATGGCCGTGTTGTGCCTTCCAACAACGCCGAAGTCTCTCTGGCCACTCATCGCCAGCCTGACAACATCTGAATCGCAAACGAGGCTAACTCAAAAAGACTTTCATTACCTCCAGCGTCCTTGGCAGCGATTACTGAACTCCAAAACTTTAGTTTCATCGTAGTTGTTCAATATCTTCTTCGAAAAATACTTCCAAAATGGTAACAAAGCTTTGTTTTTTCTGGAGATAGTATGTTGTGCATTTGCAACAACTGCAGAGGTATCTCAAGAGGTATTCAGATTCATTCTTTCGGAGTCAAGCCTTAAACTCCGGGCTCTGCAGCCAGTCTTTAAACTTTTTTGTTTGACAACTTGTGGCATTTTTGTCAAACGATCTGTAAACTTGGCTAGCACGCACTTTGAGATGACTGTTTCCTGAACGTTAGAGGTGGCAATTAGTGTCGATAAATGACTGACAGAGATGAAAAACTATCTATTTGCCTATAATAAGTTTTGCAAATGACTTCAAAATAAAAATAAAGCTGAAAAAAAGCCGAAATCATTTTTAAAAACGCCAGAATTCCCGCTTCCCGCTGTTTCCAAGTGTTTCCCGCAATACGGTTTTAAAAAAGCTAGAAATGACGGGAAAAAGCTGATTTAGCAACACTGCTACTGTCATAACAGCCTTGCCACACATTTTCCTTTTAAACAGTTGGCAACCCCAGGACTGCCAAGTGCTATTTAATTTCCCCATTTCGTATGTGAATTTTATTTTTCGAAAATTGTGAAATAGCCGGCTAAAATATACATAGCCAACAACGCAGCAAGATGTCACGCCACAGAATAGTAAGAACGATGGACTACAACGATGAGTACGATGGTTACGATGATGTGTATGGCCATTCGGTGGATGATGACCATTGCATATCGCCCACAGATGCCCAGACTTGGCTCTACGACCGTCAGCGTGGTCAGCAAAGCATTTCGGCGTTCTTGAGCAAGAACAAGGACATCAAGGAGGAGGAGGACGATGATGATGACGATGATGATGATGAGGAGAATGAGGCATTTGCCAAGGCACGACGTGATTCGGAAAGTTTTCAAATGCCCGAGCTTGATGAATTGGAGCAGGCACAACTAAGTTCGTGTGTGGATGAGGTGAGGAGTGTGGTGGGTGATGCGGTATCGGAGCGTTGCATAGTAGAGACTTCCATGAGATTTGGGTATGATATACAGAAGATACTCGATGAGATTTTAAATGAGGAGACCAAGAAGACGGAGAAAAGGCAAGAGCAGAAGGCACAGAAGTTGCAGACTCTCAACAAATTTAGTAAACCAGTTCAGCCAACAATAAAACCCATTAATTTGAAGGAACCGCGACGTGGTTTTGAAATAAACTCACCCAAGACCCCCTCCTCGCCGGTGGTTTCAGGCCGTAATACCCCAGTGGAAGCGCCAGGCGATGATTTGTCACGCCAAACGTCCAATACCCTCTTCAAGGTGTCCAAAGATCAAATGCAGCGCAATGCTTTGCAATTGTATGAAAAGGAAAGATCACAGCAAAAGAGTCACATACATATGATAGTCATAGGACATGTGGATGCGGGCAAAAGTACCCTAATGGGTCATCTATTGTATGATACGGGGAATGTGTCGCAACGTGTCATGCACAAGCATGAGCAGGAGTCCAAGAAAATGGGCAAACAGAGCTTTATGTATGCCTGGGTATTGGATGAAACGGGCGAGGAGCGTGCCCGTGGTATAACTATGGATGTGGGACAGTCTCGCATTGAAACTAAAACCAAAATTGTCACTTTGTTGGATGCACCCGGACATAAGGACTTCATACCCAACATGATTTCGGGTGCCACGCAAGCAGATGTGGCTTTGCTGGTGGTGGACGCCACCCGGGGTGAATTTGAATCCGGCTTTGAGTTGGGTGGACAGACACGTGAGCATGCTATACTCGTGCGTTCTTTGGGTGTCAATCAATTGGGTGTGGTCATCAATAAATTGGATACGGTCAGCTGGTCCCAAGAGAGATTCAACGAAATTGTACACAAACTGAAAGCCTTTCTCAAGCAGGCGGGTTTCAAGGATTCAGATGTCAGCTTTACACCCTGCTCGGGTCTTACAGGCGAGAATCTGACCAAGCCTGCACAGGAATCGGCTCTAACCAGCTGGTATAGTGGCAGCAATTTATTACAAGTCATCGAAAACTTTAAAATTCCCGAACGCGCCCTAGACCGACCCCTGCGCATGTCCATCTCGGACATCTACAAAGGTACAGGCTCCGGTTTTTGCATCTCCGGACGCATTGAAACTGGTGTTCTATGCCTCAATGACAAAGTTCTCGTAGGCTCCAGTCGGGAACAGGCTCAGGTCAAGTCTTTGATTATGGATGACCTTACTCAAACCTCCGTATTTGCTGGCGATCAGGTTACGGTGGCTTTGGCCGGCGTGGACATCAGTAATATTACCGTGGGCTGCATTATTTGCGATCCTCAGTTACCCATACCCGTTACCACTCGATTTCAGGCACGCATCATAGTCTTCAATGTCAAGGTGCCCATTACCATGGGTTTCCCTGTCTTGCTGCATCATCAGTCGCTGATAGAGCCCGCTGTTGTCTGCAAATTGACCGCTTCCATACACAAAAGTACCGGCGAGGTGGTCAAGAAGAAACCCCGCTGCCTGGGCAACAATTCCTGCGCTTTGGTCGAGCTGGAGACCTCAAGACCCATTTGTGTGGAACGTTATGCTGATTTTAAGGAACTGGGACGTGTAATGTTACGAGTGGCGGGTGTAACCATTGCCGCTGGCATGGTTACAAAAATACGCTGAGAAAATCAAAAAGCAAAAAAAAAAATTGTAAACAGAAATTTGTACGAAATTTTAGTTATTTTAGTTTTGTTGTTATGCGAAAGTACACACACACACACATACACACACACACATGGAAATATAGTTAATAAAACAAGTAATAAATGTAAAAAAAAAAATTTTTGGGAATTTCCAGTTTTTAATTATGTTTATGGAACGCTGTATGGACTATGCAGATTAGAGCAATCTGTTGAGACGATTAGTTCCAAAGCTAATCTATCTGCCATGTTCCGGTTTTCACTAAAGCGAATTCGAATTCAAATCGAACCTATAGTTTCTACTTACTCTCTATTCGACGCATTCAAATTATAACTTTTTAATCTGATAAACCCAATCAATTTGATACAACAGCACATTTAACCAATTCGAATTCGATCATTTTTGTCGAAAGTGAAAACCTGAACAGGCTTGTATACAGTGTTGGGCAAATTTTAATTGATTAACAATTAAAAAATTAACAATTAATTAATTGTTAGTCGCACCTATCGCAGTTAACAATTAATAAACTGTAATTGCAATACCTTAATTTGTACCTTAATTTTTTTTTTTAAATTTGAAAACTAACAATTGAACAGGGTTCGAAATCGCCCTTTGCTCGCAACTCTCGAGAGCCGGCTCTATCTCTCAGCTCATGACACTCAGCTCTTGGCCTTGAGCTTAAAGGCACAGCTCGTGAGCCACAGCTCTCGGTTTTAAGATGGGAACCACAGACTAAGTGGTTCACGAGCTATTTACCGTGACTGACGACTTATTAAATCGCAATAAAAATACCATAGAGGATAAAAAATAGTGTTAATGAAAAACGCTAATGCCAATCAAGTGGAAAATCGTACCAAAATCAATGCATAAGCGCAATTCACAGCTAAGGGATCTCCATGGAATTAAGACCGCTAAATGCTTAAGAAACTGATTTTCAAGGCAACAATTACATTGCCTTGATTTTGACAATAGTGAACCCCGAACCATGGATGGACCAATGCTGAAGAACATAGATAGAGCATGAAGAATGTGTCAGTTCCATCATATTTACTGTTAATTTAATTTAATTTATTTGACAATATTCCTGGTGCTGGAAGTATAAACTTATGATTATTGCACCAGTCACAAAAACAACTCTCAGGGGAAAATATATATAATTTTACAAATTTTAATTTAATTTTGATTTTGATTGATTATTAATAATAATATTTATATATTTATCGATTACATTTTATATACTACATGTTAAAATTTTTAAGGTGAGTATTTAATTTGGCCCTAAATTGCGTTGCACTACTAATATTTTTTAAATAAGGTGGAAGTTGGTTCCACAACCGAACAGTATTCACGAAAAAATGACACTTTTTACACGCATACAAGCACAATTTGCGTGCGCCCCATTCGTGTTCTATAAATAGCTTTCAATGCTTATAGCGTACGTGTGATTTTGTGCAGTCGGCCGCGGCAGAGCTTCGCGACGCGCCCATCTCTGGTTTAGAGGCAAATAACTCAGAACTCTGAATAAATTTTAATGCGCATTATTTTTTTCTTTTATTCTTCATCATTTTTACTCATTCTGAGAATAACTGTGAGTTCTAAAAGTGTACCGTTATTTTGTTTTGCTATTTTCTTTGAAGTACGACAAAAATGTATGCATATTTTTTGCGACAGTCGATTAGCACATTTTTGCTTAGTGTCAATTTTTGCGTGTAAGTTGTCGTCTTTGGCTGATTAAAATTATTATTTGTTTATTGTGACCAACTATCAATATAAAAAAGTAATAATGGGAAAAGCAAAATCGTTGAATGAGTCTGAAAAAGCCGAAATAAAGTCTTACAGGGAGTGTGGTCACTCGATTCTTCAAATATCAAAAAATATTAAACGCAGCCGTAAAGTTATTACCTCATATTTAAGCAATGAGGATACCTATGGGAAAAACTTGAAAGGTCGGCCCTCATCAGTAATAACAGCAGCTGACAAGCGAATTATATTAAGGCACGCATCTAATTCTTACGACTCAGCCGCCAAAATAAAAGAAAAACCTGGTGTTAAAGCATGCGTTCCGACTGTACAAAGAGTAATATCGAATGCTGAACATATAAAGCGTCTGAAACTAAAAAAAAAATCACCACTAAACCAACTTCAAAAGATGCAACGGCTCGATTTCTGTCGATCGAATATGTCCTGGACCAAGGAGTGGGATCGTGTAGTCTTTTCAGACGAAAAAAAGTTCAATTTGGAGGGTTCTGATGGATATGCCTACTACTTTCATGATCTCAGAAAGGAAGAGCATACTTTAGATCGATTGCACAGCCGTGCCGGTAGTGTCATAGTGTGGGGGGCTATTACTTACTATGGCACCATAGAACTGCAATTTCTAACCAGCCGTATGAATGCCATTGCGTACAATGGTGTACTGAAAACGGCTTTCCCTGCAATCAAGGATATTTTTGGATTCTTGGAATGGAAGTTCCAGCAGGATAACGCACCTATCCACACAGCCAGGATCGTAAAGTCCTGGATTGTGGGTCAAAACGTGGAATTGCTAACTTGGCCGCCATACTCGCCCGATCTGAACATTATAGAAAATGTTTGGGGATGGTTAGCAGGCAAGGTGTACGAGTCAGGCAGGCAATATTCAACTGAAGCTGAACTCATTGAAGGAATAAAAGAGTCCTGGGAGGCTATTTCACTCAATTATATTAAAAAATTATATGACTCCTTACCCAAGTGGATGTACGAAGTCATACTTAACCGTGGAGGCTCAACACATTATTAATTATTTTACAAATATAATCGAAAATATTGAAACTAATGTTAAAAAATAATTTGAATGAAATTTAAATCCATTTTCTTTTGTTACTTAAAGTTTTCAAGCGACTGTGCTAATCAAATGTCGCAAAAATAAAAGTTAATTTTTTATGTTAAGTTTGTTTAAATTCATTTAAAATGTTATTAATAAAGTTAATAAACTATCTATTCATCTTAAAAGCTTTATTCGTTTTCCTGATATTAAGCTCCTAAGACTCGGACCATAGGGTGTGCTAATCGGTTGTCGGGCAGTGTAAATAGGATGTCTGTTTAGTATGTATTATCTTATGCAGCAGTATTAGAGATCTGTATCCAGTCCACGTTCTGAAGTCAAGGTCGTATATCTGGTTAGCGAAGTGCGTAATGTGGTCCAATTGTCTTCTATTATAGACATATCTAGCAATATTGTTGAATGTTACGTTTAAACTTCTCTGAGAGGCAGCGTCACAATTCCCAAATATTTCGATCCCATAGCAAAGCATTGGTAACAAGTAAGTCATTGCGATTAGAAGTCTGATATTTGTAGTTAAAAAGGATAGTTGTCTTAGAATTCCATGGGTTTTCCCTGCAGCTTTAGTTACTTGATCATTCCAAGTTAATGTGTCATTAAATGTTATGCCTAGATTAATGGCTTGCGATACATATTCTAATGGTGTATTGTCAATTATTATTTTCGCAAGATCTCTTGTACTCAATGATTTTTTGTATATAACTAGGCATTTGCACTTTGCTGGGTTTAATGACAGTCCATTACACTTAGCCCATTCATTAACACTTAAAAGATCACAATTACAAAAATTGACACACTCATTTATTTTACTCAAAGGATGACTAACATACATTTGGACATCATCTGCTTACATGTGGACATTACAATTACCTAGCAGGTCAGGAAGGTCATTTACATATAAGGAAAAAAGATGTGGACCAAGAACTGAACCTTGGGGAACACCACGTTTAAGATACAGTATGGATGAGGTTTCGGACTCCGAAGAAAAATTATAAAATTTGACTAGCTTAGTAACTTATATTTCGTGACTAACCATGTCAAAAGCTTTGCTGAAATCAAGTAGTGTCAGAAAGGTCACATTGCCATCATCTATTTGTTTTCTAATGTCCTCAGTGATGTTCAGTATTGACGTGGTGCAGCTTCTATGTTTTCTATAACCAAACTGTTTATTACTAAATAATGAGTTATCTGTCAGAAATTTGCTTATTTGTTGTGCCATCAATTGTTCCACAACTTTGGACACAAAAAGGTAAAATTCATATGGGCCTATATTCACTGTTCCCTTTTGGGATTGGGATTATTTTAGCTAATTTCCATAAGTTTGGAAATGTCGATGTAGTGAGCACTGTGTTGCATATATGGGTAATATGGGTAAGGATTTGTGGAAGAATATTTTATTTTCAAAAAAAGAACCTGCCACATGTACAAAGTTTAATGAGTGTTGCCAATTCAGATACTATCTGCAATACATATACCGCCTTGATATGTGTTCAGGCGCAAACAGCTCAGAGTATTATGGCTCACAGCTCAGAGCCGAAAAAAGGCTTTCAACTGCTGCCGACAATGGTAATGACGTGTTGTATTTTACAAAAACGTTTCGAATTTCGGGATATCAATTAAGCAGCTCCAGTTCTTGACTTTCTTCTGCAAAAAACTGAAGCATCAAAAGTTCTGCTTTAGTCAAAGGAGCATCGCCGTGCAGCTTTCCATAAAGTATTGCATTTTTTAATTACTCCAGCATGCATAGTTGACAATGATGTATTTTGATTATTTAAAACCTTATTGGCATTGGTTGTCGCACATTTTCAGCTGATTCATCTTTTTCAGCTTTAGATTCAGATCTATTTTCGAAAGTGAGAATGTCATCTTTGAGGTCAATGTTTTTGAGTTTCACTCCAAAAAGTTTGAAAGCCTTCACAAAATTGCATCCATTGTCAGTTACTGATGCGACTATGGCTTAAAAAGTTCGATGTACAGTTTAAATAGCCTCTTATTTTGGTGTTTTGATCCTCTGGACATTTCATGCATAAAGCCGTATTATTATTGCCTATTAATTCGTGTTCTAAGAATTTAAAATAAGTTCCGTCCAGTAGAAGCAGTCGTGGTTGCGAAGATGGTAAGGAGCTACCTACTGCGTCGCTCTCTGAGGAAGGTATTATATTTTCTGCAGTACCCAGAGCATAGTCTAAGGAATTGCCTTCATCCATTTTAACGGTCTGGTCCATTTTATTTCAGTATTTATAGTGCTGATTTATTTTTTTCTTAAACTTATGCTTTTTTTCTAAACAAAATTATTTTACTATATAAACTGTGAACTACAAATCACACAGCTTACTTAATTGTTAGTTTTAACTGTAGTCTAGAAGAATTGAAAAATTCAATTGCAATTGATTTAGTTGTAAGTAACAATTAATTTAAATTAGTTCAACTAAATTAATTGCATTAATAATATTTTAATTGCCATTAATTTCAATTGCAATTGAATTAATTGATTAAAATTTTTAGTTGATTAATCAATTGATTGAAAATTTAATTGATTAATGCCCAACACTGCTTGTATATCTCTACTGTATACCCTGTATACCCTGTATACCGAAACCTAACCATATCTTCTGAGAAATCCACAGCCAACATCGATGTCGTTGAGCATGGAGAATACCCAAAATACCTAGTACTCGTTATTGTTTTGGTGCACCTTTTTTTGAATGAATATTTTAAAAAACTTTTTTCTTCTTTTTATTCGGTCAGTCAATGGCTTCAAATCGTAGAACAACTTATTCGAAATGGCAGCCTTGTGCATTCCAGCAACGCCGAAGTATCTCTGGCCACTCCTCCACTCACACCTCAAGCATTGAGAACTTTTGTCCACTGCTCAGACAAGGGCGCGCTTCAAAGACTCAATATTTGGGTGTCGAGTAGAGCAAGCCATAGTCTCGAGAACGGACCACAGTTTGTAGTCCAATGAATTTGGGTCTGGGCTAGCAACAGGCCAATCATCCGTTGAAATGAAGTTCGGTACATGGGTTTTAGCCATGTTTGAGTCGTTTTTGCCTTGCGAGCTGGAGCGGAATCTGGATGAAAGGTTCACGGGTCTTGTTTGCAAATAATGTCGTGTTGAGAGGCTTCACAACCTTTTACAAAACGTTGGATTGATACACTTTCGCCGAAGTTTTGACTTCTTTTTCACAAAAATGGAGCTTGGTGACCCCGTCATAGGCGACTCCCAACCAAACCATCACATAACCCGGATGGTGACCTCTTTGAACTCTCGGAATGAGTTCACAGCATACGCTTTATCGTTCTGTTTGGTCAAAAAATCATCTGTGGGCATTGGCGTTCGCGCAGTGTGCGGACGGCCGGATTTCGCACGGTCTTTTATTTCATCAGTATCCTCAAATAATTTCACGGTACGATACACAAAGTTTCGGGTGATTTCCAGTGGGCGCAACATTCGAAAGATTTTACCTTTTTCGTAGCCGAATTTTTGCAGGCCAATTACGATAAAACAATTTTCGAGACTGCAAACAACTGACGCCAAAAACTTTTGATGCAATAATACAGCATAAGTGTCACTTGTCAAATAGCCGTCAAGTTGGCGTGGATAATTTTAATGGCTCCCGAGAACGAGTGTGTTCAATACGTGTATCAAAACAATTGCGACTACTAGGTAATTCTTGTTGGAGGGCATCCTCTCAGCTGGACGCATCACGCACCTTAGTTCCCTATTGTCCCCCAAAATGCAGTGGCTCAAGCGTAACGAATATACACCCTAAGAGAGACGCCGAAAATCGCGAAATCCAGACGCTGAATAAGTTAATATCCAAGTTTGTAAACCCAAGGAAAACCAAATGTCAGAAGTAGAGATGGGCGCGGGATGGGAAGAGACCCTGCCCTTGTTGCTTTTGTTCTATCGGAAAACTGGTGCTTGTGAGGTGAAAGACTAAATAAATCACTGAACAGCACACAGAACAACTTACAGAGCCAAGTAGAGTCTGAAGATATCATTTGTTTAACAACTCACTCTGAGCAAGAGA
The DNA here is from genome assembly GCA_037044535.1 of Lordiphosa magnipectinata. Lineage (NCBI taxonomy): Eukaryota > Metazoa > Arthropoda > Insecta > Diptera > Drosophilidae > Lordiphosa > Lordiphosa magnipectinata. The sequence continues at coordinate 38,693 of JBAMBO010001576.1, forward strand.
GACTTAACAACCCACCGAACAGCTCACAGAACAACTCACTGAGCAAGAGAGCCTGAACAACTCTCATTGAACAAGAATCACTGAACGAAAATTGAAGAAGAACATTTTCACTTTGAGACGCCCCACGCGTTCGCAACCTATATCTATCATCAACATATACACCTGAAGTCTTATTCTATAATTTCCTTAGAATAAGTTAAATAAAAGATTCAAAACACGCGCGCACTTTCAAACCACAAGTGCGCGCGCCATCAATCGATAGGCAGCCAGCTGATCCACTACGCCATCGTTATCGATATCGCGCGCTCTGCCACAATTAGCTGCGCTCGCTGCCACCGTCGGCTGCGCCCAGCAGCCTATAAAAGCGGAGCATCAACGCACTGACAAGCCACTCAGTCACCGGCATCGGCAGAGAGAACTTAAGCAGCTACAAAATATATAGGAGCAACAATTTACATTTAACTAAATTTTAATCAATACAGCTACAAAAATAATTGAGATGATAATATTTAAAGCTAGTTTAAATATGTTGAAATAGGAAGCACAATGAAAACGCTAAACATAAAATTTGAAGAACTTGCAACCAGACGATTACACAGCGCACTTTTTTTATATTTGCATCCATCAGGTGGAGGCAACGTCATTTCATTTGAATCCAAAGAGGAACTATCGTCTTTTCATTCGGATCCAAATAGGAACTATCGTCATTTCATTCGTTTCCGAAGAGGAACTATCCTCCTCACGTTCGTTGGAATCATCATCGATATTATTATTTATAATTTTGGGTACCAGTTGAGTAACAGTGTTCAACCTTGGGGAGTATGACGAGTTCTACGTATTTTTCTACTTCTTTCCGACAACTTTGGAGCTGTACGGATCGAGTTGACCACTTCTGTAGCAGTCGCCACTGTTGCTTCTGTCACTTGTGTTGATGATTCTTCGTTCTGCAGCTCTATCAATTGGTCCTGCTTCTTGTGTTGTATGCAGGTGAAGAATTTGAAACTGCTAATGCATTTTTTATGGTGTTTCTCGTTACGCCTGGCTTCTGTCATTGGCACTTGATTCTTCGCTCTGGAGTTCTATTAATTGCCAGGTCATGCATTTGCATTTTTTTGCATTGACATTTAATTGCTGGGATTCATTTTTGGTAGGTTATTTCTCAAAACTTCAACTTAACACGAACCCGTTTAAGATTCCCAACCATGTTTTTCTGCCCATATTCTGGATATATCCAAGAGTGAATGTACATGATGGATAGAGCCACTCCAAGAATTAGCACCGCCATAAAAAGTTATTTTTTTTGGATTCGACCGCATCATCTCCTTATTGTTTATAAAAAATATTAATTTTTATTCTTCTTCTGTGGCTTTACCTTAAAAAAATATATTTATATATAATATCAGAGACGATGTCTTGGTCGTTGGAGTTGAGAAACTTCCTTCTCACGTTCGTTGGAGTCATCATCGATATTAGGATTTATAATGATGGGTACCAGTTAAGTTCTTCTCCTTTTTCTTTGTAGTTTCTGTCACTTGCATTGTAGATTCTTCGCTTTGACTTTCTATTAATTGCCATATTTTATGGTGTTCCTAGTGACTCCTGATGATGATATGTTCTTCACCTTTGTCTTTGTAGTATGTGGTGAATTTTGAAAAATATTCTAGTAATTAATTTATTTACTATCTCTACAAACCTTTACAATGTACATACTACAACTCGGCCGTCCTGACAACAAGAATCACCTAATTCTTTTGATGTGTTTCTTTTCTTTTTGCTTCTTAAATTATACTTATGTGTTTCCTGGAATCTTCATCAAAATCTGTGTCGCTTACATTTCCGTTCCTATATGTGTCTTCTAAATTTTGATCCATATCAGATTCGATTACATTTTCATACATAACTGTATTTTGTTGTAATTTCTTAATTATGTCTTCGTTTTCTTTGATGATGTTATTACCTAAATTCTTTCCCTGGAATCAAAACTTAATATTGTTTAAAGCCCAGATGCCTTTGTAAGTAACGAATGTCTGTTGAAAACTCTCCACGTCTTCAAGCACATATCTATCGTTTTCTAAAACTTTCGTTATTCAATAATGGTCCTTTCAGTATTAATCTTCTCGCCACTCCTATCTCCGCTATTATTCTTTACTCTTTTTTTTCCTTTTTGAATTAACTTAATTCACATTACACTCCTGCTCTTTTTTTTTTATTATTCTTTGGTGCATTCTCTCTAATATCTTGTAAATCTCTGAATTTTTACTGCATTTTCTTAAATTTACTCCAGGGTTCTCGCCCCTAATCACAGATTTGGGTCTGAAAATTTACTTTTTCGTGCATGTTGGAGGAGGAGGTGGATATGGATGCAACAAGCAGATAAAAAAAAGGGAAGAGAATGCAATGGAAGTGGAAGACATGATCGTGGTCAAGAACGCAGTTTTCCCTAGCAAGTTGACTTCAAAATTGAATGTCACCGCATACAAAGTGCTGCAGAGAACAGGAAACATTGTACAAGTGTAAGAACCCGTATTCAAAAACAAACTACAATAATATATATTTTCTATTTATTGTTTATAGCATTAGGTCCGTACTGCTCGGTAGCCCACACTGAACTGCTCTCGCCCACATAGCCACATCCGAACATTATAGTCTTCTCACAGTACGCATTGACATTTATTTGCTGTGATTCATCTTTGGTAGGTTATTTCTTAAAACTTCAACTTATTGAACAAGGTCTGCTTCTTTTTGGGCAACACGAACCGTTAGGCACACATTGGCTCGGCATTGTGTGAGCTAAAGCCGAGCAGCCGCTATAAAAGAAGGCCTCGCACTCTAGAGACTTCACTTCTCGATTTGAGCTTGTCTAGCCAGCATGGAACTGACTCCGTTTTGTGGCACATTGCCAGTTAGGTGTAACTTAGTGCATTTTGATGACCACACAAACACGCAACAACAATTTACATTTAACTAAATGTTAATTAATACCCAGAACACCCTAATCCTCCCTTGGAGTGCGCCTGCATTCAACCTCGTGGCTCAGAGTGCGCCCTGCATCTGTCCATACTCCTCACCTCTGCCCAGAACACCCTAATCCTCGCCTGGAGTGCGCTGTGCATCCAACCTCGTGGCTTAGAGTGCGCCCTGCCTCTGTCCACACCCCTCGCCGCGCCCGCGAACCCCCCATCCGCGCCGGGAATTCGCCTCATACCCAATCTCGGCGTTCAGAGGACGCCCGCATCTGTGGATACCATTCATCGGTTCCAGGAACATCATAATTCTCGCGTGGAGAATACCCCACCGCCTCTGGACCATCATCGGTGCCATCGAAGCCCAACACCACGAGGATCCCCCAGGGTACCAAGACTCTGGAAAACGGCTCATCGACGGCGGCGATCGTCACGAAGATCATCGAACGCCAAAACGCCCCACCACAGAGGAAGAAGTAATATAAGTTAGAGCTAAGTTAAGAAAAGATTGAACCCCCTGAATAAAGAATAACATTGGAGACCCGATCGATCCGCCACTCGTGTTCTTCTTGGGAGGACTCCAGGGAAATTCGTGTACAGCAACCACCGACTACAAAACAAAGAAACGAAATTTCTGTGACCCCTGCCCCCGGCGAGCTACACCCCGGCCAAAAGTAGCGTTACAAGTTACACAAATAATTGAGATGATAATATTTAAAGCTAGTTTAAATATGTTAAAATAGGAAGAACAATGAAAATACTAAACTTATATTTTGAAGAACTTGCACTACTTCTTGACTATACACCCCATGTTTTTAGATTTGCTTTTATCAGGTGGAGACAACGTCATTTCATTCGGATCCGAAGAAGAAGCATCCTCCTCACGTTCGTTGGAATCATCATCGATATTAGTTTCTAGTCTTGGAAACTCTTACGAGTTCTACGTATTCTTCAACTGCCTTACACTCCAGATACGGCACTTCACTATCAGTCAAAGCGTGTGGACCGTTTTAAATTGAATTTTTATTTAACACTTAAGTCTCAAAACTTATGTCTTTCATATGCATACGCATCTTTATGACGATGACGTTTGATATTCCGTGGTTAACCAACTTTGTTTTGATATGTGATATTAAAATTTTCGTGGAATAATTGGTCTACACTTCATTTTATAATTCTGTGATGGGTACCGGGACCGAATCGGGAGGAGCCAAAAGAGAGTCGAGAGGTTGTTGTTAGCTGGCAGTTTTTTTTATGTACGTGTTTTAAACAAATTTGTTTGATTAGATCCACATCTAGTTTAGTTATTCTTTGGATAAACCTCCAATGACTACCGTTTCCCATACCTCCAGACTTCAAATCACTCAACAACCTCTGATTTTCGTTCAAAAGTTTAATAACTTCTTTTTTTTTTGCTGTTGAGTGACTTGGACTTGCTCCGCTGGCTTCTCCCGAATCTCTTCTGCCACATTGGAAGATTCCTTCTCATTCAACTCAGCCATCCTTTTATGCACTCCAGTCGGATTGTGCGCTTCTACGTGGGGTAAGGAAATCTCTTTGCCGCACGGGTCGCAGAATACGGATGGAGTCTGTGGAAGGGCGAGATAGATAATTAGTTTAATTTTTTTTGGATTTGTGGCTCCAGATGCTGTTGAAACGGAAACGGAGGTAGTGGTAGTTTTTCTTTTATTTGATATTGATTTGATTCAAACTAATTTGTTTGATTATATTCTCATCTATTTTGGTAATTTTTTGGATATACCTCCAATGACTACTAGAAAGTGGCAGCGCCAGCACACAGTAATTAGGCAACCCTTATTACACGGTCAGACAGCAACTCAGATGAAAACTCAGCTGAGTGATCAGGTCGTGTAGATGAGGCTTTATTAAATAAAGCGTAGTACGGAGACGCTGACAATTTTTGCGGAGCCTATCTAATTACATAGCTCATGAAAATTCTCAGGGCGTACGGAGCAACCAACAATTTGCTCTGGCAATTGCTTGGACCTGCCAACTCGTTTTTTTGAAAACAGCTGATAAATTGTGGAAGGGGTGGTCTGGAAATGATGAAACTTGTTTGATAATTGTCAGAGGTACCTTAGAGAATTGAGCACACAATGTAAAAAATTAAAGCAAAGAAGACTAAAAACAAAACTACAATTATTTGGACAACTGAGAGGTGGAAAAACAAGTGGAGCTGATCAAAGTGAACGAGTCGCAACCAATTTTATGGAATCTGGTCAACAAAAAGCATTTTGATACCCGCAGCTGCATCACTTTTGGCGGAGAACCTTTCTCTGTATGCTTCTCCCGGCATGCCATTTGCCCAATGTATGCATTCCACCCGAGTCTAAACCTTCGCAGTCTCCACAGCCCACGGGACGGCCCTACAGCCAACGGCCAAGCAGCCCTAAGCTGCGAGTTGGCAGGTCCAAGCAATTGCCAGAGCAAATTGTTGGTTGCTCCGTACTCGCTCTGAGAATTTTCGTGAGCGGATTTCCTGAGCTATGTAATTAGATGGGCTCCGCAAAAATTGTCAGCGTCTCCGTACCACGCTTGAGGGATAACATTTTGTATGAATGATTTGATTATGTGTATTTCTTCTTCTCGCTCTATGGTAAAATTGTTGAAATTGTTGTTCCATAAGAGGCAGTTGCACTGTTTTATGTGTTCTTCTGTGTCTCATTGTTTGATGATCTCGATGGAATCAATAAAACGATTGGGAGCAGTCGCTGTTGTTGTTGAGTTGATTTGTGTAGATCAGAGATGGGCATGCACACATATCGTCACACTTTTCACACGCATACAAGCACAATTTGCGTGCGCCGCATTCGTGTTCTATAAATAGCTTTCAATGCTTATAGCGTACGTGTGATTTTGTGCAGTCGGCTGCGGCAGAGTTCTATGCACACGCAGGCAGCGCGCTGCCTCGTGTGCATTAGAACTTCGCGACGCGCCCATCTCTGGTGTAGATGATGCTGCTCCTGTTGCTGATTTGGTTGCTGTTTTGGTTGTTGTTGTGTGCGCCCCATACACCATACAAATTTTTGCACAAAACGCCAATGTGTGTTAGTGAAATATGGGTAATCAAAAGCGCTTTTATTTTTTGGGTTGTTTGCGCAAATTTTTAAAAGTGTTTGTGTGGTGAGTGGGCATTTTGGGCAAATTGTGCTCAGTTGCAATCATGGAAAAAGAAGCGGAGCAGAATTTTATTTTGGAATTCATAGAAGTGTATCGTTCTTTACCTTCTCTGTGAAACATATAAGAGAAGGAGTACGCCAACAGAGACATAAAGAACTTCCAATATGAAATTTTGATAGAAATGGCTTGGTCGCTGGCTTATGAATGGTTTACTCTTGATCCAAGAAAAATTTGTGCTCTATTTATGAACGAACAGGACACTTCGAAATTTTCACTACATCAATTAAATAAACCCTTTGCTTGCAGTTAAGCTTCTCATGGTCCAAGGCGTGCTGCAATACTGTTCAATAAAGTCATCAAAGTCATCGTAGATTTCACTAATTTTTTTTTTACAAAATACGTCCGTTCATCACAAGGCGCCACCGCCAGCAAAGCCAAGGAGCAGCGCCGCGCAGACTGCGGTGCTGCCAACCGAATTGCCGACAGACGCATGCAAAAGAAAACATTCGATAAAAACTGTGACGCGCAGCCCTTATCTTTCCAATCTCATGTGTTCTCTTCGCTTATATGAAATAAATAAATGTTAATAAGCACTGAAAACATTGGGCGTGTTCAGCAGAATAATGGATCCCTGAGCAGGTATCAGCAAAAAATGATGCATCGAATAGTTTCTGCTATTGGAGGGAGCAGTATGACTTTAAAGTAGCGTTCTATTTCTTTGATTCATGCTTTGATTCATATCATGATGCCGCATCTCTCGAGTTCAGTAGGAAGACTATTGCAAATTTATACTTGATCAGGGAGCAAGTTGTTCTGCTGAACACGGCATTTCAAATGCTAAAATATTTTTATTTTTACCACCGTTCAAGTTTTATGAACGGTAAAAACAGACCAAAATCATGACCATTTGGTAATGATTTTAAAGCGTGATATTTTTCTTGGTGTAAGTGCGGTTTCCACGGGTAGCGAACAATTTGTCCTAGAAAAGTTGATATTCCGCAGATTCTTAACAGAGTCTGCTAAGCCGCTGTTAACACAATTTTTCTATCGATAAACGTTTCAAAGTAACCTAACAGTGCCATTAAATGAGCCAGCGAACTTACAAACAACAACACCTGGCAGATATCACATAGTTAATGTGATATTTTAATATATTTTTAATATTTAATGAAATTAATAACACAATAATAGTTCTTATCATTATGACTTTTGACAATCTGCAGTATTAGCGCAGTGAACGTCGTTAGCTGTCACTTCAGACATTTTCCTAAAAATTGTGTCTGGCACAATCAATGGCATTAACTGCAGTTCGATGTAGTCCAGAGCAGCGGCACTTAACTAACACCTCGCACTTGGCTGCCACGGCAAAGATTTCGTTCAGCTCGATTGAAAAGTAATTTACACATTTCTGGCGGGTTGCGGGCTGGTCAGCATGATGATCTTTTGGATGTACTACTGTAGCATGTGTAGCTCCGCTGAACTCGAAAATGGTATTGGGTAGCGGTCCCTCCGTGGACACGTAGTCGGGTCCCTGTCAGGGAAACGTTAAGAAATGGAATTGATTTATAAAGTTGAAGTTTGGTTCGCCCATTTTTTACCTTGATATAATTGGCATTGATATAGGGCACATCCTCGTTGCCCGATCCGCTTTTGCTCGGTCATCTTCAGGGGGGCATTTGTTTTTGCTTTACGCAAAGGAATAGCCCGCTCGCATACCATTTACGCGGCCATAAGATTGTAAAAAGCAAAAACAATTTATATGCGTGTTCTCCTCTCTTTTTTTACGAACGAAGGTTTTGTTGTTGGCGCGTGCAGACCTGCATCACACCATCATATGTGACTCTCTTTTCTCTCTCCTATGTCTCTAGCAAATTAAAAAGCAACAACAATGTTGCCTTTGCGTAGTCAGCGCTCGCAGGCCTCTGAGACAACAATGACCAAGGCATACTTAACTAGGTAGCCGAGCTCGCTCTATCGCTCTCTTTGCTTGCTTCTTAAATGTCAGTCTGTAAACAACAGTTGCGAGCGACGCATCTCCGCGGACGAGTTTTTTGTGTTTTGCTTCTTAGTTTTGTTTGTGACTTTTCGTGTTTTTGCTATGCCTCCATACAAGCGAGTACAGAAATTCATTACTCTCGCTCTGTTTTGTATTTTTATAAGAAGCTGTGAGAGAGCGAGTGCGGCTACCTAGTTAAGTACATGGCGTATTTAACAAGGTGGCAGCAGCGTCGACGTCGCGTTGCCTTACGAAAAAGCAGAACGCAAAAAATTCGTCCGTAGTCGTGCGCCGCTCGCAACGTTCGAATCGAGACTGAAACCGTAAGGCAACAGCAAAGAGGGCGACGTCGACGTCGCTGCTACCTTGTTAAATACGCCTTGGTTAAGTATGCCTTGGCAATGACCACACACACACTCACACACTCAAACAAAAACCGGTTTTCTCTTTCTATTTCTTGTGGTTGTTCTAGCTTGAATTTTGTGCATTTGTATTGGTTTCCACGCGCTCGTTAGCTCATTCTGGGCACCCCTGTTCTAAATCATTGAGCACCGCCGGCTGTTCAATGATATTCCTTTTGGTCTGGTAGCTGTGATCGAAGCGAATCAAAAGAACATTTATTAAATGCAGCTTTCCCGCCCAAGAAAGTGACATTAGGCGAGCATTCTGCAGAAATCTTTTTTAGATGTGCTCATTTTCAATTTGGCCTTCCAAATTGCCCACGTCACGGCACACAAGAGGCGTTAACAGCACTTAAAGCTATGTTATTTTTTTAACATAGCATATTGGCAAACGGATGCTTTTCTCGCGATGAGTTCAAACCGAATTTAAAACGGCTACACGAACAAATTACGCAGTAGTTTTTTTTATAAGGAGTTTTTCATTTCCCGGCAGTTTCGCGACTCTGTACAAGACAATTTCATCGATGGTAAAACAGTTATTAAATAAAGTTCAAGTTATTCGATATCGATATTCTGGCATCCCTACTTCCGTGCAAGCGCTCTACACTTTTTGCACTTTTAAACACTGCTCAGACGACAACTTGGCATATTTCTGCATTTTTAGTTCTGGTCACACTGTTTTAACTAACTTAAAACTTTGTGGTGTTCATTCTATCTCAGGCAGGTCCAGCGAACAGACCTGCTCAGCTGAACATTTTTGTTTCTTAGATTTATTTATTTGAATCTCCTTGGTTCTGTTCTTATCCAACTTTTCATTTATATTTGTTCTCTTTTATCACCATTTTTTTATCAGTATAATATTCTGTATATTTTCTTCTGTTCCTATGCGAGCTTGTTCCACGCCTTGGTCCCGTGACGCACCATGTCTCGCGGGCGACTTTTAAACTCTTTTTAGGAAGTTTAGGTATCCGTTCCGTTCTGTTCTCTTTTATTACCTGCTTATGAGTGTTTGTCTGTTGTATTAAGAGAAGAATATTGAATAAGACTAATAAACCTGGGAAAAGTGCCTCAGAAGTTTTTTAAACATTTACGGACGTTTGGCAAGGGGACTAAAACGAGACTAACTTTGACTGGTTCGACAGATTTATTTGGTTGCGCTTTTCTATTTGCAAAGTCAACCGCTTTTACCATTTGCCGTGTGTGTTGGTGAGTATGTGGTGTAAGAAGGTGCAAGGGTTAATTTATACCAAAACAAACGCTTCCTTCACATTTTCTCTAAATTAATTTAAGTTTATTATTGTTTTCCTTCATTATTATCAACAATTGCAATTACGTACTGTGACGGCTAATATGTATCTTCTATATTGTTATTTTTGGTTTCTACTACGAATTTAAAAAAAAACTAACTTCTAATATCTGTGGGCCCAGCCCTCAAGCCCTCATCGAATCGGGCCACTTGCAGATATTCCTGGATATCATAGTCGAACAGCTCAAAGTCATATCTGCAAAAGCAACAATTATTTACTTCATCAACTGGGTTACTTTTCTTTCCCCCCCCCAACTTACTTGTAGTACTCGTACAGTTCGAGCATCTCTTGCCGCGTCAGCTGGCCATAGAACTGCTGCTGAAGCTCGTGCGTCTGGCGGCCACCCTTGCCCTTGTTGTGCCACACCGGCGCTATCACCCGCTTCAGGCCAGTCTTTTCGATTAAATATAATTGATCCTCTGATAGCGATTCAAACTTTAGGATCATGTCGAATCGTATCAAGCATGGAGTGCAAAATGCTGTCGCTGCCACAAAGTGCATGTCTATGAAACTGCCACGCTTCAATTGATCCAACAGCCAGTGCACAAATTCAGGAAACGAAGGATATTTGGTATTGGCTGAACGCCCGCCCAGCTGTAAGAGTAGATGTGATTAAGGATGAGTTAAAGGTTGAAAGAGATGTAATTACCTTTTTGCGATAATTGCGCACTATGCTGCGTCCTAGTTTGTCGTGAAAGGAATAGGGCAAAGCGAAGACCATTTTATCACGATACGCACTCAAGAGCCTCTCAAAGGGATTTCGTGCTATGATAAAAGTCAACGAGTCGTTTTGAGCCTCACGTAGCTGCAATTATAGAAAGGTTAAGATTATGTTAGATAAAGTTGGAAATCACTTGAATTGAAAACTGCCCGAGCATGTGATACGTAGGTGTAACGCAGATAAAACTTACAGGGAAGCCAATAGAAACCCATGAAGCTTACTTCTCTCGTAAAAACTTTATTTTTGCTAAAATTTTAAAATATTAATTCACACCTGAAAAAAAATGTGTAAAATGTGTTTCCCCATGTTGGAAATATTGTTAAGAGTCTATATCTTGCCTAGTTATTATATCCTTCAGACATCTGCCAAGGTTTACTTTAAAAATCTTTAAGGTCAACCGTTATTTTTGAGCCGAACTACAAAAAAATGAATAACGAGAAGAATAAGCTAACTTCGTCTGTGCCGATATTCATATGTAATATAGTATTATGTAATTTTTTTTCTAAAGATGTTTCTTAAGTTTAATTTTAAGTTGCGTAGCGCTTTTTATAGATTTTACAGAATTTAGAAGTGAGTTCCAGTACTACTCAGAACAAGACAGTTTAATTTTAAGGCATATCAAATTAGTTGTTCTGGAGAAAATGGTAAGCTTAAGCTTCTCATGTAGGTAAATTGGTTCTATGCAAATAATTATGATGTGTAGTTAGATAAAGGCTCTGAACTTTATCCATGAGCTATGGCAAAGGTCAAATATTATATTTTGTGGACGTTGACGTAGAATGCGAAGTACGTTGAAGTGGCCAAGGCTTATCACGCGCTAGCCCCAGGCAAAATAGCAGCCCAATGAAGGAAAAACATAAAGTAATGCTTACTACGGGCTAAATAAGTTAAAATAGTTGTTTTTAAAGCAGGAAGAAATGCTTCCGAGTTGATTACTCGGTAGAGTTTATTGTAATCAGCACAAAGGACACGAATCATACACATCAAACAGACATAGTTAGTAGTACAACGATTCAGTGATAAGGGGTAAAATTACGAGTCTCAGATGAATCGATGAATCAGATGAATCGATTTAACCATTCTATGTATGAAGATTTTTGTAACGTATATATATTTTTGTTGACAGCTTTTAAGCATAACTCTACAGTTTATACAACGAATTAAAAGCGACTTTAAGTCTGTTCATGCTGGCTGCATCACACTGGATGGGATAAAGATCCAAACCATTTGCTATAGCCCAAGAGTTAACTTTTTTAGAGTTCATCAATCATTTAAATGTATTAGCGTACGACTTACATACATCTGGATATTATCAGGAAAGTCACTAACATACACAGAGAACAGTACGGTTCCAGGACCAAGAGGGTACACCTCGCATAATCGGAAGAAGACCAGAGGTAAGCAAAACTGCAACTACAGCCTATTGTCTATTGCTCAGGTAGCATTTTATAAACTTAGTTGCTGTGAACAAGAGGTTATACAGCATAGTATTTTCTAAATCACGGTGTCGAATCATAAACAACAAATTCGAATGTGCGTTACAGACACACTATTTTGTATTTGATTAGTGTGAGCTGGCTGGCTCTAGGTCCGAAAAAGTTGCGTTTGTTCACAACTTGTAAACAACTTATGCATTGTACCACCAAAAAGAGCTGGTTGCCTTTACAGAACTGTTTCATCGTTATCCCTAACGACTCTTCATTTTTGTTAAAATTTTTTAAAATGTGTGCTTCGGTGCCTAGTTTCAATATAGTACACTCAGAAAACAAAAACAACTGTGAGAGTTCTAGTACGAATGGGATGGAATTTATACCATTTCGTACCTAAAAGAAGAAAGAAAGTCGCTTAAGCCCGACAATAACATACTCTGTACCCTCCAAAGTTTGTATATACACCCAGCGCCACAAAAAAAGCCGCAGTCTAAATATTCACATACTTGTATGTTTTCTTGCTTGGAGTTTCTATAAATGTTTTCCGAATTGCCCAATTATTTTTTTTACTGATTAATGGAATATTTTTCAAATAAAAGTTCATAGCAATTTTTATTTTATGAATGTTAGTTTTTTAGAAAAAGGTTTTTTTCCAGACCCACATTAATTTGGTGACTTTTCATAATTATGACAACTTTAAGAAAAAAAATGATAATATTAATAGGTACACACATCAACTCTGACTTTAAGGTAACAGAAAACAGTTTTATTCATTGTTTGAAACTTTAAATTTGTTCTCATTGGTTCTTAAACTATTTGTTTTTAATAAAATGAACTTAATTGTAACATAGAATAATAATATAACATAAAAATGATCATTTTGTGTTTCCGATACGTTTTCAGTGTGATCATAATAATAGGTACACTTCATGTGTTGGTAAGAAAAAAAATGTTAATTTCCATTTTTTGTTCTTTTTTTAGGTAAATTAGTATTTCCTAACTTAGTATCCAGTGTATCCACCTCTATTTTTGGCCACTACTGCTATTCTTTTTGGCATACTTTTAATAAGAGCCTGGCAGGTCTCTACTGGTGTCTCATACTACAGTTTTTAGACACCTTCCCATAATTTTTGTTTATTTGAAAATGAATGCTTTGCCAATTTCTATTTTAAGTCTCCCCACAAGTTTTCAATGGGGTTAAGGTCGGGGCATTGGCTTGGCCACTTCAGAACGTCAACTTTTTGGTCCATTACCTTGCTGAAATACCCAACGTAATGGCATATTTTCCTTAGCATACGGTACCATAACTGTTTCCAATATGGATTTGTACTCTTCAGCATTCATTTTGTTCGTAGTCTGATAAATTGGACCTACGCCGTACCAGGAGAAGCAACCCCATACCATTATATTGCCACCTCCATGTTTGACTGTTTTTTTTGGAAACCGTGGATGGAATTCCTTTCCATTAGGGCGTCGAACATTCCTTTCACAGTCATTCCCAAACAAATTAATCTTGGTTTCATCGCTCCATAATATGTTTCTCCATTTTTTCTCCCCGGTGCATCCTACCCAGTCTTTGTGGTCCCTTGCAAAAGTTTGCCTCATGGTGATATTTTTTTTGCGCATAAGTGGGACTTTTCTGGCAATTCTTTCTGGTAGGTTGTCATCATGTAGTCGTCTTCGGATAGTTGGAGCACTAACTGAATTCCCAATTTCTGCTGCAATAGCCTTCGATGACTTAAATGGGTCCTTTTTGTTCAAAGTTACTATGTAGTGATCAAGGGTTTCTGTTGTTTTTTGTGGCCTTCCACGGGTTTCCTGTCTTGGTTTTTTTTCTAATGCATTTTTAACAAAATTATGAGACCTGTTCATTAATTTGGCGATGGCTCGTAAAGATTTGCCTTCTTTTCTCAGACTAAGAACCAATCGAGCTGCTTCTTTAGTACAATGAGAATTTCGACCCATTTTTTCTAAAAAAAATAATTATTTAATTCTCTGTATTGACAGGAGCTATACTTAATTTACCTTTAGTTACCAAAAGATCACTGATTACAAAATTATTCACTTGCTACTTGTGAGAAACGGAGACTGTACCTATTATTATGATCAGGCGAAATGTGTGGTGGACTCGCAATTTATAGAAAAGCTTTGATATACGGGGCAGCCCCTCTTTTAACTCTTTGTCACAGTGTGGCCAGACATTGACAACAACAAAAAACCAAAAACTAAAAGTTGTCAACACTAAAAGTACGAAAAAACCATCTATAATTAAAAAATTCCGGTGTGTACCTATTAATATGATCAGGTGTGTACTCAACAAATAATGATTTTTTTCCAAAAGTATACTTAATTTGCTATAATCTAATATATATTTTGTATCAGATTAATGTTAATTTTTTTTTTTTAATTTAAATTAGTACTTTGTAGTACCCCCTTTTGCTTTAATTACACATTTTACCCTATTGGGCATCGAATTGTACAAAGCTCTTAAATATTCCTCAGTGATATCCTCGAACCATACTTTTTCTATCACATCCTTCAATTCTACCATGGTTTTAGGCTTCCATATTTTTATTTTCACAGCCATAAGGGCCCAGACATTCTCTATTGGGTTGAGGTCAGGGCTGTTTCCGGGCCAATTTAGGGACTTAATGCCCAATTCTTCCATCAAAATTGTTATCTTCGTTAAGAAGAAGGTCAAAATTAATTGATTAAGTTGTTGTAATAACAAAAGCTCACTGAATTACTTACAGATCGAGCCTGATGGCAAGGTGCAGAATCATCTTGAAAAATAGGATATTCTTCTTTCTCACTTATTGCCTCAATGCTAGGCACAACTCCACTTAAAATTATAGTTCACCATACCCTGAATCATTAAAATTGATTCAGTTATATATTTAGATATGCATCCCCATATCATAATGTATGGTGAATACTTAACGGTTCCCACACAGCAATTTTCCAAATATCGTTCGCCCTTTCTACGGGTGCGCACCTTGCAAGAGCCATCGGGTACAATGAGATTGAATTTGGACTCATCCGAAAATAGGACTCGTGACCATTCGGAATCACTCCAATTTTTTGTTTCCTTGGCCTTGGCATTCTTTTTATTTAGGTGTGGCTTTTTTGCAGGTGTCCTTGCCATTAAACCCACTTCATTTAAACGACGTTGAATTGTTCGGGTAGAAACATCCTCAGCTGCATTTTTAAAGCGATCCTGCAGGCTCGTTTTAATGATAATACGATTTTCTCGTGCTGTGGTGCATTTTTTCAATCCCGATCCTTGCTTCCTTTCCACTTCACCTGTCTCACGATATTTTTTTTAAAAATCGACGCACTGAACTTTTATTGCAACCTGTCTGAGCTGCTATTTGACGATTTGGTACATTTTGTTCAGATAATAAAATAATTCTCTCCTTCTCCCGAATACTGAACTGCTTTCCTTTAGGCATACTTTTAAGTAAAAAAGTAAAATTGGCTCAAACAGCACCTCCAGGAGGGCCAGGGCCAAGCTTCTCTCAATCTCTTGGCGTGTGTGCTTATAATTTTTCGCACAAGAGAAAGGCACCACCTAAAGGCACTTTTGAAAGACTTTTTATATCACCTATGAATGATAACAATAAGAAATGTGGTCCGACTTGACGACTCATAAACATAGCTCGGTAATCTGGACGCGTTCTCCTGATCAAACATATTTCTAAATTTTGACCGAATGTTGAGGCGAAAATCGGTCAATTATTTAACAATCTATGAACCCAGACTCGAACCAAAACCTTGGGTTCGATTAGTACAGGAACCGGTCCGCTAGCCGAACCTTAGACTTCACAACGGATTCGAACCCCCGGACCGAAACTTCTGCAAAATTTTAGAGGTTTGCAGCCTTGTTGAAAATTTCTTTTTCGAGAATCTTGCAAGCTTATAAAAACAAGATTGAAAAACGTTCAATTGAGCTTGGAAATTTTAAAAAAGCCATAAGGTACGTCATGAAGTTTGTGAAGTGCTGCGCATCGCCGTTGCGGCAAGTGCTACCCATCATAATTGTTTGTTTTCCTTATAACTCGACTATCGTTCATCCTATCTTTATCATTCCTTTTGTAAACCAATAAATAATCTTGATTACTAAATATGTTTAGAAGGTACAAACCATCAATCTACAAAACTGTGGGAGAAATGAGGTTTTTTCCGCATTGCGGGGGCGGAAGGGGGCGTGACAAAAATTGAAAATAAACTTGATCTGCCTGCAAGTATAAGAAATATATGTGTCATACATGTCAAACCTCTATCTCTTACCATCTCTGAGATCTCTTCGTTCATACGAACAGACGAACATGGCTATTTCGACCCGGCTGTTGCTGCTGATCAAGAATATATATACTTTATAGGGTCGGAAATGATTCCTTCTCCCTGTTCCATATGTTTGCATAAAACTTAATATACTCTGGGTAACTTCGGTACAGACAATAAATATAAGAATGTTCTGTTCGCTGTTATTTATTTATTTTAACAAGATGTTGTCCCTAAAATTCCCAACTGATTCTACCACTTTGCTTATGAAGTCATGGTATATTTGCTGACATGAAGGAATACCTTCTGTGGATTTTTGGTCTTAATACATTTTATACCAATAACCAATTGAGCATAGCTTATTTTGATTCAAAAATGTTTTGGGTTTGACTTCACTCCGAGGTTCGAGCCCGCGTAACTCTAAGGCTCTTAAGGTCGGGGAAACTAGGTTCATACAGCTTCAGTTTCGCGTTCGGGCAGTCAGAATCAATTTTCTTCAATTCAGGTTCGGTTCGGACTTTCCAAAAATCTCAAAGACTCCGACATTTGAGCGGTTTGAATCCAAGCCGTTTTGCAGTCCTGATTGCAATTTCAAAGAAGGATCCCAAAAGATTTTAACTAAGATCCCTAGTCGGTTTTAAATCAAGTATTTCAGGATTAAAAACATGTTTTTTGAACTAAGAATTTTGTGCTTATAAGAATATTAATTTTGTACCTGAATCAAAGTATTTTTATACACAGCTTTTACTTGATTCAGTTAGAAAATTCTTTGATTTTTTCTTAGTGTATGCCCTGTGAATCATTATCCTTCACACTCACCTCGTTTAGGTTTACGCGCGGATACCGCTCTCTGGCCAGATTCAATGGAATCTTTTTGGTTTTGCGCAAATAGCTGGGTGGGTAGCCAGCCAGCACATTGAAATTGAACATCCATGATGAGGAGGCAGCCTTGAACACGTTGCACCTGTAAATATGGGGAAATCAGCTTGTTCCATTCTCCACTCTCGGTTCCAGCTCAACTCACCAGATAATGTGATATTTTCTGTTAACCAAAAACTCCCAAGTGTTGGGCGTGTGCCAGGAATCGTGACCTGCAATTAAGTGGAGTGTTTATTTTAATATACGTTTTTTTTATTTTTTGGCCCCAGTTTTTGGACTTACCCAACACATCCAGGCCATAGGCGGAGCACTTATCCTTTAAACGTTCACGCCGCTCCTCCATACGCTGTTCCACCTGCAACAGTTCCTGTGGCGAAAGCGTCTGTATGGCATTCTCGGGGATGAGTGGGAGTCGCGTTTGATTGATGTCCTATGCAAACATATTAAGAATTGAATGAAATTTAATAGGAGTTGGCCCACTCTTTTTGCTTATGCACAATCAATTTGGCTTTCGTTGTTGGAATTTGTGTGTTTACATCATTAATTACACGAGTGCCGGGACATATACATATGTATGTATGTGCACATGGGTTACATATTTACTTTATCAACATAGCGCCACTTGTTCTTTGTCTTGCCCGTTGCCACGACGGTTAGATCCTTGTTTTTGTTTTTGTTCAACAGCAGCACCGGATAGCGAAATGTTTGCCCCCCTGGCTGTTGTTGTTGTTGTTGTTGCGACAGCTGCTGCTGCTCCTGTTGCTGCACATTAAAGGCCTAGAAAAGCAGTGGCAGTTGTTTGTTGGTTTGGGCTTAGATATATGTACATAGATGGTACTTTTTGTTTTTGTTTTTGTTTTTAAGAAGGGTACGAGCATGAAGAGGCGTATGCGTAATTTACAAGCGTTTAGTTTTTCTTTTTTTTTTTATTTTTTGTTCAATTGTTCAGCAAGCTAAGCATTGTCAAGGTCCCGGGGCAAGCATCTCAATTAAAATTGCCAGACAGCATTTGTCAACTGGCATTTAGCTACATGAATCAAGTGGTTCTGGTCAAGTTGGCGTCATGGCAGGCACTTTGCATATGAATCGCGTAGGTTTTATACCCTTGCAGAGGTTATAATGAGTTGGTCAAGATGTTGGTAATGGGAGAGAGTTGAATTGTAACTTAAGTAAGTGAAAGTCAGTTTTCTAAAGCCTAATAATATAGAAAATTTTATTTTATTTAATTTATAAACCAGAGTGATTTACTCCACACCTGATTTGTAAATGACGTTTTTTCGAACGTCATTCTCACAGTTTTGTAGATAGATGATTTGTACCTTCGAAAGATATTAAGTAATCAAGATTGATTTGATCAAATTGCCGAAGGAATGCCAAAGATCGGATGAACGATAGTCTAGTTATAAGGAAAACAAATAATTATGATGGTTAGCACCGGCCGCAACGGTGATGGGCAGCACTTCACACTCTTTATGGCTTTTTTGTCACTTTGTGTGGCTTCTAACTTAAATTGATGAGATTTATACAAACTTTGGGGGGTACAGATTATGTTATAGTCGAGCTAGACCTACTTTCTTTCTTGTTTATTTACACTGTTTTCTATTTACACACAGTTTTATTGCGCAATCACTTTGGCTACCATATTTACAATGTGTCTACGGTTTGTCTATACTGTCTGTTCATTCTTCGATTTCTCAAAAATTACCTTTAGACACAAAATATTGATATATTTATAACAGGTAATCAAACCGAATCGTATTTCGGTTCCGGTTACAGTTCTGGTATGTACCGAAACTTGTTTTTCGGTAAAAGGTTCTGTTTTGGTTCTAATAATATTTCGGTATTCGGTTCCGTACCGGTCGGTATACCGGTACGCACCGGTATGAACCGGTAAAATATGAAGAAAGTGCGGTCATTGGTTATGCATTCATTCGATTTCTTAGCAAAGACTTAATAAAAGCTATACGCTTACTTGCCCTTCTCAAAGGCCACACAATTGTGGAAACTTTGTAGAGTTTTCTTTATTTTTATAAACGAGAGTTTTTTCGGGTTTTCGGGTTTCACTATTTAAACACGGTTTTCTATTTACAATGTCTCTATACGTGTTTTTTCTTTTCACGGTTTGTCGATATGGATTTTTCATTCTGTCTCTCTGTCTGTCTGCTTGTCATTTTAATCACAGCTTCTGTCTTCGTCCATATTCTACTATCTACTGCGTTCTGCTTTCGGTTTCGTCATCGTCTATTCTCTATACAGTGTGACCATCATTCGATTTTTTACCAATACCTTAACACTTAAATATCGATACATTTATACATCTTGGCGGTCATTTTCAAATAATACCAAAGACTTCAATTTGGAAAACGTTTTAAGCTCAGAAAAATGGATCACGATTAATGCCATTAATCAATTTTGTGAAAATACTGAACTATTTGTAGTGTCCTGCTTCTGAAGTAATTGTGCTGCTTTCCTCATTAAGTTTTAAGTTGAACAGAAATGGCATTAGCATGACATTATAATGTGGGCCTAAGAATAAAGGATGCAATATTTGTCAAGAGACTGGTCTCGTGCTTTTCTATTTTACAATACAAAAGTTTTGAAAGACCAGACTCCTTTTTGTTGGAAATAGCTTAAAAGTCTCCCAAAACTAAGTGTCAGCTTTGAAGTCTAGTCGTTGCACTCAGAACCGAAACTGCACCGGTACAATGTTTAGGTTCTTTTCGGCCTTTTAGTTTCCAAAAATATCGGTACTCGTATACCGGTACACAATCAATTTCAAATATCGGTTCCAGTTCCGGTTCTGGTTCGGAGTTTTAATACGGTTCCGGTTCTGGTTCCGGTTTGATTCCCTGATTTATACATATTCACATCATGATGGTCGTTTTCAAATATTTCCATAGACTACATAATAGTAAAACTCCACTGAAAGCTGTAAAATTTTGTTCGGCCCAGGGGCTCGAAGCATTCTTGAAGACAGAAGATAGATCAGTCCGCGGACCTAAGGTTTTCGGTTCAAACCATGGTTCACAGCTTCTTTTATGTCCATTTACGTTGAATAGGAATGAATTGGTAAAAATAATGCACGACTCTAATTTGGTTGAGGTCGAATGTACCATATAATGAATATGGTTTTTCTTCATACCATCCTCTTCCACTTCTTCCAATAGCGCCTGGTCTTTAAATTTTGAACGTGGCCTCTACCTTTTATGTACCTTTAAGCGACGTTAAAGGCCTGTTCTGAGAAGCGCGGGAGATAAATTTTGATGACGCACTCCATATAAAAAAACAGTGGCGAAAACTTTCCGCGGCGGAATTTAGTTTCTGTATTCTGAGACGCGCTAAATAAATAGACAATTGGCCTATCGATAGTTGACGTATCGATAGCGGTGTGGGTCGTGAGTGGATTGAATGAACAGCTGATGCCCTTATGAAAATATTAGCAGCTCATTATTTTGACGTCAAAATCGACAATGCGCAGGAAACATGAACTCAAAAGAAAACGCACCGAGAGATTCAATTGCGAGGAAACTATAAGCTAAGGGCCACAAATCAGCCCAAGAAAGTTACGAAATCCGCACTGGAGTGCCTTACCCCTAAAATCGTCTCCTATGCCAACGGACGCAAGCGTCCGTACTCGGTGGATGCCAAACAAACAGGTGGTGACATCCCAACCCGGTCATCAAGTTTACCACCACCGCGGACCAGCTAAATATAGAGTTGGATAGCGATGCAACTGCTGTGGGCAGCATTGCCAGCTTCAGCGGTGTGGGCGTGGCTGTCAAGCGTGAACGCCAGGAGGTGGATTTTGAATTTACGGCAAATAAAACAATAATTTTGTATGAAAACTAAAAATATATTTTCCAATCTTTAGCATTGCGTTTCACTTGAGAGCCAAAATGAAGGCAGAGCCCAAATCCATGATTTGCAGATACTCCGAGCCGCCGTCCTGGACACGATAGCAGCATTCCTACAAACAAATGCATATTCAACCAACTTTGAAAAAAGCATCAAAAGTGCTATCTGGGCATTCGTCAGGGCCGCTTGAAGCACTATGTACTCTGTCACTGTAGGCCGATGACCCAATCTCTTGTACAAACTTCTCCAAACGATTACAGTTGCCCGAACGGCAGACTTCCAAATAATCCTTTAAGTAGTAGTCCGGGATTATACCCGACATCTCAAACAGATCAGCCTTGTTGACGACATGCTCGACCCCATTAAGACGATGGCAGGACGCATAACATCTCCCAATATCCGTAAAATAGACTTGTAGAAGTCGATTTTGTTTTCGAATGAGTGTTCGAATCGTTTTCGAATTGTAATTCAGCTGAATGGCAACCTTAACAATTTCGAACAACATTGCACAAGCGCCTGATGCGGAATTGCGAACAACTCAGTTTCAATTCGTTCGTTTTCGCATTCGTATATATGTTATTTCTGAGGTACGACTTTGAAAAAATTAATTTTAAATAAAGTTGTATGCTCAATATATCTATCTCAATATATGACTTATAAAAATAGAAATATTTAATTGATGGAAAGTATAACCGTTGACATGAAAATTGCCAATTAATTGGCAAAAACTTTTGAAACCGAATAGCTTGATGGTTTTTCGGAAGCGAGAACCGCTTCCGATTCCGCATGATCTGATCGGAATCGAAAACGGGAACAGACCTTTATATAAGTTCATCGAAATATGATGGAAGTAATTTTTTTAAAACTGATGAGATCTAGTTCGGGTTCGGGAGGTCTTTAATATTGAAGGTTCAGTTCATGGTCCGTAACGAAGCACACAAATAACCCGAATCAAGCCGGTCCTGCAGGTTTTGGTTTTGGACTTGTTTCTTAATACCTTGATACATTCCATCCCATAACTTCCCACTGGACTTAACCAAAATTCAAGGCACATACACTAAGAAAAAACTAGAACGAATAATTTGAGTACGAACGCTCGTGAAAAAAAATAGTCATTCTTGAATTTTCAAGAATGTTGCTCTTGGAATCGAGATAAATTCGCTCTAATCGTTCTCAATTTGATTTTTTATAAGCAAGGGGGGTGAGGGCAACTTAACTTTGAGAGAATTACGTTGGAGTCGCTCTCGCAGAGAGCGAGGGCGCATGCGCAGTTTGTCGTTGAGAGAATAGCGTTGGACTCGCTCTCGTAGAGAAAGAAAGCTGTTGTTGTGCGATGCGTACGAAAGGCAACTGCGTTTATCTATAAGTGTGATTTCGTCGCGTCTTTTAGCTTACGGAAGATAGCTGAGTTCGCTAAGCTGCCCGTCGCCTGTGTGTGTTTCAGTCTTTCGAGGTACCGAGTTCAAGTCCCAGAAAAGTAAGTAAAAAAAATATCAATGTGGTTATCTCAAAATTAATCACAGCTTAAAACAAAGTTTGGGTGGTGGTTGGGTTGGGGTTGGCTTGGGTTGATATTGGTGAGAGTGGGAGGGGGGAGGGAGACGGACCACGTCGGTCGGGTCGGTCGTGTCTCTCAAACCCCCACCCCAAATATTCTTTATAATTTTTTTATTTTGAGAATTATTCGTTCTTGGATCAAGTACTGAAACTCTTGACTCAAAAATTATTCATACTTGGATCAAGAGCTGAAACTCTTGAATCAGGAATGTCGGGATCAAAAATTCACTCTTAAATCAAGAATTTCGCTCTTGGATCAAGAATTTTCACTCTTACCGAACTTTTGAGAACGAATGCTCTTGATTCAAGAGTGAAATTCTCTATTTTTTCTCTGAGTGTAAGCACATTAATTTCAAAATGGTTCATTTGGAATCAAGCAGGAATAACGTACCGCGCTATTCTCTAGAGCAGGCATGCCCAAAAGCAGCACTCACCAATACTCACAAATAACAGCACCAATACCAATTCGACAATCACATTGAAATTGGGTAAGGCAACAACAAAATAACATGAAATTGTTGTTGGTCAGTTTGCTGGCGCGCGCAAATACCAATCAAAGAAGAGAACAAAACCGGTTTTTTGTTCTACTAATCGTTTTGCATGTGTGTCGTTTTGTATGCCTTGCGCCCTGCACGATACGATCATTGATTTCCTATCTTCGGTGCAATTACAAAAACAAAACATACCCAAAGAGCATACGGCTGGGCATCGCTGCTCCAGAGCTACACCTTTTCCTTCGGGGAGGATTTTCCCAAAATTGCACACGTTTTTCCTGTGTCTAAGATTCTTACAGATCGGAAAAGACGCTTTGGTCTTAAGCCTCTCTCCGCCCCCAATTATCCGACCTTGGAGACTGCTTTTCAAAAATTGGTAAAATACATGTAAAAATATTTTACTTCCTTAACTTTCAAACCGAGTTTCAAGCCATTCGGATAAAAAATTCTTTTCCGGGCATTTTCCTTTTAGATCGAGTCTCTATTGAATCGGTTTAAAAATGGAGAAAATACGTGTTCAAATTTTAAGCATAATTTGCATATAAACCATTTTTTTTTTATCAGTTGGATGAAAAATAGTTTTTCCCTTAAAAAATTTTCCAACAATTTTTCCACCTTGAAGAATTTCCAAAAACGAAGCCTCACTTGTCTAATTAATTTGATTGGATGAAAAATAAGTTATTTCCATTCAACATTTTCCGAAATTTTCCAGAAGAGCGGATTATAATAAAATAGTATTTTCCTTAAAACATTTTCCTACCCTGGGGGAAGATTTTCCAAAATCGGAGCATCTTTAGTCTAATTAATTTGTATTCTATACTTACAAACTGAGTAACAAGTCAATAGGATGAAGAAAAGTAGTGCCCTCACAAAAATGTTCGAAATCGGGCAAATACTTGTGCAATTATATCTTATATCGATTGGGTGAATTAAAAATGTTCCCCATGCTAGCTTTACCGGGCACTTTGATCAAAATTTTCCCAATTCTCTTTCAAACATATCTAAACGTAGATCTATGTTGAATCTTAGATCCTCAGTCGATATCGACTGATATATTTATTCAAAACTCTCCGCAAGGGTAAAAACACTTCGGTTAACCAAAAGTTGACGAATTTGTATTACCTGATTTCTCATTTCTAGCTAAAGTGGCGCTATGTGCATGACGTGAACTGTGCTCCGGTATGGGAAGGATGTGATGAGGGGGTGTGTCACTTTATCAGCACACTCTCTGTTGATGGGTGTGTGCGAGTGGGTGTTTTTGAAATGCTGTGCTTAATTATGCGTGTGTGGCAGTCAAAAAACTAGAGCAGCACACGGCGTATGCGTGTTTAATGTTTGTGTCTAAGCATTAGTCATTTAAATAATATAACATTAGCTAAAGGCCCAACACAATCGATATTTTATATCCGTTTTTGGAGCCAAAGCAATTAAATGTAATTTTTGCCAGCCATTTGGCCAAGGCCACATCCACAGTTGACCAAGCGAGGGGGGCGGCGCCTAAGTGTCTCTGGCAACATCAAAAGCCAAGCGACGCCTAAGCGGCTTAAGAGTGGGCCATGCCAAGCAAAAAATAAAAAAGGGTTGGGCAAGAGATTATAACCCGGGTGTGTGTGTGTGTGTGTCTGTGAAATGGAAAATTCTCTCTATAATCAGCATTTGTTTATTTTTAAACACAAATACGCCATAAAGCTGGCCAAAGCCTCGGGCTAATTTCGAATTAATTTGCACCCAATTGAAGAGCTCTCGAGCAAATGCACGATATTAAAAGCCATTCAAACAATTAGACGTTCGCCTTCTGTGCAATTGAGGTGTGAAAGCAGCAAACAAACACAAAACGTTCTAACAATGTTGATAAGTAAACAACCAAGCGTAATTCTATTTAAATATTCAACTAATTAGAATTGCTTTTACATATTGATATGGAATATTAAAAGTATGTGTGTGCATATGTATGTATATATTTGATGTACGTGAAGCTAGTGACCTTCCCAACGCGGTGGGGCCATAAAAGGGTGATTGTGTAAGTGATCCGGGCATATTAAGACGAAATGGCTGATAGTCTCTATATGAGGGATATTTTATATACATTTTATTATTTCAATATTTGTTTGCAAGTTGGTCAAGGAAAACTAAGCAATTGAAGTGTAGTAAGGTACTGTTTTCTTTGTTGAAAAACTAACGGGTCTTAGATATATTCTCTGTTTAAGCCTGAGTCTAAATCTTTATGGGAAGAATAAGAATAAACTTAAGTGCACAGAGTGAATCAAGTTTTTGGATCGTAAGTCCTTTAACACCTTCGCTCTACTGAGTTGGCAATTAAAATACTTGCGTTCAAACTCATTACAAATATTGTTTCATTATTACGAAATGCCTGAATCTGAACCACCTGAACCATCAAGCTCGATTTCCAAGTTCTTTACTTGCTATCAGTATTTTTGATTGCAATTCTATAAAAACGCGATCAATTTTTGTAAGCGATCGGCCATTGGAGGCTGATGACAATAAAGCAGCGTTAGTCAACCAGATCGAGTCCGAAAAGTAAGAGTATAGTGGTGTGCGAAAAAAAATCGCCGTGAACCAGCTTCAATGTGACCGCATCGAACGCTAGCCAGCGACTGAAGGTCTGTTTAGTAAACTTTACTCTCTTGGCCTCAGCTTTGGCAGGAAATTTGTTATTCAAATTATTGTATACACAGAGAAAAAAGATCCCTTGAGATCCATTTGGGATGGATAGTTATACTCTGTACCGAAGGTACATAGAGTATATTAAGTTTGTGCAAAAGTATGTAACAGGGAGAAGGAATCGTTTCCGACCCTCCGTCCGTCCGTCTGTCTGTCTGTCCGTCCGTCCGTATGAACGAAGAGATCTCAGAGATAATAAGATATAGAGGTTTGACGTGTATGGGGCATATATTTCTTATACTTGCAGGCAGATCAAGTTTATTTTCAATTTTTGCCACGCCCACTCCCGCCCCCGCAATTTGGAAAAAACGTCATATCTCCTACAGTTTTGCAGATAGATCGTTCGTACCTTCTAGAGATACCTTGTAAACAAAATTATTTATCAATTTGCTGAAGGAATGATAAAGATCGGATGAACGATACTCAAGTTATGAGCAAAAAACGGCCAGTAAACACCCAGCACCCCCCCACCCATCACCACAGCATTCTATTGAACGGCAATATTAGTGAGAGAGAGAGAGAGAGAGAGTGAAACTTAGAGATGAGCGCGTATAACTCGTGAGCAAATGCGAGCTGCGACATTAAGGGTACAGAGTATGTTATAGTCGGGCTTGACCGACTTTCTTTCTTGTTTTTTCATATCTTTTGGATGATTTTCAAATACATTGGATGAAAATCTTAGATCAATGCATATTACTAATATAATTTTGACGATATTTTAACTATCCAGTCAAAATGGCTACCGAGATTATCCAATGGATCATCCACAAATATTCTTTTTTTCTTAGTACGGCATAACGGAACGTTCACACACGCTGACAGTCTGCCATATATTTAGGTGTCAGTTGCCAGTTGACTGTTGTCATATATGTTCGGAGAAATCTGTCTCAGTCCCCATGTAAAGTATTTAGTCTGAAAATACAAAGAAACTTGCTATTTGCCTGTGTGTGTGGAAATCTGTCATTCTTTCTTCTTAAACATAAATGGTATGTAAACTGGACTTACAAAATTCAAGGAAAATTTGAAATATTAATATAGTTTTGGTCATTTTATTGACATGCTCACAAAATTACATCAATTGGGCGTCAAGCAAGCTATTGTTCGTTAAAATATAGAAATAAACGACTAACTGTAATCGAATTTTAACTATCTAACTATTACTACGTTTATACATACCAAATTTATTATGATTAATGCCCTTCAAAGTATGCAAACTTTATTTCCTTTTATAATTATCTATTAGAACGCAGACATTGATAGCCAGTTATGACAGCGTCATTACCGTACCAGTTATGGGTATATAATATAATCTGTGTTAAGCCAAATATAAAATAGTCATAATTCTGAATCGTTTCTTTTCAAAAGCATTGCATACTTTTAAGGGCACTAAGCACAAATAATTTTGTGTGTATAAACGTAGTATATATTTCATTTTTCTTTATAAAAGCAGAAGTTTTTTTTAGCTAAATCTTTAAAGATGGATTTGTTTGGAACGGTTGTTTCTGGACGGTTTCTTGAAGTAAGTGTGGCGATATGACCAAAGTTGTGTTCCTTAAGAAAGAGCAGAAAAGTATGCAAAGATTATTTGAATTAACAGACGACGCATCCCAGCTGATCCCCAAATATATGAAAAAAAGGTGACATTCTTACAAGCTGAAATCAAGCTCAAAAGGATTGATTTGATCTTGACCATCGGATTGAAATTTTAAGTTCGAATCGTACTTTATTCTACTTGAAACAAGTACGAAAGGATTGGAACAATCCTACAATGCTTGTATCAATCCGAAAATACTCATTTCAAGTAAGGATCCTACTTGCAGAGCAAAAATTCCTGCATCGAGATTAAAGTAAGTACGAAACTCTAAGGAAAAGCGAAAGAGTAATTTCGAAACTGAACTAAGAAAATCTCTGTTACTAATATTTACAGTCAGGCTGAATGGGTACGCACACTTACACAAATTCTTCTGTCAACTTAGGGTTATTTTTGGTGGGGTGCGTTTTTGCACTTACGTTGCCTTGGAATTCCCAACCAGCTATAGCATTACCGATATGAGAAGAAATGTAACCAGAGAGCGTAAGTAAGAGCGAACAGCTGACTAATTTCTGACAGAAGCGGTGTCGACTGCGCAATCGTTCAGTCTAGATATCTTAGTCTATGATGCAGCGACCAGCCTCCATTGTAGTGTGGTTTGTGTCCTGTTTTCAAAGACATAGAAGAACTAACATAGAAGCACACTTTGTCAGCTGTTCGCTGTCATTTTGGCTCTTTGAGTTATTTTTTGACTCAGTTTTTTTTTAACTATGTCCGTTTCCCTCTAACCACTATGTTTTCCTACGTCGACAGTAATTTTGAGTAACAGGTTTTTTTTGTCTCCATGAAGTATCTACTTGTCACAATGGATTTAACATCATTCAAAAAATACAGGCGTTTCAAAGTGTGCTTCTATGTTAGTTCTTCTATGTCAAAGATCAAATAATTTAAAATTCCCGAAATTAAATGGAGCTCGATACTCAAACTCGTTTGGACCCAAAAAAAAACCCTTTAAGTTTTCAAACTAGCAAGTTTTAGACAGCTAGAAAAAGCAGCTATCCTTTTCGGATTGAATATGGTTGAACAACAAGCTCAATTTCATCTCGGGTATTCTAGCCGATTTCGAGGACAAATCAAGTACGAATATCAAGCTTAAATGTGTGTGCACGTTGACGTAAATTGCGCAGGCAAAAAAGCAGCACAAATCCCGCACAGTACAACTATTCGGTGATAGGGGGATAAAAGTACGAGTCGGTCTATTAGGAACGTTGAGGTTAGTTTCGCCAACCAACACAGATGAGTCGATTTTACCATTAATTAGTCTATGTATAAAAATTACTCCAAGCATAACTCTATGGTTAATGAGGCAGTGAAGGTTAATCAAAAGAAGTCTAATAGTGTAAGATGGTAACCGGACGGAGCAAACAATAAAAACTGCTTTTGCACAGATTCAATTCTAGCTTGTTGAGTCGAATATTGCGAAGACCACACACATGACCCGTACTCAAGAATCGGACGGACAAGAGAGGTTTATATATAGATCATCAAATTCATTCCTCCTGGCCGTACAAACAGAATCGGATCTTGTTTGAATCCGAATGGAAATCATGTAGAGTTCGAATCAATCCCAAGTGATTTGGATTTCGAGCTTTTATCCAGCTCATCCGAGCGAAAGACGGGGTCAGGAGCAGAATTCCGGGATTGAAACATATTTGGTTTTGAAAAAATTCAGGATCAAACGACTTCTGACATCGTTTGGGACTAGTCCGAATATTTTTGATTTTTTTTCTGTGTATAATTCTGCTATTTATGTATTATACAATCTTTATAACTTCAAGAATTCGTTCTTAGTTATAGAAAGAATTTATGTTTTTCCAGGTTTTAACGGAATTGATTTATGTCATTCTGTATTGAAAATAATTTCAAAAAAATCTTCCCTTGGTTTACAAACCTGCATACAAATCTTTGGACTTCTGTTTTCTGTCAAAAAACAAAAGCACAAACAAACTTTGAACTACATAAATTAATAGGATGAAAAGAACAAAACAAAGCCATTTCTGCTGATAACAGAAACAGACAACCTACTCTCTTTTTATACCCTTGGTAGGGTATATTAAAATTGTTCAGATGTTTGTAACGCATAGAAGATAGCATCTCCAACCACACAAACTATATATATTCTTGATCAGCATGATGAGCTGAGTTGATAAAGCCATTTCCCTCCCTACCGTCTGTTTCTATCAGAGAACTGCAGCGAGCTTACACATGTATGCTCAATCAGCCTTGCTACATATGCGGTGCGAGTAAACTTAAAGCTCAATGCTCATTGACCATTTTCAAGTAGCATACACAAAACAAAAAATTCAAAAGTGATCGTGTATTGGCGAATCATTAGGCGTGTTCAGCAGAATAATTGATCCCTGAGCAGGTATCAGAAAAACATCGAAAATCTAATAGTTTCTGCTGTTGGAGGGAGCAGTATCACTTTAAAGTAGCGTACTATTTCTTTGATACATGCTCCTGTATCATGATACCTCAAATTGGCTATTATAATGTCGCTTCACTCGAGTTCACTAGGAACATTTTTGCAAATTTATACTTGATCAGGGAGCAAGTTGTTCTGCTGAATACGGCCATTGTATTGGCGAGCTCGTATACTGCATAGTAGAATCACAAAAGTTGACTCGTAGCTTCGGCTACACGTAACCGTGAGTACTTGTTGCCGAAGTCAAAGATCTATTGCGGGCTGTTACGATCACGGCGCGTACACGAGTCACCCAAGCATGCAAAAACGACAACTTGTGAAAGCAAAAGAGATAGAATGATTTTGGCATGTATTCGACGGCTGCTGCTTTGTTTTTGTTTTAGAGTTCTTGCAAACACAACAACAAGGAAAGTAAGCCGCGTGTATTATAGGGTGTAACTTGCTTGATACCCTCCCGTGGCCGCCGTAATGATCGCTGTTACACGTTTATCCGAAAGCTTTAACAAGCTTGTTCATTTTTAATCGTGTGTAAAAAAAGCTTACACGTTCTGACACAATGTTCTTACGATCATTTCTGGTGTGTCACATCAAAGTGGCGTGCACAAACAAGTCGAGTAAATGCGCGAGTGTACACGAAAATTAAGTACTCGTTGCAGGTCTCTGGTTTCTATGCTATCTCCTCCGTCAGTTTTAAAGCTATCTTAACCAAACTTTGCACGAAGCCTCTTGGTACATATACGCTGCACATTTGTCGGAATCGGCCAGATCGAATGACTATATCATATAGCTACCATAGGAACTATCGTTCGAAAAAGTATTTTTAGTTAGAAAATCTTTTTTGTCTTCAACGCAAACGTGCCCAAACCTGGTTTTTTTAAGTTTTCTATGCTTTTACATAATTCCACCAAGTTTTATGAAAATCGGCCAACTATATAGTATAGCTGCCATACAAAAGATATGTCTGAATCAAAGTCTTAGTAGGAAAAACTTTTTGGTTTACAATGCTATCGCTCCCAAACTTGTTACTGATCAATATTATATGCTACCAAACAATTCTGCTAAAATTGATCCATATCGGTTGACTATAGCATATAGCTACCATAGGAACTATCGTTCGAAAAGTAGTTTTAGTTAGAAAATCTTTTTTGTCTTGAACGCAAACGTGCCCAAAGCTCGAACTTCCAAGTTTTCTATGCTTTTACATAAGTCCACCAAGTTTTATGAAAATCGGCCAACTATATAGTATAGCTGCCATACAAAAGATATGTCTGAAACAAAGTCTTAGTAGGAAAAACTTTTTGGTTTACAATGCTATCGCTCCCAAACTTGTTACTGATCAATATTATATGCTACCAAACAATTCTGCTAAAATTGATCCATATCGGTTGACTATAGCATATAGCTACCATAGGAACTATCGTTCGAAAAGTAGTTTTAGTTAGAAAATCTTTTTTGTCTTGAACGCAAACGTGCCCAAAGCTCGAACTTCCAAGTTTTCTATGCTTTTACATAAGTCCACCAAGTTTTATGTAAATCGGCCAACTATATAGTATAGCTGCCATACAAAAGATATGTCTGAAACAAAGTCTTAGTAGGAAAAACTTTTTTGTTTACAATGCTATTGCTCCCAAACTTGTTACCGATCAATATTATATGCTACAACACAATTCTGCCAAGTTTGATCCAAATCGAATGACTATAGCATATAGCTGCCATAGGAACTATCGTTCGAAAAAGTAGTTTTAGTTAGAAAATCTTGTTTGTCTTCAACGCAAACGTGCCCAATCCTCGTTTTTCTAAGTTTTCTATGCTTTTACATAAGTCCAAAAAGTTTTTTGAAAATCGGCCAACTATATAGTATAGCTGCCATACAAAAGATATGTCTGAAACAAAGTCTTAGTGGGAAAAACTTTTTTGTTTACAATGCTATCGCACCTAAACTTGTTACTGATCAATATTATACGCTACCACACAATTCTACCAAGTTTGATCCAAATCGGATGACTATAGCATATAGCTGCCATAGGAACAATCGTTCGAAAAAGTAGTTTTAGTTAGAAAATCTTGTTTTTCTTCAACGCAAACGTGCCCAAAGTTGATTTTTTTAAGTTTTCTATGCTTTTACACAATTCCACCAAGTTTTATGAAAATCGGCCAACTATATATTATAGCTGCCATACAAAAGATATGTCTGAAACGAAGTCTTAGTAGGAAAAACTTATTGGTTTACAATGCTATCGCTCCCAAACTTGTTACTGATCAATATTATATGCTACCAAACAATTCTGCTAAATTTGATCCATATCGGTTGACTATAGCATATAGCTACCATAGGAACTATCGTTCGAAAAAGAAGTTTTAGTTGGAAAATCTTTTTTGTCTTCAACGCAAGCGTGCCCAAAGCTCGAACTTCTAAGTTTTCTATGCTTTCACGTAATTCCGCCAAGTTTTATGAAAATCGGCCAACTATATAGTATAGCTGCCATACAAAAGATGTCTGAAAAAAAAGTCTTAGTAGGAAAAACTTTTTTGTTTTCAATGCTATCTCTCCTAAACTTGTTACTGATCAATATTATATGCTACTACACAATTCTACCAAGTTTGATTCAAATCGGATGACTATATCATATAGCTGCCATAGCAACTATATTTCGAAAAAGTAGTTTTAGTTAGAAAATCTTTTTTGTCTTCAACGCAAACGTGCCCAAAGCTCGTATTTCCAAGTTTTCTATGCTTTTACATAATTCCACCAATTTTTATGAAAATCGGCCAACTATATAGTATAGCTGCCATACAAAAGATATGTCTGAAACAAAGTCTTAGTAGGAAAAACTTTTTTGTTTTTAATGCTATCGCTCCTAAGCTTGTTACTGATCAATATTATATGATACCTCACAAGTCTGCCAATTTTGATCAAAATCGGATGACTATAGCTTATAGCTGCCATAGGAAATAACGTTCGAAAAAGTAGTTTTAGTTAGAAAATCTTGTTTGTCTTCAACGCAAACGTGCCCAAAACTCGTATTTCTAAGTTTTCTATGCTTTTACATCATTCCACCAAGTTTTATGAAAATCGGTAAACTATATAGTATAGCTGCCATACAAAAGATATGTCTGAAACAAAGTCTTAGTAGGAAAAACTTTTTTGTTTACTATGCTAAAGCTCCCAAACTTGTTACTGATTAATATTGTATGCTACCACACAATTCTGCCAAGTTTGATCCAAATCGGATGACTATAGCTTATAGCTGCCATAGGAACTATAGGTCGAAAAAGTATTTTAAGTTAGAAAATCTTGTTTGTCTTAACCGCAAACGTGCCCAATCCTCGTTTTTCTAAGTTTTCTATGCTTTTACATAAGTCCACCAAGTTTTATGAAAATCGGCCAACTATATAGTATAGCTGCCATACAGAATATATGTCTGAAACGAAGTCTTAGTAGGAAAAACTTTTTGGTTTACAATGCTATCGCTCCCAAACTTGTTACTGATCAATATTATATGCTACCACACAATTCTGCCAAGTTTGATTCAAATCGGATGACTATAGCTTATAGCTGCCATAGGAACTATCGTTCGAAAAAGTAGTTTTAGTTAGAAAATCTTGTTTGTCTTCAACGCAAATGTGCCTAAACCTAGTTTTTTTAAGTTTTCAATGCTTTTACATAATTCCACCAAGTTTTATGAAAATCGGGCAACTATATAGAGTAGCTGCCATACAAAAGATGTGTCTGAAACAAAGTCTTAGTACGTAAAACTTTTTTGTCTACAATGCTATCGCTCCCAAACTTGTTACTGATCAATATTATATGCTACCACACAATTTTGCCAAGTTTGATTCAAATCGGATGACTATAGCTTATAGCTGCCATAGGAACTTTAGGTCGAAAAATCAGTTCTAGTGAGAAGACTTTTTTGTTTTCAATGGTAGCGTCTTTATACCTTCCAGTTGTGAATTTGATCAGTTTCCACACAATTTTGATTAGTTTGGTCAAAATCGGATGAATATATGTTCAATGTTCAAAGTTCGCTTTCCTCTCTTTTTGTTGATTATTTTCGGCTTAAGTTAAATAATTTTCTAAAACTTTTCAATCTTTTTTTTAGAATTGCTTAGTTTTCCTTGCACGCTTATTTTAGCAGCAAAGGCAAATCGATTGACTGCAATTGCCTAGTTCCCAGGCAAACTGTGGCAATCTGCATAGAACATGTGTTGCAGTGGCACTTTGGGGCGGCTACAAACTACTTACTACTTGGCCTTGGCCACACACACACACACACACACACACATACACACTACCACTCATATACCAGGCACTCACCTCGAATCCTCGAATCTTCTGCAGCTGCTCATTCCACACCAAATAGACCAGGGAGAGTGGCAAAAGCAGCAGCGAGATGGCCGTAAAGATGAGCAAATAACGCCGTATGGCGCGACAATTTGTCAAGCTCTTGCTCAATTTCATTTAAACACAAGGCTAAATGCATAGGAACTGATTTTTGTTTTGTTTTGTGATTTTTTTTTTTGGTTTCGATTTTGTAGATTTATATAATTAATATTTTTGGATATTTACGCGACATTATTGCGACTGCTACGCGGCGAGGGCGATGTCGACGGCGGCAGAAAACTTTGCGTGCAGTTGGCGACAATTTTTTTGTAAAAGTCTTTCATAGCCAGGCTAAATTTAGTTTGCTGTGCTAATTTGTTATATTTTGTTTTTTTTTGTGTAAGAAATATATAAAGGGAAATTGAGGTTATTCTTTTTGGAAAGGGGGTGTGTTTTTTTTTTTTTTTTTTGTAGGCCAAACTGCAGGAAGTTGAAGTTTATTGATTTTTTTATTTCAACTTCAGCACCAGGCAAAATACTGTTGGAAAATTTGTTGATTGAAACATAACACATTCAATTTCTTTTATTTTGGGGGGCGGCCTCTGTGGCGTATACGTAACAACAAAAGCAACCTCATTGAATAACGCTTTTGTTTGCCATTTCAATTGTTTGCCAATTGAGCCTAGCTAAACACCCGCCGCCTCCGCAATCAATATCAATTTGACAAAAAAAAAAAACCGTGCTTTGATTTTGTTTTTGTTTAATTCACTTCGCCCGGGGAATCACCAAGCGCACACAGACCAACCGTCAGTCAGCGTCATTGCCGAGCAACGCACATTTCACGAATGCGAATGAAATCAAATGCGAAATGAGCACAGGCCATGCATGCCGCATCTCTGCCAGCGCATGCGATTCCCCATACCCCCCCCCTCCCCAGCTGCTGCTCCTGCTGTTCCAGCTTTTCTGGCTTGTTGTTTATTTACTACTTGATTGTTGTTGTTGTTGTTGTTACTGTCACTCTGAGTGTTGTTAGAGGGCGGTTCGGGGTGGCTTTGATTTTGTTTATCGGTGAGCGCAAGGCAAAAAGTTTACATGAAGCAAAAAGTTTTGTTTATAACTGACCCAAAGAGCCGGCAAGTGGCAGAGAGAGAGTGAAAGAGAGGCAGAGAGTTTAGGAACTGCGCAGTGAGTGGCGGGCATACAGGGTTGCTTTGTGTAGTTAGTTGAAGGCGGGCTTGGGTCAATTGAAAAGTTTTTATACAATTTTTGAACGTTTTTGAAATTTTTTGATTCAGAGAACTGATTTGGTTCAGTGGTTCCAAGAGGTTTTGAACCAAGAAATTTGAGTTTGGTAGCAGCCCAACAACAAAAACAGAAAAAACAACAACCGTTATCAGCGAGTCTTGATTGCCCAAAATGCAGCTGGGCACCGCACAGTGTAAGATTTTGCCAATCTAGGGGGACTTTTAGCAAAAGTTAAACTATTTTTGAAGTCGATGAACTTTAAGCAGCACTTTTAGAAATGTTACGTTATGAAACTGTTACGAAAACAGGCACAAAATAAAACCAAAATTTTTTTTTTGGAAGATAACCGAAATTCATGCAAATTTCCACTGCGAAACGAGCACCAGTTG
Source organism: Lordiphosa magnipectinata (assembly GCA_037044535.1). Classification (NCBI taxonomy): domain Eukaryota; kingdom Metazoa; phylum Arthropoda; class Insecta; order Diptera; family Drosophilidae; genus Lordiphosa; species Lordiphosa magnipectinata. Next base: position 74,377 of record JBAMBO010001576.1, read on the forward strand.
ACAAAGTTTAGTCTTTTTAAATGCATCGCGTGATCAGTGGAAGCAGCCAAAAGTTATTTTTTCCATTGTCATTAGGCAATTTTTGATCCACTTTCAAAAACAAAAATATTTTATTTAAACCAAAATTTTTTTTTTTTTTTTTTTTTGAAAAAAATGCCGAAAATTAAGTGTATTTTTTTATATTTCCTTTTTTTGGTGGAAAAAAACTTACATTATTCCATCGTATTCTATCCAACCAGAACATACACACCTGATCATATTAATAGGTACACACCGGAATTTTTTAATTATAAATGGTTTTTTCGTACTTTTAGTGTTGACAACTTTATAATTTTTGGTTTTTTGTTGTTGTCAATGTCTGGCCACACTGTGACAAAGAGTTGAAAGAGGGGCTGCCCCGTATATCAAAGCTTTTCTATAAATTGCGAGTCCACCACACATTTCGCCTGATCATAATAATAGGTACAGTCTCCGTTTCTCACAAGTATCAAGTGAATAATTTTGTAATCAGTGATCTTTTGGTAACTAAAGGTAAATTAAGTATAGCTCCTGTCAATACAGAGAATTAAATAATTATTTTTTTTTTAGAAAAAATGGGTCTACATTCTCATTGTACTAAAGAAGAAGCTCGATTGGTTCTTAGTCTGAGAAAAGAAGGCAACACTTTACGAGCCAGCGCCAAATTAATGAACAGGTCTCATAATTTTGTTAAAAATGCATTAGAAAGAAAACCAAGACAGGAAACCCGTGGAAGGCCACAAAAAACAACAGAAACCCTTGACCACTACATAGTAGCTTTGAGCAAAAAGGACCCATTTAAGTCATCGAAGGCTATTGCAGCCGAAATTGGGAATTCAGTTAGTGCTCCAACTATCCGAAGACGACTACTAGATGACAACCTACCAGGAAGAATTGCCAGAAAAGTCCCACTTATGCGCAAAAAAAAATATCACCATGAGGCAAACTTTTGCAAGGGACCACAAAGACTGGGTATGATGCACCGGGGAGAAAAAATGGAGAAACATATTATGGAGCGATGAAACCAAGATTAATTTGTTTGGGAATGACTGTGAAAGGAAAGTTTCGACGCCCTAATGGAAAGGAATTCCATCCACGGTTTACAAAAAAAACAGTTAAACATGGAGGTGGCAATATAATGGTATGGGGTTGCTTCTCCTGGTACGGCGTGGGTCCAATTTATCAGACTACGAACAAAATGAATGCTTAAGAGTACAAATCCATATTGGAAACAGTTATGGTACCGTATGCTGAGGAAAATATGCCATTACGTTGTGTATTTCAGCAAGATAATGATCCGAGGACCAAAAAGTTGACGTTCTAAAGTATCCAAGCCAATCCCCCGACCTTAACCCCATTGAAAACTTGTGGGGAGACTTAAAAACGAAATTGGCAAAGCATTCATTTTCAAATAAACAAAAATTATGGGAAGGTGTCCAAAAACTGTGGTATGAGACACCAGTAGAGATCTGCTCTTATTAAAAGTATGCCAAAAAGAATAGCAGTAGTGGCCAAAAATAGAGGTGGATACACTGGATACTAAGTTAGGAAATACTAATTTACCTAAAAAAAGAACACAAAATGGAAATAAAAATTTTTTTTCTTACCAACACATGAAGTGTACCTATTATTATGATCACACTGAAAACGTATCTGAAATACAAAATTATCTCTTTTATGTTATATTATTATTCTATGTTACAATTCAGTTTATTTTATTAAAAACAAATAGTTTAAGAACCAATGAGAACAAATTTTAAGTTTGAAACAATGAATAAAACTGTTTTCTGTTACCTTAAAGTCAGAGTTGATGTGTGTGTACCTATTAATATGATCAGGTGTGTACACAAAAAAAATGTCTTTTTATATACAACATTTTTTGATTTTGGCTAAAAATGTTAGATTTAGCCATTTTTCTGGTTGATTTTACAAATTTAATTGTATAAACAATCACGCAATTGTGCGTGACTTTGATTTCAAACTGATAGCACTTTTGATGAAGAACACAAATATAAAGATTTCCCAGCAAACCAAGTTCGGAGCGCTCCAAATTATGTGTCTGAAAAGAGCCGACCTTAAGATCGTTTTTGGGGTAAACACATAAATTTGAGGGTTTTCGGAGCATATTCAGTGCTATCTAGGCACGGGCTCCACTCCAATATGCACTCCAATATGCCTCTGGAAAGAGCCTTTCAGTAGCCCTTCAAGTGCCTAGAAAAGTAACTTTTATGTGTATTTTATGTGGTTTTTCTTTGCGTTGTTGGGAAAGCACTTATATCTGTGTCAGAAAAGAGTCAGATTGGACTCAGAAGTCATCCACATTAAGTGCGACCGGTTTCATAGTAAACGAGAAGACCACGCTAACTTCGTCTGTGCCGAAGTTTTTATACCCTTGCAAAAGCTGTTTTTGAAATGACAGAGTTTAAGAACGCTTAGATAAAAATCAAAAACTTTTGTAACTAAAATCCATTTTCCGTCAGATGAACATCTGATTTCGACCAAATTTCGCGAATCTTTTTGAAAACATATCAAATTAACAATCGCCAAGTTTAAGAACGATAAAATTGAAAACAAAAAGTTTTTCTCACTAAGACTCATTTTCCGACCGATAAGTCCTATGGCAGCCTGAAGATATAGTCATCTGATTTCGACCAAATTTTTCAAATTAGTTTGAAAGCGTTTAATATTAATAATCACCGACCTTAAGAACGATTTACTTGGAAAAAAAAAATATTTTATTCACTAAGACCCATTTTTTGACCGATCGGTCCTATGGCAGCTATAAGATATAGTCATCCGATTTTGATCAAAGTTTGCAAATCTGTTTGAAAGCATATATTATTAATAATGGCAGAGTTTTATGACGCTAACATTGAAACCAAAAAAGTTTTTCTCAGTAAGACCCATTTTCCGACCGATCGGTCCTATGGCAGCTATAAGATATGGTCATCCGATTTTGACCAAAGTTTGCAAATCTGTTTGAAAGCATATATTATTAATAATGGCCGAGTTTTATGACGCTGGCATTGAAAACAAAAAAGTTTTTCTCACTAAGACCCATTTTTTGACCGATGGTTCCTATGGCAGCTACAAGATATAGTCATCCGATCCGGTCGGTTCCGACATATTAGCAGCGTGCAGTAAAAAGAAGACTCTGTGCAAAATTTCAGCTCGATAGCTTTAAAACTGAGAGACTAGTTTGCGTAGAAACAGACGGACAGACAGACAGACAGACGGACAGACAGACGGACGGACAAAGCTCAATCGACTCAGCTCGTCGCCCTGATCAAGAATATATATAGTTTATGGGGTCGGAAATGAATATTTCTATGCGTTGCAAACTTCTGGGCAAAATTATAATACCCTTTGCAAGGGTATAAAAACGCTCATTCCGGACTCTTTTTTGTGCACATTATGACGGTGAATGCTCATAAAAAGGTGTCAAAAAAGTGTCCGAAAACGCACATATTGTTTACCGGGTTGTTTTGTCATTAAAGCCAAGTACTGAGGTCGTTCGAATTTTCCTTTCGTCACAGTATTTCCCATAAATAGAAAACCCTTCTAAAAGCACATGAGCATCAAAGCAAAGCCAAAGTGTTTCTAATTATATGAAATACTGTGACGAAAGGAAAATTCGGACGCCCTCAGTACTAAGCT